>JBBBDQ010000640.1:5090000-5110000 GCA_037127315.1 Ascarosepion bandense
CTGAATAAAAAGTATATATATATACAGATATAGTATAACTTTCTTTTTTCTTTATATATATGAGAGAGAGAGAGAGAGAGAGAGAGAGAGAATAAATATATCCGTATGGTTCATACGTAGATATCTACTGTCTTTCTCTCTATCTCTCTATTTATCTGCACACACACACACGCACACACACACACACACAAATATATATACAAGTATATATATATATATATACTTTATTCATTGAAACGCGAGTTTTTATAAATATAAAAATATCTTCAAGTTTATTTTTAATTGATAAAATCAATGAATTTGACGCATTCATATAAAATAAAAACATTTGTGCGTGTGTGTGTTTGTGTGTGTGTGCGTGTCTTTATGTGTGTGTATATTTAGCACGTGCTACTAAAAAGATTGGGGAACCTAGGCACGAAAGAGCAACTTTAAAGGAAGACAAATTTATGCATTTATTTTAATTTTCTGGTGGAATTGATTTCCAGAGACGTGGAGGATATCCGATGAGACACGGGAAACTACTTAACTTGACAGATTAACAGATTGCAACAGACTGACGAAATTTTGGATATCGCTTTCAATGCGTTTTAGTGTGTGAGAGTGTGTGTGTGTGTGTCTGTGTGTTTGCGTCTGTGTTTATACACCTCGTCACCCAAAGTAATATATACATATGTAGACACTGATTAATACATATCATTATGAAATATGGATACATCTTAATAATGTCATCATACGTGTATATATATAAACATGTTTCGTTAAAAAACACCGACAAAGATTTTATTAATTTTAAAAAATGGTTTTCAGTATTCTTACACGTTTCCTTTTTGCTTAATAAAATCTTCCTTGTCGGTCGTTTTTAACGAAACATGTTCAAAAGAATGATTGCTGCTTATATATATATATATATATATATATATTAACGAAACTTGGTTATAAACAACCGACAATTTGAAATGAATTGTTTAAACATTATTTTTTTTATCGATACTCGTATTTAAGTAGATATTCTGTTTTTTTAATTTAAACAGTATTATATATTTATATCTACTGGCCTGATTATTTACGATAAATGTTTATTACTAAAATGTGTGCCATTCGGCTGGATTCGAACCTGCGACCCCTAGCTACATAAAACCTCGTTTAGACTGGAGGTCATTCGTGGTCGAGCGATCTAAAAGACGTTGTCAGATCAAATGGTAGCTTCCTCTATGTAGATAGGGGTCGCAGGTTCGAATCCTGCCGAATAACACACATTTTCATAATAAAAATTTATCGTAAATAATCAGGCCAGTAGATATGAATATATAATATTGTTTAATTAAAAAACAGAATATCTACTTAAATACGAGTATCGATAAAAAATAATATTCAAACAATTCATTTCATATATATATATATATATATATATATATATATATATATATATAGTGTTGAGTTCTGATAATGTTTAGTACCAAGACTGTGTTTTTTCAATTGTTTTACTGGGAAAAGTTATTTTGACAAACAGGTTTTTTTCTTTATTGAAAAGAGCTCGATATTGGGGTGAAAATAGAGCGTAGATAGTTTTAGTGCCAATAATTTGTCATAATGGTGTCTTTTTTTTTTTTTTTTTAGTCATATTACCGAGCAAGGCGGTAACGCCACTGATATGCAGGGGGCTACATCACACGAAACTTTGAAGTCGGCATGAACCTGCTCAATTAAATTGATAAACCATTTATGCATATATGCAAATGACTATATAAATTATAGTTTAGAACTTGTACAATTTATAATTTACTACAAAAGTATACATTTTGTTTTGACATCGAAATTACCTGATGAGACATCGTTTTTTAGATGTCAAAATAAAATGTACACTTATTTAGTAAATTATAATTTGTACAAGTTCTAAACTATAACTTATAATAAATATTCATTGCTCTATTTCTATAATTTTCTGTTTTAAATTAATGTTTTGAATGTTTTTAATACTTTCTTTGTTCTTTATTCACTTGTATATATATATATATATATATATATATATTTTAATTCAGATACTTCAATCCAAGGGAAAAAAGCAGGAAGGTAAATTCCAAAAAACCGAACCTAATTAATATTAAAAATTTTATTTTAATATTAAAAAATGATACAGGAAGAGAGCTCCATGTAATAAAATATTACAGAGCAAATATATATATATATATATATATATATATATATATATATATATATATATATATATATTCCAAATGAATAAGAAATGTAGAAAAGAATTTCACCGTTCCAAACATTAATTAAAACAGTGCTCAATATAAAAATAGAACAAAGAATATTTATTATTACGCTTTAAAACATCTACAAACTACAAACTACTTCAAAATTGTACATTTTGTTTCGACATGGAAAGAACAATGTCAGGTAGTTAATAATGTTGGTAACAAACGTTTTATTGAAAATTTAAAAAAAAATAACTTTCTTTTGTTTTTGGAAATCTTTTTGTACGAGGTAAAAGATATTAAAAAAGAGGAGGAAAAAGAAAGAGGACAAAACAGATGAGAAAACAAGATGAGGAATTAAAAAAAGGGAAGGAAAGAGGAAAGGGAAAGACACAGAGGAAAAAAAAAGCAAAGAGGAAAACAAGAGAGAAAGTATCGAGAGGAAAAAACCAGTGGAAATGGCTAAGAGAGAGAAATTATGATTTAGGTAGGAAATGAATTATAGACAGATATAGATATCGGTTACATGGTGTCTGGACCCAAATCTTTTTGCATTAAAAAAGAAGCAGAAAGCGAAGAGGAGAACAAAGAGGCAAAAGTGAGAAAGTACACGGAGAGAAGAAAGGGGAGAGAGACAATAGAAACGGCTAAGAAATAGAAATTTCAAAATTTGGCCGGAAGTGAATTGCAGACAGATACATATATCGTTACATTGTTTCAAACTAAATCCTTTGGCATAAAAAAAAAATTTGAAATCACGTACAGAAACAGAAAAATTATTCATAAGACATAAATTAGAGGATATTTAAAAACATAACACGAATATATAAATTTATTAGCGCTAATATAATAAATTAGAGAAATAAAATACAATAAATTAAAATTTAAAATTAAACTAAAATTAAAATTAAAAGAAAGTAAATTAAAATTAATATAAAAATTAAAATTAAAAATATTTTTAAATTTAAGGCATTAAATAGATTTTTAATAGAAAATAAAGATAAAATAACATAAGAAGAGAGATCATAAAATTAAAAAGTAAATTATTAAGATAGTGAGATTAATACTGTAAAAAGTTTACAATTGCTAAAGTTACGCACCTTAGATTTTATAATTCTGACAGGACAGTAAGGCTAATTCTTTAGTATGTTTACAATTTACTATAGTAAACATAGATTTAGTAATATGTCACTTTCCATGGACTTAATTTCATTTTTTTTTGTAGACTAAGGAAACATGGTTCATTCACCGATCTAGATATTCTAGCCTGTTTGAGAACTTTCTATTTAACTTTAGGTGTTTTATTCTCTTCTTTTAACTTCCAAAGATATTTAGAAAGTGATGTCATATTTTGTTTGTTCTTATTAGTAAAAGATCAGAAATGATTGTGAAAACGCTTTTTAAAAAGTTCATTGTATTACCAATATAAACTTCAGTAACCCTCAAACTTTATGCCGAGGAGATAACGCACAGTAGACGAGGGATTTAGTTAAATACTTATTAGATAAGGGGCATTGGTTGGGGTTTCTAAAATTACATAAGACTTTACTATGGAGCAAATTAAAATGAGTAGTGTAATTTTTTTTTATAATCATGTGGCCCCAAGCAAGGCATTTTACTACCACTGTTGTGCAGGGGTTTACATAGGAGGAATGTTATGAGAAAGAGTGACAGGTTACAGGGGGTGTCAGGAAGAGAGTATGAGAAGGAAGAGAATACTGATGAGAGTGGCGTGGACGGAGAAAAAAGCATGAGAGAGAGGAGGTAAGTTAGTGAGACAGGAGATGACTATCGACTTTACATTTAAATTCTTAGAGATTATAGCTGTCGGGAAAGCAAGTAAATGGAAGGGAATTCCACAGGCGGGAAGTGCGAGAAAAGAAGCTGAAAGTAGAATTCGCGTTTACAATTTATCGGTTTCACAGTAAAAGGGTGGGACAAAGTTGCTAATCTTTTGGCTCGAGGAAATTCATATGTAGGGGGTACCAGTGAGTTAAGTTCATCGGAGCAGAAGCCGTGAAAGTAAATTACTATTGTTATTGTTGTACAGTTTCAATATTTTATTGTTATGTAATTAAATTATTTTTTCTAAATTGTTAGAGGAACTGGCTTCTAGAGTATTCCTATTGAAAAGTTTGCTTAAAAGGTTATTTTTGGCAAAATGTTTATCAATTAATGTAAAATATTTATGTCCCAGTTTAATATTAACTACCTGATTAAATGGAAGATTATACCATATGATTTTTCTGTTTCTATTGTTCTTTCTGTTTTATATTTTTCCACAAAATTAATCTCAGAAGATTCTGTTCGTATCTATCTATCTATCCGATTCTGTTCGTATCTATCTATCTATCTATCTATCTATCTATCTATCTATCTATCTATCTATCTATCTATCTATTTCTGTTCGTATCTATCTATCTATCTATCTATCTATCTATCTATCTATCTATCTATCTATCTATCTATCTATCCCAATCTGTTTATTAGTATTTATCTCTATATTACTAAGATTGTAGACATAGAAATCAACACTGTATGGTTCTTGTCAGTTTCACGCTTTCAACGCTCGTCAACACACACGCACCCATTTTCCCGTTTGATTTAATTATTCGTCTGTTTATTGTCCGAACCGCTTTCGGCCACTTCTTTAGTCATTTTCTAGGGGTTTGTTGTTATATACACACACACACACACATATATATATATGCAAAATACAGGTTAAAAATAGGTATTTTGTTATGGCATAGGGTCTCAGTACTGAGTCACTCCAGTGAGGATCGAACTCACTCACAAAGAAAAATATTTTCTTTATAATTGCATCACAAAGATAAAAAAAAAAGCCAATGCCAATGGATAGATATATTCTATTTCACTTCAAATAGATGACACATTTGTTTATGTGGTGATGATTTTAATTAAAGATTAGTCCTTTAAATGCTTTTAGAGTGTTAGAATATCCCAGAGAGGACAAACAAAAAAAGAAAAAAGAAAAAAAGAGGAAAATAAACTTAATTTGATTCTCATGTATAAGCGTTAAAAATGGCTAATTGTAACCGTAGGTTCTATACTAATAGTTTCCTATTTCTTGTACTTCTTCATTTGCTTGTAGAACTCTTTTGGGTCTCCACGCATTCCAGTCAGCTTTAATCTTCAAAATATAAATCCACTGTCAATCATTATATTCAATAATGCCTACCGAGCGCCCGTAGCTCAGAGGTAGAATCGCCGAGTGACTCCAATTCGGTCGGGTTTCGATCCTGGGTAAAAGCAATCGGATGACTAACCGTACTGATGAACTGTGATACAGCGAAACAGATCTGTTTGCGGATGACTATATATATATATATATATATATATAAGCAAGAATACCTCTTTCTCATATATATATATATATATATATATATATATATATATATATATATATAAATAAGAACGAAGACGATAATTGAAACGTTTAAAACAGTGCCCATTATAAAAATAGAGCAATAAATATTTATTATTAATTATTATGTTAGAACATTTGCAAACTACAAACTAATACAAAATTGTACATTTTGTTTCGACATTAACAGAACAATGTACAAGTTTGTAATAGTTGTAGTTTGCAAATGTTCTAACATAATAATTAATAATAAATATTTATTCAAAAATTATAACATAAATCTGTTATAATATCGCTACTTTTGTCTTATCAAGTGATGAGGTTTATGTCAAGCAGTGTCGAAACAAAATAGCTACTTTTGTAGTTATATTATAACATATTCATGTTATAATTTCTGAATAAATATTATTAGCTCTACTTAGTATTGAGCACTTTTTTAAGAATAGTGTTTCTTTGGATACGGAATATTATTCCATTTATACCTACTCTATACGTGAATAATTAATTAATTATATATATATATATATATATATATATATATATATATATATATATATATATATATGTACAGTGTAACCCTGATATAAGAGAATTGTTCGGACCGGATAAAAGTTATCTTATATCCGGGTTTGGTCTATTTTATATACAATACCACAGGCCATAATTAGGAACCAGATAAAATGTATCTTATATTCGGGTTTCTCTTATATCCGGGGTTTGGTCTATTTTGTATACATTACCACAGGCTATAATTAGGAACCAGAGAAAATCGATTTTATACCCGGGTTTTTCTTATATCAGGGTCTCTATAAATATCCGGGTTATACTGTGTATATATGTGTGTGTCTGATAAAATATAGTTTTAACGTATACTATGTGTGTGTGTGTGTGTGTGTGTGTGTGTGTGTGTGTGTGTGTGTGTGTGTGTGTGTGTGTGTGTGTGTGTGTGTGTGTGTGTGTGTGTGTGTGTGCGTCTTCTGCTTACTTAACTCTAGCATTTCAAGAGGAACATTTAGTCATAAAGTTAAAAACCTACTAATGTACATATATGCAAATCAATATATGCAAATCAATATATGCAAATCAATATATGCAAATCAATATACTTTCATTTCTTATATATTATATTAATTTTATGAATAATAAATAATAATAATACCGTGACCTGAAAAAAAAATGTTCTCGCTACGAAACGCATCGTCACACAGTTTTCCGGCATTATTTACCCATTACATATTTATATGGATGTCTGTAAATGTATAATTTAATCGATTATATCTTACTGAATTCAAAAGAGAAACTGAGGCTAATTTTCAAATAGATTTTCTCAGTCAGCGTTTTCTTTGCTTTACATCTAATTCAACAATATAAAGAAATTATCCGAAGTGTTACGCGTACACACACGCGCGTGCGCACACACACACAAATACACACACACAAACACACAAACGCACACTCACAAACACACACAAACACGCACGCACACACTTACACAAATACACACACAAACACACGCAAACGCACACGCAAATACACACAAACACACACACAAACGCATATATAAACATGCACACACACGAACACGCGCACAAAAACGCACACAAACACGAACACAAACATACACAAATACACGCACAAACACACACAAGCACGCAAACAAAAACACATACAAACACGCACATACAAACACACACACAAACACTCATACAAACATACATACACAAACACGCACAAACACGCATACGCACAAACACGCACACAAATACACACACAAACACTCGCACACATACGTATATATCTGCCTTCCTTACTCGCCTGCTTACTTTCTGTCCCTCTTGTGCGAAAGCCCGTTGGTGCGAGTACACGCATACATACACCCACGGGTATAAACCAGTACGCGAGCGCGCACGCAGATATACACGCATAAGCCCATCCGCACATACATGGGTGCAAGGCTCATTTTAATTCGTACATGGAAGATGAAGTTTGCTGAATAACATACATAGTGGATGAAATATAAAAACATATCCACTTCACGCATGTACGCACACATACATTTTCTCTCTCTCTCACTCACACGTATGCACACATACACATCCCCCTACACACACACACACACACACACACACACACACTTATATATATATATATATATATATATATATATATATATATATAGTCATCCGCAGACAGATCTGTTTCGCTACATCACAGTTCATCAGTTCGGTTAGATATCCTATTGAAACCCGACCGAATTAGCGTCAGTCGGCGATTCTAACTCTGAGCTATGGGCGCTAGGTAGAAGGGGGTCAGACAGTGTATACATACGCCAATAACTGAGAGTGTTCTAATTAATTACTGAATGAACGATGCGTAGATGCTAGAGTAGCTACTGTTTTTTCAAAGTCTACCATTCTTCCAGAGTGCTCACTCAAGGTGTGTGAGCGTGAATAGTCATCCACAGACAGATCTGTTTCGCTGTATCACAGCTCATCAATAGGGTTAGACAGCCGACTGAAACCCGACCAAATTGATATCAGTCGGCGATTCTCGATAGAGGAAGGCCGACACACACACACACACACACACACACACACACACACACACACACACACACAAATATCGAAATATTTTGTAGATAATTCACGATAACTATATTTTAAAATAAATTTTGATAAATGAAAAAAGCTTTTTTGAAGCTTTCCTTTTAGGTTTAATTGAACACCAAAGGATTAAATGTGCTATTTCCAATAAGCAAAATACTCTGTAGTGTATTTTTAACCCTCTAGGGCCATTCGTATCATATTTGATACAGTATTTCCCTATAAGGAAACATTTGGTATTTCCCTATAAGGAAACATTTGGTATTCATTGACTGAGCAGTCAGTTCTGCTTTCATTTGAACTTTATAAAATATTTCTCTTAAAAAATTTTTCAGGAAAATATTTCTTTCAAGGCTTGTTTTCATACTGTATCAAATATGACACGAATGGCCCTAGAGGGTTAAAACAGAAATTATATTGATTAGAATCAATTTTTCAACTTTTTTTTTTCTAAAATAGTTGAGTAACGCTATTTTGGCTGTCTTTCATCGGAATGTAATTTTCTTTATTAAAAAATTATTCTGAAAACAAAACACTTTTCTGAAACTGTGTTTGAGGAATATAAACTCATTTAAAGTATAATTAATCTGAATTGAAACAAGTATTGTATACCACTGCCGTCAGAAATGACGGCAAATATTTGAGAGGATTATTGGCTATTTTCTCACAGGTTATCCTCACTCAATATATATATATATATATATACCTTTGGGAAAGGTATTAATCCGTCTATTCCTTCCAGTTATGGGTTAAATAACAGGACAGACTGAGTTCTATAGCCGTGGTCGGCAACCAGTCGGCAACCAGTCTACCGCAGAAAGCAATGGCAACCTACTGCAGGATAATCTTCTGCCCAGTCAGTCATGTCTCTTTCGAGACATGATCGCCCAAGCGTGTATCACGTATGGCACTTGACTGACTGACTGATCTTCTTTACTACTCGGCGGCGTAATTATTGAAAAAAAATAATATCATGCACTGTTAAATAGCAAATACAAGGCAAGAAGGGATATATATATATACAATAGTGTGCAAAAGTATGATGACAAGAACTATTTTGTCTTTTATGAGGCATATTTACAGAAAATAAACAATTTATACTTGTTACAAATACTTGTTACAAAATAAATTTAATATTTAGTATAATAGCGTTTTGCTTTAATCACAGCCTTCGTTCTGTCAGGCATTGACATCACAAGCTTCTTCAATGTATCTAATGGTATCTTTTGCCAAGCAGCTTGTATTTGTTCCGAAAGTGAGTATTGCAAAGTAACATTAGATTTATCAATTTTTTTATCCAAAAAATATTAAATAGATGTTCAATAGGATTGAGATCAGGACTTTGTGGGGGTCAATTCAAATTCCTTCCACTTCCTTTTTAGTTAAATAATACTTACGAAGGTTTGACGTATATTTAGGGTCATTGAATTTAAATTTCAGTGAGGTTTTTAGGAAAATCACCCCTGTCCTAATACTTTTGCAAACTACCGGCAGTGTGCAAAAATGTTAGGACAGGGGCGATTTTAAACTTTATTTTGATGCCTCATAAAAGATAAAATAGTTCTTGTATTAATACTTTTGCTTTTGCACAATATTATATATATATGTATATATATATATATATACACACACACACACACACACATATATATATATATACACACACACACACACACACACACACACACATATATATATATACACACACACACACACACACACACACATATATATATATATATATATATATATATATATATATATATAAATATCAGATTAATTAAATAAATTGCGAACATTACGTTTGCTTATATTTAATAAAATCCGTCCATAATCACGGATAATCTTTCGTGTATTACAATCAACATGATTTTAAAAAAAAATGCTGCCTAAATACACACACACACAGACAAACACACACACACACACACACACACACACACACACACACACACACATATATATATATATATATATATATATTAGATGTTAAAACACACGTGCATTTTTATAAACGTTTAATTTCTGAAATTAATGAACAGCTATAGATCAAAAGATACCTCTGCCTTCACGCATAAATGGGTGGAGGGACGACAATATAGGCTGAGAGATGAGCACAATTTGTCTGTGTGTTTAATGATGGCGTCTTGGCTAGATAAAATTACAATTTCAACTGCGCCGAAATTTTTGTAAGTTTACCTTTGGTTTATTAAACTAGATCTCAGGACGCTGTTTTAAGTTACCAGACGTTATCTTGGAATGTGCTATAATTACGATAATGTCCGTTTAACTTCAGATCTATGTAACATTAAGTCGACGGGTAGGAGTGTGTTTCTTTTTTGCTTTTAACGTTGAACATTTTGGTGGAATCGTAATTTTAATAGATTTTCTGAGAAATTTGTTGCTTAGAGTGAATCAATGTGCTTTTCATAGAGAGAATAACAGTAAGAGAGAGAGAGAGAGAGAGAGAGAGAGAGAGAGAGAATAATAGACAGATAGACAGCCAGGCAGACAGACAGAGTAAGAAAAGATGTGGGTAGAAGAAGAAGAATATAAAAATGGTTTTTACAATTTCTGTAATTCAGATCCAAATTGATAGTTTTTGATTATAATACTAACAACACACACACACACTCTCTCTCTCTCTCTCTCAAGCCACCTCTCTCTCAAATACATTCGCATCTATCTATCTATCTATCTATCTATCTATCTATCTATCTATCTATCTATCTATTCTATTCTAATTCTATCTATCTATCTATCTATCTATCTATCTATCTATCTATCTATCTATCTATCTAATTCCGTTCGTATCTATCTATCTATCTATCTATCTATCTATCCGATTCTGTTCGATCTATCTATCTATCTATCTATCTATCTATCTATCTATCTATCTATCTATCTATCTATCTATCTATCCAATTCTGTTCGTATCTATCTATCTATCTATCTATCTATCTATCTATCTATCTATCTATCTATCTATCTATCTAATTCGGTTCGTATCTATCTATCTATCTATCTATCTATCTATCTATCTATCTATCTATCTATCTATCTCATTCCGTTCCTATCTATCTATCTATCTATCTATCTATCTATCTATCTATCTATCTATCTATCTATCTATCTATCTAGGTCCTTTCATTTTCATCATATTTGACAATTTCCCATTGGTATTCTATCCCAGCCAGTTTAAACCTTCAAATGATATTTTTCAAGAACGATAGGTCCTTTCATTTTCATCATATTTGACAATTTCCCATTGGTATTCTATCCCAGCCAGTTTAAACCTTCAAATGATATTTTTCAAGAACGATAGGTCCTTTCATTTTCATCATATTTGACAATTTCCCATTGGTATTCTATCCCAGCCAGTTTAAACCTTCAAATGATATTTTTCAAGAACGATAGGTCCTTTCATTTTCATCATATTTGACAATTTCCCATTGGTATTCTATCCCAGCCAGTTTAAACCTTCAAATGATATTTTTCAAGAACGATAGGTCCTTTCATTTTCATCATATTTGACAATTTCCCATTGGTATTCTATCCCAGCCAGTTTAAACCTTCAAATGATATTTTTCAAGAACGATAGGTCCTTTCATTTTCATCATATTTGACAATTTCCCATTGGTATTCTATCCCAGCCAGTTTAAACCTTCAAATGATATTTTTCAAGAACGATAGGTCCTTTCATTTTCATCATATTTGACAATTTCCCATTGGTATTCTATCCCAGCCAGTTTAAACCTTCAAATGATATTTTTCAAGAACGATAGGTCCTTTCATTTTCATCATATTTGACAATTTCCCATTGGTATTCTATCCCAGCCAGTTTAAACCTTCAAATGATATTTTTCAAGAACGATAGGTCCTTTCATTTTCATCATATTTGACAATTTCCCATTGGTATTCTATCCCAGCCAGTTTAAACCTTCAAATGATATTTTTCAAGAACGATAGGTCCTTTCATTTTCATCATATTTGACAATTTCCCATTGGTATTCTATCCCAGCCAGTTTAAACCTTCAAATGATATTTTTCAAGAACGATAGGTCCTTTCATTTTCATCATATTTGACAATTTCCCATTGGTATTCTATCCCAGCCAGTTTAAACCTTCAAATGATATTTTTCAAGAACGATAGGTCCTTTCATTTTCATCATATTTGACAATTTCCCATTGGTATTCTATCCCAGCCAGTTTAAACCTTCAAATGATATTTTTCAAGAACGATAGGTCCTTTCATTTTCATCATATTTGACAATTTCCCATTGGTATTCTATCCCAGCCAGTTTAAACCTTCAAATGATATTTTTCAAGAACGATAGGTCCTTTCATTTTCATCATATTTGACAATTTCCCATTGGTATTCTATCCCAGCCAGTTTAAACCTTCAAATGATATTTTTCAAGAACGATAGGTGATCCCTACTCTGAAGATTCTAACCACCCTGTCTTTTGACCCCTATGCTTTTCGACCTCTGCTATTCTAATTATTAGAAAGACATATGCATATTGATCGATCCCATGTTTGCCGGTAAACAAATAATTAATTAATAAACTGAACAAATTTATCCATCATCTTTCTTTTCGACTGAAATCAGCTCAACAAAATGATACTTTGCAGAATTTTCGGGTTGAGTTGTACATTAGATCTCACAATCTCAACACTAAAAATCGGTGCACCAATTTCACAGGCAAAGCTGGCGGAAATTGGTCATGCAATATTTGCGTCACAAGTGGATATCGGCTCCGAACGAGAAATCGGAGAGCCCTTCGAATTCCAGTTGAATTCATTGCATTCACTTGCGCTCAAATACCATTGAGAAAGGTATTAATTCGTCTCTTCCCTTTAGTTATTGGTTAAACAACAGGACAGACTGGAATCTTTAGCCTTGGCTGGCAACTAGTCTACCGCAGAAAGTAGTGGCAACCTACTGCGGGATAATTTTCTGCCCAGTCAGTCATGTTTTCTAGACATGATCGCCCAAAGTGTGTATCACGTATGGTACTTAACTGACTGACTCATGAAAGAACGGGTGCTTCAAGACTTGAGCGTTCCTCATATTTCAACGATATGTTTTAGCATTAAGTACAACAGCGTTTGACATTATAAAAAATTCTCCAACTGCACTAACAAAATGAAAATTGAGACAGGCCAAGAACTTTTTAAGCAATACCTACTTTCTTTCTCTCTATGTATCTATTAGACGATATTTAATCGACTTGAGTGTGCATCGTCTGCCTTTCTGAGAGAAAGCAGAAGCTCTTCTAGGCTCTTGCTTAATTTTTGAATTTCAAAAATATTTTGCTGCATTTCATTTTGTGAGAAACAGATGCATTTGGTTTTCCCCTGGAACCAATCAAAAAGTTTCCCTCCAAATTCCGTGAAGTGAAGAAATGAGGATGGGGGGTATTGAAAGGATAAAAGATGAGCGAAAATGAAGATAGAAGATGGCAAATGACGTTGCCTTAAAGTTTTTAAGGATTGTAGTTATCAGAGGAAGCAACTAAACGGAAGGGAGTTTCACTGGCAGAAAGTACGAGAAAAAAGCTGTTCGAGTAGAAGTGGCGGTTACATTTAACTATTTCAACGGGAAAAGAGTGGGAAGGAATGCCAGTCTAGTAGCACGCTTAAATTCACGTGGACGGGGCACTAGGGAATAAAGCTCATCGGAAGAGTTGCCATGGAAATGTTTCTTTTAATCATATCACCCCGAGCAAGGCGGTAACGCCACTGATGCGCAGGGGGCTACGTAAGAGTGAAAAGATTGGAAAAGAGAAAACCGGAAACCACATCCCAAACAAGGAAAAAGGGATGAGCCTTTTCACCTGTTCAATAGTGGTGGGTGGAGTGTGAACCGAGCGAGGTGGAGTATGAACCGGGCGAGGTTGAGTGTGAACCGGGTTGTAGAAAAAAGAGAGGGAAGCCACACAACGTAGATGAGAAAGTAACTGAAGTCATGATGCCAAGTCAGGATCGATTACATTGGATTTTTTCGACAACCTAGAGGTAAATAACAGGAGCACCCGACCAGATATCCCAACAATATTCAATGCATCGGCAAATAACAGATTTATGTTGGTTGGTTGTTTTGTTTTTATGGCAAATCAACACCTCGGTGGGTCATTTATTTCCAACTAAATTTCATTTATTATTTATTGCTTGTAATACTTTTTTCTTTCAACAATTTATTGCTGTTTTTATATAAGTTTTGTGTCTAGTAATACATTTTTCTTTTCGAGTATCAAGATTCATTGGGATTTGTTTTTAAGGGCAGGGTCCCCAAGTCCTACCCTTGTTATTTAACCCATAACTGAATGGAAGGGATG
Organism: Ascarosepion bandense; assembly: GCA_037127315.1. NCBI lineage: Eukaryota > Metazoa > Mollusca > Cephalopoda > Sepiida > Sepiidae > Ascarosepion > Ascarosepion bandense. The sequence goes on from JBBBDQ010000640.1 coordinate 5,104,534, forward strand.
GATTAATACATTTCCCAAGGGCACCAGTGCTTAAGTGAATGCAGGGTATTCAACTGGAATTCGAACTCGGCTCACCGATTTCTCTTTCCGAGCCGTTATCCACTGCATCACAACTCACATCTGTCACTATACGCTTACAGCACCTGGTATTCCCAAGCGGTCACCCATCTAAATACTGACCAGGATCAACGTTGCTTAACTTCGGTGATCGAGCGAGAATCGGTGTATTCAACGTGACAGGCCGTAAGCCAACAGATTTATAAATGTGAAAGATGGATTTTGACGAGAAGAAATTTCTGGCTTAACACAGAGACCAAACTTTCCTAGCATTAGATGTAGCTATTGATTCAATAAATTCGTTCCATTTCAGTTCGGATGAAAAAGTGAGGCCAAGGAGGCGCAGGGTGTTGCTCTCAACGACATTTGCATCAGCCATGCCGATGGCTGGCAGAAAAGATTCTCTATGTTAAAGTTAAAGGAGAGCAGTTTTATTTTGTGGGGCATTAAAATTTACAAGCCATTCCTTGTCCCAGTTAACCACCGATTAGAGGTCGGTTTCTCGAGCAACATTAAGGTTCATTTAGCCAGGCTTGGCAGATGTTTTTTTTTATTGAAACGGGAGGGAATAGTGGTGCTGTCTGTATAGATTATTATTTTGGAACTGATGACATCAGGAAGACCAGAAACAGCGTAGGACCTAGGGGAGAGCCCCGAGGGACACCCACGTTTGTGTAAAAGGATATGGAAACTTGTATGTTCAAAATCACCTTCATTTTACAATTCAATCAGAACGATAGGAATATATCAAATAATTGTCCAAAAATACCGAAGCGCTAGAGCTTGCACAGAAAGCCAGCATGCCAAACCCTGTCAAATGCTTTCGAGATATTCAGAGCAACAGCTCGATCTTCGCCATTATTATCAAGAGCCTGCTATTCATATTCAACGATGGCCCTTAGCACATCAACGGTAGAACTGACAAAGCGGAAGACATTGTTCTTCAGATAATAGGTAGTGAATGGTGAGATGCTTAATTACGACATCATTGATTAGAGTTTCGAATACTTTGCCGAAACGCGGTATGAGTTTAATAGGGTAACAGTTAGAGGGGTCAGAGGGTTCACCAAAGATCTTAAAAACAGGAACTGCAGATGAGGATTCCAACAAGCAGGAAATTGGGAAGCAGAAAGGGAATAGTTATAGAATGTGGAGAGAACTGGAACCAGATCTGGGATCACATTTCTTTAGGACGATGACTAGGATTCCAACACCTCCTCTTGCGTTATGGGAGTCTAATTTAGAAATTATGTCTGGGACCAGAGACGGGGATAAGCATGTATCATTCAGTTGAGCCTCTGTTCTCAGTGGAAAAACGGGTGTGGTTACTCTAGACGAGTCAAGTGTGGAGTTGGAAGAGAAATTGTGAGCAAAGCATTCATCTTTGTCTGTTGTAGAAGTGAGGACTTCGAATTGATTGAATAGAAGAGGGATTGAGGTGTGAATGTTTTTCACCACATTCTCGCAGCAATACCAGTAATCACTACAACCACACTTCCGAGATGATATACGTCGATTCATTCTATCATCAGACAATAACGTTATCTCATTTAGCACTCATTTTGAGAATAGACAAAGAGACGTCTATTGTGATCAGACGTGTCACTACTCTACTGCCAGAAGAGGTGATTCCGGTGGGCAATACCAGGCGAACATGCAAGCGAGAACCTAAGAGATGAATGAGATTTAACTTGGAATTTGTTTGCACTGATGCCAATTTTCACCCAGGTGACCTCAGATGCGAAGTCTTGAACAGGGAGACTAAAAACCTTATTCCAAGAGACATCACAAAAAAAAATTACGTAACAAATCCGCACGTTGATAAGAGAAAGATATTCTATTGGTAGGAGGTTCTTGGATCTAGTGGGAGTAGAAAGAGAGATATACAGACACCACTGCTTGATTAGAATATCCAAGAGAGCTGAGCTACATATGAGTCAGGGATCGAAGTAAAGAAGAGATCTAGAAGGGAATTATTTGGGGTTACTGGGGAAACGTGTGGGGAAGTCAACCACTTGCATGAGAAATTAAGTGATTGAAAAGTTCAGGGTTTGGGCACCAGCAAAATCGACGATAGAGTGTTTAAGCCACTTGACATAGTTGGCGTTAAATTCACTGGACACAAATAAATTTGAAAAAATGAAATAGTATAATGGATCTGTTTATATTGTCGTTTATTACATTTTGGTATTGAAAGAGGGCCCAGGAGTTAATTCATTGTGTCCATAGAGAAAATAACAATAACAAAAAAAAAAAAAAAAACAGAAAGAAAGAAAGAAACCTCAACGTCTCTTCTCCATCGAGGAAAATATTTCGGCTGGTGTGGTTCTTCTTCTTCTTTTTCCCTATTACCATGAACCTTGCTTCGAAAATTCTTTAAAATTTATTCGGAGAAGTATTTTTAATTTTCTACATTTTATATGTAGTTTTCTTTTCAGAGAACCCCATGTAGCATTATAATTTTTATTGTAAAGGGCATATTTCATCTTTGGTGTTACAATGAGTTTTGTTGGTCTATTTCTGTAACCCGAGAACACTAACCACGAGTATATAGTCAGTCAGTTAAGTGCCATACGTGATACACGCTTGGGCGATCATGTCTCGAAAGAGACATGACTGACTGGGCAGAAGATTATCCCGCAGTAGGTTGCCATTGCTTTCTGCGGTAGACTGGTTGCCGACCAAGGCTATAAAACCCAGTCTGTCCTGCTATTTAACCCATAACTGGAATGGACGGATTAATACCTTTCCCAAGGGTATTTGCGCGTAAGTGAATACAATGGATTCAACTGGAATTCGAACTCGGCTCCCCGAGCCGATATCCACTGTACCACAACGCACATAGCGTAAATGATACCATTTTAATAACAATTTAATTAAGTTTTCAGTACCTGATTTTCTTACCTAAAAATATGTTTTTTCAGTTCCTATTAATATTAACTCAAAAATTCCTATTAATGTTAACTCAAACATATATATATATATATATATATATATATATATATATATATATAAGGAAATGGAAGAACAGACAGATTAAAAAACCTATTATTCTTTGCATTTACTTTTATAAAAGTGTTCAGTACAGAGTAGAGCTTAATATTGTAATTTTGTTTTAACAATGGTTGGTAAAAGCATTATATCACTAAACTAAAAATTTAATGTTTCAGACCATTATTGGTCCTCTTCGGGTGATATTTTAAAAACAAATAGTGAATATGGTTTATTTTAGAAAATATAAATGAATTCATGTTTATTCAGAAACTTAAGGATATGTGGTTGGAGGAAGTTAAACAATATGATTATGGGTGTGTCTGTATTACTTAATCAAAAGTTAGAATTAGGTTGAACAATAAAGTTGAACATTTAGGGCGTATGAAGGTGAATTGTTGCATTGTCAGGACAAAATGCCCCTTTTCTCTGTCTGGGGAAACTACATATTAGGAATATATATTATTCAAAAGTGTTGACATTGGTTTTAACAGCAGGTCAAATTTTAGGTTTTTGAAGAAATTTAATTTTTATATTTCCGCATTTTTTAAAGGGGCTAAATCTTTTCACTTTGACATTGGAATTCACCACGCATTATTCGGAATTAACTAAGGATGAATATAATATAATGGCCACTTAGACATCCCTCCCTATCCACAACCAAGAACAATTCTGGTGACCAATTTGACATTAAGTACTTTCATGGCTTCTGCTCCGATGAGCTTAGATCACTGGTGCCGCCTAAGCACGAATTTACACGAGATACTAGATTAGCAACTAGGTCCCACCCTTTTACAGTTAAACAAATAAGATGTAACCGTAAATTCTACTCCAACAGCTTCTTTTCTCGCGCTTCCCGCCTGTGGAACTCCCTTCCACAAGTCTGCTTTCCCGACAGTTACAATCTCCAGGTGTTTAAATGTAGGGTCAATAGACACCTCCTATCACACTAACTCCCAACTATTCTCACAACACTCTCATCTACCCAACCCTCATTCTCGGTATCCTCACCCGCCTATCACCCACCCTCTGTTATTTCCTATATTTAATCAGCCTTTCTCCACTCTACGTAGCCCCCTGCACAGTAGTGGCAGTGACATGCCTTGCTCGGGGTGAAACGCTTATAAAAAAAAAAAAAAATTACAATGGGTTCGTTGTATTCTGTAAGGTTTTCGGACCTTATTGGTTTATTTGCTTTATGACATTAATTCACACGGCATAGGGTTATATAAAGGTGATGGCCTTATGGTAGTAAAAAAATCCACACATTTTAAAATTGATAAGATTAGAAAATTAATCCATAGAGAGTTTCAAAGTCTAAACCTAAAAGTAATAATCTGCATTAATTTAAAAATAGTAAACTTCCTTGAAGTAACACTAGACATAGTAAATAATACTTACAAACCATACATTAAATCTAACGCATATCTGTTATACATCCACGATAAGACTAATGAACCCAAGTATAATGAAGCATTTACCCTTCTCCATAGAATATAGAATTAGTAAAAATTCATCTAGTGAAGACGCATTTTATAAACATAACTATTTTTATAATATTGCCCTAAAGAATAATGGCTATAAAAAACCATGGCATCAAATACACAAAACAATATAACTAAAACAGGAAAATAGAAATAGAGAAATCATTTAGCATACACCCCCATTTAACCAAATAGTTAGGACTAAGTTGGGGTAGAAGTTCCTCAATTTAATTAAAAAAACGTTTCCATAGTAATAACCTTCTAAGTAATTTTTTAAATAAAAATAACATTAAATTAGGTTATATCTTTACAAATAATCTAGAAAAATTATTAAAGATCATAAAACCAAAATCTTAAATCAGCACGTAAACCAAAGTAGCAATAATTATTTCAATACTGAAAATACTAATAATACAAAATTATGTAATGGTCGAAATCCTAACAATTTCCGACTGGAAAATAGGTATCTAATAAATTCTACTGTTTACCAATGTACTATATTATCTAATGAAAACCCAACTATTAGAAAAGTTTACATTGATTCTACTAAGAAAACTTTTAAACAGCATTGGTATTTGCATTTAACTTCCTTCAAAAATAAGGCATAGCGAAACCAAACATCCCTTTCTGCGTATTTTTTACAGTTAAAAGAATAAACAAAAAACAGAAAAACCTTTAAGGTAAAATGGAAAATTCTGAAAAAAAAAAAATAAAAATAAAAAAAACAACAACAATAATCTGTAAATCATTCGATGACATTTTCCCTCTGTGCCTCAATGAAAAGCTGCATTTTATAAAGTTTCTTAAAAGTAAAGTTCTACTCAACCATAGAAATGAATTGACAGTATTATGTAAGCACCATAAATATTTTCACTTTTAAAATATAATTAATTATAATTTTAATTTATAATTTTTGGTTTAATATTACATAACAA
>JBBBDQ010000640.1:5115000-5437500 GCA_037127315.1 Ascarosepion bandense
CTCAACATTAATCATATTAACGCTCTACCTCTATCTCGATATCGAGTACTTTACAAAAAAAAAACTGCTAGCCAAAATATTTTTAACAGTAAACCGCTGAAAAAGAAATCTTGGCATTAAGCATCATCATAACTCAACACTGTATATATATAGTGATGAGTAGTGATGATAAAATCTATATTAATAATATATATATCTTAATAATCTTAATAAAATCACCTTTCAATCCAGCTATAACACGTTACATTGCATTTGAATACATGGTTCTGTTGTCATTTCGCGCTATCATGCGGTGTGACGTCATAGAACCGCATTGCTAATTTGCGAACTGCGTTTGTTATTTTTGGTAACTATGGCCGTTGCCTAGCGGAGTATTATGTCAAAACAAAATAAAATCGTCGGTGATGGTGGATGTTATTGTATTACCGTCTTAATAACCTCTCTGAAGATGGCTCATGTGAGCCGAAAGCTTAGAACCAAATTAATAAAAAATTATCCAAATGTTGGAGAATTTTTGTCTTTATTTTCACCTGAAATTAAAGCCAAAATACGACGTTAGAACGGCTCATGATTAAACATAATAGACATTCATTGTTTCTTATATTTAGCAGTATATGTTTAGAAAATTATTTGCTGCCTCGATACACTATATATATATATATATATATATATATATATATATATATATTACTAAATTACTAAAGAAATGATATGTTCGGGTTAATTCTTAGCAAGTTCAATCTCTCTTGCTGTTTCTCGCCTTGGGGTTGTTGGATAAATAACAAACCCAACCTTTAATTAATTAAATGTGTTGTTTGTGTTGCCACATTTTAAATTTTAATTAATATTTTTTAAAGATTTTCTTCGCAGATTCCAAATTTAGAGTCATGAGAAATAAGGTCAGATTAAAAGAAATTCAGTAATTCCTCAAAAATATATCGTCCGACCTAAGCTCTCTCTATGTTTATTGAATAGGAGTAGAAATTCAACCCTTGTTCCCTGTTAACTTATATTTGTTTTCGATATCATCTACCTGCTCACTTTCTTTCTTCTACCAGAGCCAGCGCTCTCTTAACCTTTTAGTTAACGGACTAGCCAGTGGTTGTAACTTTCTATTATGAGGATACCGGGTTAGCAGTGTGCTGGATGCCGTTTCCGACTGGTAGTTAAGAGTTCGAACACTTTGATCGCGCTTAGAGATGCTGTTTGGATGCAACAGTCGTGTAATATTGGGGTATTAATAGTGCCATACCGCGCATGGGTAGGTGTCTCTGCATGTATTTCCTGAAGTCCCTCTATGCTTTATTCTCAGTCAGTCACTGACTAGTTTCTATTGCCATTGCCGAAAGATAGGGACAGTTACGGTGGTTCTTCGTCTCTTTCCTCAAAACGAATCTCATGGAAAACACAACAAAAATAGATACAACTAAACCACTAAACAAAATCTACCTACCCCTCTCTGCCTTCCTTTTAATAGTATTCATTGTATCCATTCCTATTTTTTCAGTGTAGAATTTTCCTCTTGGAATAGTTGCCAGATATCTTTGTTTTCTGTTATACTAACTTAAATTCTTCCATTGCTACCAGTGAATTCTTAGTTCCGGGATATCTTTCTCTTTTCTGAAAAGATTCCAGTATTCACATGAATAACCTTTGTGTACACATTTCATGACAATCTTCTGATGGCCAGGGAATTGTCCATTCATACCCCAGATTATTCCTTTATGTACTTCCATCTTTTCTTACTAAACTCTGTTATCACTTTTTTTTTTAGTTCTTCTCTTCCTAGGATTGCATTATATTAGACAAAATAGCTGACAATATAGGAAAGATAGGTTCTCTCCATCTTTCTTCGAACAACCTTGCCATCGGTGACTTTAATGCTTAACATGCCACGTCGTTTAACCATTCTAAAGGTACTGATGTTGCCGGTGTTCGGACATTAATATTTTTTCCATTTCCTAATCCCTTACTACTATCGTCGATTTCCCTTTTACTTTCCATAGCAAAACTGAGAAAAATGCATCTCTACTTGATTTATTTCCTACCTCCTCTCTTTGCTCTTACTAAGCTTCAAAACACTGTCCTCTTGGTAATTTGGACCACTCTGTGGTAGCTATTATTAGGTCGTTCTAATCATCTATTTAACACAAACCCTATTTCCGTTACCAGTATGTGTCTATGTTCATATACCAGTATGTCTATGTTCATATACCAGTATGTGTCTATGTTCATATACCAGTATGTATATGAACGAGAACCGGTGTATTTTATGGAATATCACGTTGAATACACCGCTTCTCGTTCGATCACCGATGTTAAGCAACGTTTAGCCTGGTCAGTACTTAGATGGGTGACCGCTTGGGAATACCAGGCGTTCAGTGACGGTTGTGCGTTATGATGCAGTGGGTATCGGCTTGGAAAGAGAAATCGGTAAGCCGAGTTCGAATTCCAGTTGAATACCCTGCATTCTCTTAAGCACTGGTACCCTTGGGAAAAGCATTAATCCATCATTTCCATCCAGTTATGGGTTAAATAACAGGATGGGGCCTGGAGGCAACCCATCTAGTGTTGGTGTCACAATAAAAAAAACACCCTTGGTAGCCCTGGCGAAGCATCAAGTATTCAGCTATTTGACAAGATTATGAATTCCGCTGCAAACTGCGCCAGGGTTCCAAATGCACAGGGAATACTGGAGGGGTGTAGTGAGTTCTCTCTCGGCTAAGGCCGCAAGATGATGATGTCTATTTTTCGAAAAATAAAGCAAAAGTTCCTACACTCTATATATAAATCTTTGTAAAAAATCAGAGATTTAAAAAAAAATTTCAGTCCATATTCATTCATAAATGACATTGTAGAAGTAGAGAGCTGGTTAATGTTTCTTGATTCGGCCTTGTGTCATACTTAACCGAACTCCCTACAACTTACAAGTTTTATCCAGAATTATCAGAAAGTTATCAGCAGTTGGATGTGTGGAAGAATAAAAGTATACCTTTTGCATGTTTAATTAAAAATTTATTTATTAATTTATTAAGAGAAAAGAACAACATGAATTGGTAGAATTTAATGTTCAATGAGAAAACAATATTAAACAATTATAGATAACAAACGTTCGTAGTAGTAACTTGTAAGAATAAGTTACGTGTACGTAGGCAGGAACGTGTGTATGTATGTTTGTAAAATACATCTATTTGATGCTTCAGTACACATAATCAGTGATGTTTCTAGCCGAGGTTCATTAGGGGTTTCGGGTCTTTCAACATCATACCCCCTCTTCCCGGTGACCCAGCGGATACTGGTCAGGTATCGACTTGTGTACTTCTTGTTAGCTACAAACTTTCCATCATCTAAAACGTACGCCATACGACCTTTTTTGGCCATTTATAGTCCAATCGGGGATGACATCCGGTTCACCAGTAGCGTATACTCTACCATAAAAAAGGAAGGAAACCGAGCCTCAATTTTCCGTCTATCTATGATCATGAATGTGGCAGCGTGCTTGGCTTGAAGTGGTAAGTGCAGATTTGATTCCCCTCCCCCAAGACACACACACACACACACACACACACACACACACACACACACACACACACACACACACACAGAGAAAATGCACTTAAGCATCACATTCTGATTACACTTATCCCCACTTTAATTCATGCATTTTTAAAAAAATGCTGTAACCCTGGCAGGTGGCAAACAGGTGCTAAATCCTAGCCAAGGATCATTTGTAGGCAACAATGGTTCGGGGCACACTGCGTAATTCTGTCCCCTAGTCAAACCTCCATTGTCGGATGTAGTTTTAGGTCATACCCAGGACCCAGAGCGTTTATTGTTGGATAGGACTGTCTTTGAAGTTATCTTTTAGGGTGAATGGTGAAAAGGAAGGAGGTGAGAGGTGAGAGAGAAAGATAGAGACGATAATAATAACGATCGCGTGACGTTTGTCGAGGGACGTGTTAATTACTCTCGTCTGCTTTTCTCTCTGGCGACGGTTAAACTTGGCCCGTCTTTTATTTCGTTTGGGAATTCACTCCCGGATGTGATTCTGGCTTTTCCATGGGATGACAAACATTTCGCATCGAGTTGTCAAATTTCGCGGATTTTGTGTCTGTTAAGCAAAATTTGTAAATTGGAGAAAATTCGTTTAATTCTAACAAAATCAATGATTCAGTGCTTAGCATTTCAATCTAGAGCTTGTTTTGTTCACTACGATATATTGAATTGTTTATATTATCATACGACTTTGTGTCGTCATTGTTTTGGAGTCTGCATCTCGGACCTTTTCAAATGCGGAAGGGTTCATTTTAATTTAGGATGTATTCTTGAAATATTTTCAATCATAAAAAAATCATTTTTCTCTAGATATTTCCAACCTCATCTTGCACACGGACGGTTATCAGGATTGTACTTAAAAGCAATATTTCCCTGAATATATCAGCATTGTATTTCTGCCAAGCTGCTTCATGATGCTTTGTGACGTTTCATAGAGCATAAAAACTTTTAAGTGTGAGTGCCTCATCTTTTGACAGTATCTTTTTGCAATTACGGATGTTTGATTCCTGCAATAATTTGTTTAATTATGCATTCTTCAAATTCTTGAGCATCCTGAAATTGGCATGTTTTTTACCAGTCATAGGTATTTTGCCAAGAAATCGCCAATATTTTCAACACCTATCTGAGTATATTCTTGCAGATAGAACCATGCAATTCTGAAATTTATTTATGGTTCGAAGAATTGTTCCCTTAACTTTTACCAAGTTATTGCTGGACTCTGTTGGTCTATTTTATTGTCAAACTTCCACGAATCAAAATGTCTCAGACTTTCTCCCGCTAACAGGAGAATATGGTCAACTTGCTTCTCTACCAGTATACACTTTACAGAGATTAATTATATAAAGAAGACACTCACATTATATACCCCATGTAATTTTTTACAGATATGTCCACCGCAGAAAAATAATAGATAAACTTCTGTTTATCAGTTAACCTGTCAATTAACAACTACTGTCATGTTAAAAATTCTTTTCTGCGATGTTTTGAATTTTCAGTAAGGTTTGTTTCTAATAAACTTAATTAAACTTTAAATCAGCTAATACTCCCCAAACTTTCAGAAAGGTATATTATAATTTGAAAAGATTTTTAATAAAGAGAACTAAATTGTGATGAGAGATGTAAAAAAAGATGGCGCGCTAAAATTAGCTATTTTAGAAATTTCAAAATGAAAACTTTTTCTTGTCAAATTAGTTTTGAAATACAGAAAATGTATTTTGCTTATTAGAAATATTAAATTTTATTCATCAGCTTGAAACTAAGCCTAAAATAAAAGCTTCAAGAAAGATTTTTTAATTTTTTAAAATGCAAGGAATTCAACTCGAAATCGAACTCGGCTCCCTGATTTGTCGTTCCGGGTTGATATCCACTGCAGCACAACGCACATCCACATGAATTCATCACTTTTCTTTTTTTTTTTTTTGTTAGATATCTTGACAAATTTATTGAATATTTGTCAAGATATCTAACAAAAAAAAAAAAGAAAAAAGAAAAGTGATGAATTCATGTGGATGTGCGTTGTGCTGCAGTGGATATCAACCCGGAACGACAAATCAGGGAGCCGAGTTCGATTTCGAGTTGAATTCCTTGCATTCACTTACGCACAAATACCATTGGGAAAGGTATCAATCCTTCTATTCCTTCCAGTTATGGGTTAAATATCAGGATAGATTGGGTTCTATAGCCTTTGTAGGCAACCAGTCTACCGCAGAAAGCAATGACAACCTACTGCGGGATAATCTTCTGCCTAGTCCGTCATGTCTCGAAAGAGACATGATCACCCAAGCGTGTTTCACGTATGGAACTTAACTAACTGACAGCTTGCTTCGTTGTTGTAAGGATTTGCATTATTCCACCACATCTGGAGTCGTCTAAAACATAGCAGGTTCAGTGGTACCTTTGGACATTATATCTATTTTCCTTTGTTAAACTCATTAAAAATAAGAAATAGGGTAAATCACTTTTTGTGACGTCTTCTATGTGTATTGTTTTTAAAGAGAAGTAATAAATCTTGCTGAAAATTATCAACACAGAAAAAGCGATTTGAATTCAAAATGAAGTTATTGATAAACCCTTTGAACTTACTGTCCTAGAAAAAGTCATGAATTCATCAGTTAGTCTGTTAAGTGCCATATGTGATACACATTTTGGGCAATCATGTCTCGAAAGAGATATGACTGACTGGGTAGAAGATTATCCCGCAGTAAGTTACTATTGCTTTCTGCGGTAGATCCTTTGCCAGCCAAGGCTATAGAACCCAATATGTCCTGTTATTTAACCCATAACTGGAGGGAAGAGACGGATTAATACCTTTCCCAATGGTATTTGTGCGTAAGTGAATGCAAGGAATTCAACTCGAAATCGAACTCGGCTCCCTGATTTGTCGTTCCGGGTCGATATCCACTGCAGCACAACGCGCATCCACATGAATTCATCATTTTTCTTATTTTTTTTATTGTTAGATATCTTGACAAATTTATTGAATGAATTTAAAAAAATTAAAAAATCTTTCTTGATTTAGGTTTAGTTTCATGCTGATGAATAAAATTTAATATTTCTAATAAGCAAAATACATTTTCAGGAATTTCAAAACTAATTTGACAAGAAAAAGTTTTCATTTTGAAATTTCTAAAATAGCTAATTTTAGCGCGCCATCTTTTTTTACATCTCTCATCACAATTTAGTTCTCTTTATTAAAAATTTTTTCAAATTATAATATACCTTTCTGAAAGTTTGGGGAGTATTAGCAGATTTAAAGTTTAATTAAGTTTATTAGAAACAAACCTTTCTGAAAATTCAAAATATCGCAGAAAATAATTTTTAACATGACAGTAGTTGTTAATTGACAGGTTAACTGATAAACAGAAGTTTATCTATTATTTTTCTGCGGTGGACATATCTGTAAAAAATTACATGGGGTATATAATGTGAGCGTCTTCTTTATATAATTTTAACTACCAGTAATCTTAAAAAATCAGAAAAATATTCTCCGTAATATAATTGAACGTTATTGAATTTTAGGTTGTTTGGCTTTATATTTACTATAGTTTTCGCTCTTATTTTCCAGACATGACTTGTATGGACGTCCGTATTTATAAAAACCAGTAAATTAACTTGAGTACAAATTCCAAAATTTATTTCTAAAATATTGTGAGTGACAGAAGATTGTAAGTTTTTTTTTATTTATAATTAGTAGATATAGTTTTTCCTTAATAACAATATCAGCTAATAAGTAGAAATTAATGCAGAAATTTAAAAGATTAAAAACATGACAAAAGATTCTAATTAATATTAAAAAAAAATGAAAACAATTCTTGTCAAAATTCATTGATCATGGAATTATTTTTCTTAAAACAGTAATGCCAGTTAAATATATTATACGTAAAATCAATTAAAATAGTTTTTTAATTAAATAATTCAAAGCAGGCATCTAGCAATTGGGGCCCTGTTTAAAAAAAAATGAAAATTCTAATTCTGTAAGAAGTTCTTTGTATATCTGTGGTGATACCGACCGAGCATAGCGATGGACCGAATGTTTGCACTCTCACGACCAAAAAGCAAATGACCAAAAGTTGTCGGTGCGCACACTGGATTCGCGCAGATGTTCCGGTTGAAAACTAAAAATTAATTAAATATTAAATTTCCAGTTCGCGAGCCTACGCGAATTTTATTTCTCGGCCAATGGGAAGCCCAGAACCAAATATGGATATGAATTCCCAAATGATCTGCTGCGATCCAAAAAGAAGATATAAAAAGCCGATATAGAAAGACAGACAGGCAGACCGACCCACACAGACAGACTCGAAAGAGACGAGAGTAATTAGTATCTCCCTTGACCAAGTCAAGTGGCTTATTATGCTCGTCGCCTTCACCTCTCTTTTCCTTCTTCCCTGTCTCAAAACTACTTACTGACTAAAGGAGTGGATACATCAAAGACATTCCTTACATACACACCCCGCATCTACTGTAAGCATTAATTTCTTGTCAGTCTTCTATTGCAATGAATAACCTAACGTCCGTCGGACCCACAATATAAGCAAATTACTCTTTCCAGCATTTCGGCAGCAATGAACAACCGAACGTTCGTCGGACTCACCACTATAAACTCCATGTGCTTCAGACACGTGGTCGAGAAGAAGGTTGCGTGTTTGGATCACGTCAGAATAACCCACTAGATATTTCATATTAACATTAAGCGCTACAAAACTGAATGAACTGAAGTGTTGGTGGGGGGGGGGGGGAGATGTAAAACAAAAAAGGTTTTATTTACCAAGATTTTCTAAAATAAAACAATTCTAATATAATTGAATTCATTTGTAAATCGGTCCTGAAAGTTTTATTAAAATCCGACAATTACTTGAATTTTTGCAAGAATTTCTAAATTTATGTGTTCTCATCCCAAAAAAAGATGCTAAAATGTACTTTGTTTTTTTTTTCGCTACGCAAGAAAAACAAGATTCTTACACAAAATTTAAAATGTTTGCAAAAGGTTAAAAAATAAAATCTAATAATCAGAAAATACTTTGGCCATTTCTCTTGTTAATAACAAAGATTTTGAGAATGAAACTTTGCTTTTATTAAGTATGAGGTATTTTTTTTTTTCATCATGTTATGCTCATGTTTCAGTAAATCAGCAGAGATATATACATTAAATATATAGAATAGAAGTTAATTATGTTGTGGAGTTAATAGCTGGTGACTAAATTAACGTCTAAAGGCGTTAAGGGACTTCAAGTAGTTTAAAGTCTTGTTGGGGTGAGTCTACTTTCTGTGTTCATTACAAATCAGTTCAAGTTTCGTCTCGCGCCTGGCGAGATTTTGTTGCTCTTCTGTTTGTAAATTTGTTTTATTTGTATTTAAAGAGAGTTTAATTTTTTAATTTTTCATACTTTTTTACTGACTGTTTTTTTAGGAAAAGTTTGAATTTTCTTTTTTTTTTAGTTTTCACCCTCCCCCGGCTCTAATTTTATTGATTTATCATTTTTTTTGCACCTATCTTTTTTTAATTTTTTTTTTATTTTTTAGTAGACATCTTATTTAGTTTTCATGTATATTCCTTCTTTTTTTAAAAATTTTAATGTCCGCTCTGCCTTAAGAACGTTTTAATATTTTTTCTTCTCGTATAATTTTTCATAGTCTTTATACTTTAATTTTATACGTGTTATTTTGCTTGTTTTGTTTTTTGGGGGGCTGTCCTATATAATTTCTTTAATACCAGCATGACCGAAAAAATTTTTTGTTTTAATTCAGTTTTTCGTTTCTATTTTTATTTTATTTGTTTGTTTTGTTTTCACGTTACGCACCAGCCTCGGAGAATACTAGGTTTCAAGTACTATTGTAGCGGATAAGAAATTAGTTAAAATCAACCTTCTTCTTCACTTTTATAAAAATTCACAACGACGTGTGAAATCCTGGTTTTCCCAAATAGAAAAAGGTTTGACCATCTGCTTAACAAAAAAGTCGAAACCAGATTACGCAAGTAGGTGTTAAAATGATTTTTGACCAATGGGAGCGACTTGTAAGACTTGGAAGGACCTGGCGATCCAGTGTTGAATTCAAAAGGACTATATAAATGACCTCGGCGTCAGTCAAGAGTCAGAGATGGAAGCAGCGAAAGAGAGATACACATCTAAAATGTAACTTCACACTTCAATTTTCCCCAAACCAAATGAGTGCTCACCCTGATTCGAACAGAGTCGGGGCTTGTCAGGTATGAGGTATGGTCGATGGAGCCATTAACTCTTTTAAAATTACCCCACTTTTTGCAGAGTTTGACAACCAGGGAAGCTTCAACAATTTTGTCCAAAGAGGGTCCAGTTTTTGTTCTGTATATAGCTCTAAAATTACTTGGTAATCCCTCCCATGATGGTACTATTAAGAATGAAATGAGCCAAGGTCAATGGATGAGAAGTTGGTTAGTTCCTGTGACTTGGCCTAAAAAGTTGTGAGTTCAATACCAGGCTACAGCAGTGGTGAACAAATAACTTGCAGGGTTAGAGGGAGATAACTCATGACTTCCAATCGAGATTTACGCAAGGAATAAAGATGATATACCTCAGTGATTATAATAAAGGGTTCGGTTCGAAATTTCTAGCACCTGAAGAAGGCCGGAGCGTATAACGGCCGAAAAGTTGTACAAATGACAACAAAGACAAGGACAATAGTCTGAATAATATATATAATGTAAATACTACCTCATCTCAGAAATATAGACAAATGGAATGATCTATTATTAAACGTCGCACAAATGGCAACAAAGATGAGGACAATAGCCCAAATAATGTAAGTACTGTAAATACTACGTCATCTCAGAAATATAGACAAATAGAATGATCTATTATTAAACGTTGTACAAATGGCAACAAAGATGAGGACAATAGTCCGAATAATGTAAATACTGTAAATATAGACAAATGTTAGGTAATTTTCATTAGTTGATTTCAAGTGGACATTAAATTTTAGGCTGCTATCATCTCGGTGTAACATGATGTTTAAAAAAATAGAGTATTATTTTCTTCCATCTCGTATGTAAATTCGATTGCATGTTCGACTTTGTTTGGTTTACCTGCAAGATCAGGTAAGTTAGTATTTGGGGGATACATCAATAGAGCATCATCAATATATCGGAAATAAATTGATTATTCAGGTGAAATGTTTTGGAATGTTTTTGATTCGAGAAATTCTAAGAATAGACATGCAAACATTCCACTGACAGGGAATCTCATTCGTAATCTAAATTTTGTGTGCAAAATTTATGAACCCATTTTAACCCAGTGTCCTCAGGTTTTAGAACATTAAATTCATTTAGAAATCACAAGAATTTTTCTTCCAACCGGGCAATATTTGGAAAGTAATTTTATTGATGAATCAATATATCCTCACTACCTATATATAATAATGGTTATACATAATGATTTACGCCCATATTTTTTACAGTTTTTTTATGCTGTCCTTGAATGAGGACACTGGGTTAAAATGGGTTAAATGTGAAATAGCATAGATTTGTATTGAAACGACAGAATATTATTATTATTATTGGTGTGGTGTGGTTTATCTTTGATTGTGTTAAATCCTTTTTAGGCGATTTCAGGATTAGAGTAAAGGGATTTTATATCTAGACTGGTCATGAGTTTGTCTGTCATTTTCGTTCCCTTTAGTTGTTTTTTTAACACGATTGTTATTTTTTATACAAGTAGTATAGCCCGCCGTTGCTCGGGTGTAATGAAAGCTTATATATATATATATATATATATATATATATATATATATATATATATATATTATCGATTTTCTGCACTATTTTAAGAACTGCAACCTTGAAACTACTGAATATCGTTTCTTATGTCTTTGTCTATGAATGTATCAAATTTGATTAAAATCGGACCACTCCTTCTATAACCCGATTTTTTCGATGATCGATTTTCGATATTTATCGGTGGTACCTCGACACAAAACCTAGCTAAGAACACTCGCAGACGCTAATAGTACAACTGTGTAAACTTTCAAGAAAATCGGTTCAGCCGTTTCGGAGTGTATAGGTAACGGATACACACACACACACACACACACACAGACACAGACACACACACAGACACAGACACAGACACACACACACACACACACACACACAAAGTTCCATTTATAAATAAGTTTAGATTAGATATATGATGGACAGAGCAGGGTTTGGGTGGGGTAACAGGAGAAAACGTGTTAAGAGCCACTAGAGATAGGGAGCTGTGGAAGGCTACGATCGCCTACGTCCTGAAAGGACTCGGCACATAAAAGAAGAATTTTATTATTTTTAGTATTTTGCCTTAGTAACGGTTATTAAATAATTATCAGTATTTGGTTAGTACTGAAAAGAAAAGGAAATATTCTGTGACGTAAAACATTATGTTAGATTAAATCTTTATCAGTTACGCAGCCATACAACGACGAGAAATACCATTAGTTTGTAGTTAATTCACACTTATATTTCATTTTCTTTTTCTTTTTGTGTGGATTTGATTTTTTTTTTTACTTTCAATGATATAAAAAGCAACATTCTCTCGTACATACGATAACAGAATTAAATGCATAAATAGAAAAAAAAAACTAGATTACTTAATCGGAATATATACCGTATTTAACAGCATATTTTTACTAAAATATCTTTTATAATTTCCCTGCGTCTTATATGACATATATAGGTTTAAATTTTGCGATCACTCAGTTAGATGCCATACGTGATACACGCTTGCGAAAGAGACATGACTGACTGGGCAGTAGGTTGCCATTTCTTTCTGCTGTAGACTGGTTGCCAGCCAAGGCTATAGAACCCAATCTGTCCTATTATTTAACCTTCAACTATATGGAAGAGACAGATTAATACCATTCCCAATGGCATTTGTGCATAAGTGAATGCAAGGAATATCAACTGGGATCCGAACTCGGCACCCCGATTTGTCGTTCCGAATCGCTATCCACTGCACCATAAGATACATATGTAGATTAAAAGTGTTATCATTGATAATATTCATTATATTAATTTCATCATGCTTAATATTAGTATTTGTTTCACTAAAATTATGTGCAATAAATTCAAATTATATATGTGTAAAATATAATTGTTTCACTAATATTTATCTTGTCGTTTTTTAAAATTATTTTTCGTTTAATTGTAATCATGGTTTGTTTAACCAAAAATTTACCTCATAAATATTGTTCCTAGGTATGACGGTAAACTGCATCCAGCAGCAAGGCGTCTGATTGAGATGCTGTGAGGAGCATAGAACCACCTCTAAATTGGTGTTGTTCCCAGGTCCACCCTGATCCGGAGTGGCAGCACCTGTTAGGGATTCAGCTATGGGCAAATAATTAACTTCCAAACGGGGGTCAAAATACTATGAAAGTATAAAAATTGACTTATATATATATATATATATTAGCGTTTGAGTACATGCTATATAATACGCTAAAAGTCTTTCTCCTTCTACTGAGCGCTAATAGCTCAGAGGTAGAATCGCCAGCTGGCACCAATTCGGTCAGGTTTCAGTCCTGGGCAAAAGGTAGTAGGATGTCTAACCGTACTGATGAGCTGTGATACAGCGAAACCACTCTGTCTGCGAATGACTATATATATATATATATATATATATATATATATAAATACGCTTTTATAGAAATATGGACATGAAAATAGACTTTTATAGAAAGATATACATATTTTAAGGAAAAATATTACGAACCATATATTTTTAAAGAAAGAAATTACTGGGGTCAAAATGCTATGAAAGTATTTACCAACAAAACCGTTTTTGAATGAAAAATATTACCAACAATACCGTTTTTGAATGAAAAATATTACCAACAAAACCATTTTTGAATGTAAAATATTGCCAACAAAACCATTTTTGAATGTAAAATATTACCAAGAAAACCGTCTTTGAATGAAAAATATTACCAACAAAAATTTTTGAATGAAAAATGTCACCAACAAAATCTTTTTTGAATGAAAAATGTTACCAACAAAACCTTTTTTGAAAAAAAAAAATGAACTAACAAAAACAATAAAACAAATAAACTAAATAAAACAAATCAAAACGATTTTCAGCATTAAATGACCTAATGAAGGTTGATATGCTGGTTAAATAAACCAACCAACCAATCAGGCAACCAACCAACCAATCAACCAACCAACCAACCAACCAACCAACCAACCAACCAACTTGATTTGCTCTGCTAAAATTGGGTGCGTCTATTACACCAGTGCGTCTTATATGCCGTCAACTAGAGTAATCAATACAGCTATAAAATTATTATTTCTTGACAATAGGAGTAAAAGAGAAATATATCAGAGATAGAAATGAAAATGAAAGTTACTTTGAGAAAATAATAATGGCTGAAAATGCTTCATCTAGTAAAACCTAGACAGGAGAATTTCGCTGGTAACAAAGAGAACTGGATTGTAATGTGATGTCTGTTTTTCAATATAGCAGCCAATGCTGGACAATCTCATCAAAGAAGGAAAAACAAGAAGCAAACGTGGTTCTACAGAAGGATGCTGAGGATACCATGGACGGAACACTTGAGCAACGACGAGGTTTTGAAGAGGATGGACACGAGAAGGAAACTGATACTTAACATCAGGAAAAGACAGCTGAAGGTTTTAGGACATCTAATGAGGAAGAAAGTGCATTGTGGTACAGTGGATATCGGCTCGGAACGAGAAATCGGACATCCGAGTTCGAATTCCAGTTGAATTCGTTGCATTCACTTGCGCACAAATGCTTTTGAAAACGGTATTAATCCATCTCTTCTCCCTCCAGCTATGGGTTAAATAGCAGAACAGATTGGGTTCTATAGCCTTGGTTGGCAACCAGTGTACCGCAGAAAGTAATGGCGACCTATGGCGGGAAAATCTTCCGCCTAATCAGTCATGCTCTTTCGAGACCTATCCAGTATCACGTATAGCACTTGAATGATTGAATGAGGAAGGAGTGCTTGGAGAACCTGAGACTCAGAGAGCGGATAGAGGGGAAGAGAGATAAGAGAAAACAACGCATGATATACTTGATGGGCTTGAGTAGATGGATGGTGGAGCTGGGATTGAGTGGGAAGGAGGATGAAAAGCGATGTGTCGTAGGCCATGGTCGCCACATCCCGAAGGGACACGGCACATAGAAGAAGTATAACCTATAAAAATATGATATTATTATACCGACTTTTGCTTTCCAGTCTTGAGAGAATTCAAAAAAATTTCTATGGTAAGTGTACTTCTTCTTCTTCTTCTTCTTCTTCTTCTTCTTCTTCTTCTTCTTCTATGTGCCCTGTCCTTTCAGGCCGTAGGCGATCATGGATTTCCACGTCTCCCTATCCCTAGTGGCTCTTAGTACGTTTTCTCCTGTTACACCACGCAACCCCCGTTCCGTCATCCACCTGATCAGGCCCTGCAAATATGTTATCCGCTGCCATCCTCTGTCTCTTTTTCCTTCTCTACGGCCTGTTAGTATCAGGTTCTCCAAGCCCTCCTTCCTCATTGCATGTCCAACCGATTCAAACTTTCACAGCGAGGAGTCACCAAGCTACGCACACAGGTTCGAATGTTCCTCATGTTATTTGCTTCCGAGGTAAATTCTACTCAGACAGCTTTTATCGCTATCTACTACTCTCGTTGTGGTGCAGTGGATATCGGCTCGGAAAGAGAAATCGGGGAGCCGAGTTCGAATTCCAGTTAAATTCATTGCATTCACTTACGCGCAAATACCATTGGGAAAGATATTAATCTGTATCTTCCCTCCAGTTATGGGTTAAATAACAGGACAGATTGGGTTCTATAGCCTTGGCTGGCAACCAATCTATCGCAGGAACCCAGTGCAGATCAAATTTACAGTCGTAATTGGTAGCAAAGATAAACCTAATTACAATTTGCAAAACAGGGAACCAAAGTAAGTCCGATCCAAGCCCACTGGTATGAGACATGTTTGAGAATCGAACTCCTATACTAGATTGGTAAATATTGTTTTACGAGAAGTGTTGAAAATACGATTAATAATAATAGTGCTGTTATTATGGTAAAAGTGTACAAATAAAAAGGTAGAATGTTTTTACTATCTAAACCAGATATAAATTAAACAATTTCTTAATCGTGTATCCCTGTCTGTTGGGGTGGCTGACCAATTTCTCTTGAAGATTAGTGTTTGCTTTACACCCACAGAGGCTTCCTTTAGTATATACTACAGCTACTTTGTGCGGAACTTAGTTACAGTGGGAGAGAGCGTATCGTTTAGTACGTCCAAATCCTCGTTCACGATAACTTGTGATTCAGGCTGGGGCAACCATCGGCGAATATTTCCGTCCACCCATTTTCACCCATTTTTCGATCAACCCGTAGAGTATGGTTTCACATATATTTTTTTAACGATACCGCAGGCTGGGATCTCTTCCTCAGGTCGATAGTTCGACCATGGTGAGATTTGAACCCAGCTATCATGGTCAGGAAAAGATCTATCTAACCACCCCCCTATATTTTGACAGTTTTTCGAATTCCTTGGTTGCTATGTTCCAATCCGTTGGACAAGCCATACCAATTAATAGGCAAGTTTTTTCTTTTTGGTTTTTAACAATGATGTCCGACCTATTTGCTTCAATTTTCCTGTCTGTGTAAATGGTGTAATCCCATGGAATGGGGTCATCTATTTTTGTAACCGGTGCTGGGTGATGTTCATACCAGTGTTTGTTTCCATATTTTCCAAAGTGTTTGCACATTGTCCAGTGTAAATATTTCCCCACTCTATCATGACGATTTTATATTCACTTGGAGCAAGTACTGTGCGTTGTGGTGCATTGGATATCGGCTCGGAACGAGAAATAGGTGAGCCGAGTTCGAATTCCAGCTGAATTCATTGCATTCACTTACGCGCAAATACCCTTGGGAAAGATATTAATCCGTCTATCCCTTCCAGTTATGGGTTAAATATCAGGACAGATTGGGTTCTATAGCCTTGGTCGGCAACCAGTCTACCGCAGAAAGCAATGGCAACCTACTGTGGGATAATCTTCTGCCCAGTCAGTCATGTCTCTTTCGAGACATGATCGCCCAAGTGTGTATCACGTATGGCCCTAAACTGACTGACTGACAGAACATTCTGAGATTAGGTGGTCTATTGTGTTTTGGTATTTATCACAGAACCTGCATTTTCGATCCACATTATTGTGTATAATATTTGCCTAAAAGTTCCTCGTAAAAAATTTTTTGTCTTGCGCTGCAAGGATAAAGCTTTCAGTTTCAGATTTTAATCCAGATGCACGTAATGTATTATTATTATTATTATTATTATTATTATTAGTAGTAGTAGTAGTAGTATGTAAAAAGACTGACATCGCACTTTCAATATTTTCCAACACTTAGAGAAGGACAAGATTACAGAAAAGATAAAATAAATGAAGTACGTTGCGATTCAGTAGATATTGAAATCGAAGAGCCGAGTTCGAATTCCGGTTGAATTCGTTCGGATTTACTTATGCGCAAATACTATTAATTAATCCATATCTTCTCTCTCCAGCTATAGGTTAAGTAGCGGGGCACATTCAATTCTGTAGCCTTGGTTGGCAACCAGTCTATCGCAGAAAGTAAAGGCAACCTACTGTGAGAAATTTTCTGCCCAGTCAGTCATGTCTTTTTTGAGACATGATCACCCTACGTCGTATCACGTATGGCACTTAACTGAATAAATGACACAATGTTTAAAATAATACTATGACTACGACGAATGATAATACCACCACCACCAGACGGAGAAAAGCATGATTAAATAACCCCCCCCCCCCCCAAAAAAAAAAAAAAACAGAAATACAAAAGAAATGACAGTATTTAACATTTTCATTTCTTTTAAGTTTTTTTTATTCCGAAGGCAAATTGGCATGACGAAAGACGCGTTCTAGAAGCTGAGTAGGGTATTAAGAGACGAGAAAATTTCAACATAATCAAAGAAGAGAGTACTGGATTGCTATGTGATGTCATTTCTTCAATATGGCAGTGCATGCTGGATAATATCATCGAAGATGAAGGAAAAACTTGAAGCAACTGAAATGTGGTTCTACAGAAGGATGCTGTGAATATCATGGATCCAGCATGTGAGCAATGATGAAGTTTTGGAAATGATGGAAACAAAAAGGAAATTCATACTGAGCATCAGGAAGAGATAACTGAATTTCCTCGGTTATGCAATGAGAAAGGAGGGCTTGGAGAATCTGATACTAACAGGCCAGATAGAAGGAAAAAGAGTCAGGGAAAAGCAGTGGATAACATATTTGAAGGACCTGAGCAGGTGAATGACAGAACAGGGGTTGCGTAGTGTCACAGGAGAAAGTGTAATCAGAGCCACCAGGGATAGGGAGACGTGGAAGGCCATGATCGCCTACGTCCTGAAAGGACAAGGCACATAGAAGCAGAAGAAGAAGAAAAAGATTAGTATCATTAGCATTATTGTGATTATTAGTTGTATTATTGGCGTCAGTTTTAGTATTAGGATTATTATTATAGTATTGGCATTATTATTAATAATACTAATATTAATATTAGTAGTAAATTATTAGTATTATTATTATGCAAAATGATTGATGTAGCACTTTAAATATTTTCCAACATCTACAGGAGAACGTAATTTAAGAAAAGAAAAAGAAATTAAATAACACTGTGCCTTTTCTTTTATGTTACTTTTTTTTTTAATCTTCTCTGGGTATTATTATTATTATTATTATTATTATTAATAATAATATTGATATATAAAGACCTGGAAATTGAAATAGAAAAAATGTGGAAACTGAAAACACGAATCGTGCCAGTGATAGTAGGTGCACTTGGAATGATAAAAAATGGAACAAAACAACACATTGAAAGAATCCCTGGAAACCCCAGCTTAAGAGATATACAAACAAATTGTCTTATTAAGTACATCCCACACACTAAGGAGAACTTTGTCTATGTAACGCTAGGGATATTTAGGGGAGATAGAAAAAAACATGAAATGGAGCCATGACAACACAGCACGACCTGCCTTAGGTCTTCTTGCAGACTTGGTAGGTAGTGCGACCATAGCAGAAATCGAAATATGATGAAAAATGACAGCATAAAAATAATAATAAAAGTGAAAAATAAACACTTTCTTGATTATTTAAAACTGAAATATGAGTAGCGGTAAAGAAAAAAAAAGAGTATCACCCCCACGCCGCACACCCGATAATGACGCCTGAAAGTTATGTGTCTGTGTGTTGATGCTTGTCTGGGCTGCAACGTATGTGATGTAGTAGGAGAAATGCTTTGTTCAGACCCCATAGTTTTATTTGTCATACTTTGCCTTGCAAAAAAGTGCACTTATTTTTCTGAACAAGAAAGGCGTGTGTCTGTCCTTGAACAATAGCCTCTGTCTCTAACTCGTAGTTCGCTCTTCAGGGACCCCTTTACTTTTGTGACCTTGTGCCAGATAAAGTGATTTTTAGAAACATCCAGAAGTGTTTTTTTTATTAGTCTCCATTAAAATTCAATTTCAGAACACGGCATAAAAGCAATTATGGTAATTTGCTGATTACTTTTCTTTATTATCTATGATTGTTTTTTTTACGGCTTATCAACCCTTTTTTATTATCTGTGAATCGACATGACTTCGTGGGAAGGCCACGGTTTCGAATTGAGAGTTGTACTCTCACCCAAGATTATTTAACCCATAGCCGAAGGGCAAAGAAAAAGCGAATTTAGAATTTGAATCCAATACGCCGATTTTAAATTCTGCGTCGATAATCGTTGCAATTTTTCTTTGTTCTGTCATTCAAGACGTGGCCGATCAAGGCTCTCCATGACTTCCTATTCTTTGTAGCTTTTAGCAAGTTTTATCTTTTCACCATCTCCCCAAGTCCCTGTTTTGTCAACCATTTGCATAAACTGATTAGGTTAGGTTGATTTCTGCTTTCCTCCCTCTCTTTCGCCTTCAGTATGCATTATGAGTGTCAAATTCTCCAAAACCTCATTCCTTAATATATGTCCCAGAAATTTGACTGTCTCGTTCTGATTCTAAGTGCCCTTTTTTGTTTCTATTTTCTTTCAAAAATTGTCGATACTCACATATTCAGTCCATGGTGTTAGCAGAACAATATTTCTGTTATCTCAAATCTCTTTTCTTCTGTGAAGAGATTTTCTAACATTCGCCGATATTATATACAGGTTCAGCATTTTTTCTCTTTCTTAATACTTTCCAAAGTTTTGAAAGGCATCTTTCATTATTCCAGTTCGCTTTCGAATTTCGGTGTGACCTGTGAAAACATTTCCCAGATAGTTAAATTTTCGTAACCGTCAAAATACGAGGCATTATTATTATTATTATTATTATTTTTTAAGTTGCATTTTCATCTTCCCTCAAGCTAGAAATTAAAATTTTAATGTCAGTTCTAGTTATAATTTCAAAAGTAATTTAGGTTAAGAGAATCAAAAGCTTTCTGCTTTGTCTTCTGAACGGTCAGTCATGTACATATTTGTCATAATGTGATATGTTATGTGATTGTCATTTTTGTGATAATGCTGTCAAAATTTTTAAATAAGTAAAAAGGCTTTGGGGACTTTTTCTTTCATCCCCACCAGACCAAAATGAAAGATAATTAATATATTAATTCATATATTATTTTATATATTAATATATATTAATATCATCTTATACATTATTAATATTTTATATATTAAGATTATTTTATTTGATAAATTCTTTTTCTATATTCTCGTTTTCAAAATATGTTTTAATATCCGCTTCCGTTGATCAGAGGTTGGAGTGCCAGTTAGAGCAAATTTATAAGGATTTTAGAAAAAGAATATCACAGAGAAAATAGAAAAAATGCCTAAAAAAATACATTTTTTTATCACATCGTATTTTACTGTTAAAACATTAGCCTTATTAAAATTTATTTTTAAAACATCAGCTTTACTAGAATTTGTTTTAAGATTTTCATCCCAAATTAGTGAATATTTAAAAAAAAAAAAAACTATCTTCTTTTGTTTCATCATCATCATATCCGTTACACCCAATGGTGCAGCAACTTTTTATTACTATTTCTGTGACAAACTGTTTTTTTATGGGTCAGGGTTGTTAGCCCAAACCTGGAGGACCGGTAGACCATTTTTGGTCCTTACGTTTACAGCACCTGGTATTCCCAAAAGGTCAACCATCTAAGTACTGACTAGGCTCGATGTTGCTTAACTTCGGTGATCGGACGAGACCGGTGTATTCAATACGATATAGCCGTAGACCTCCTTTTGTTTAAGAAATATTATTTAACGCTTTTATTGTTGGTGGTATCATCTACATCATCATTATCGATGTGCCGTATCCCTTCAAAACGTAGTCGATCATGGCCCGCCACTTCTCCCTTTTCCTTGTCACTCTTAATATCCTTTCTCCTGTTATTCCACTCAATCCCCGATCCACCATCCATCTGTCCAAGCTCATCATATATGTCGTGCGTTGCTTTTCCTTGTCCCTCTTCCTCTCTATCCGTCCCGTGAGCATCAGATTCTCCAAGTCGTCCTTCTTCAAATCCAATAAGTGGGTTTTATACTGGTAAATAAGACGCATTTTAAAGGCTAAGCAGCGTATTTAGAGACAGGAAGATTTCGTTAGAAACAAAGAAAAGAATACTGGGCTGTTAGGTGATAGCTCTCCTCCTATATGGCAACGAATGCTGGAAGATCTCCGCAAAGATGAAGGAGACACTCTAAACTTGGTTCTACAGAAGGATGCTGAGGATGCCATGGACCGAACATGTGAGCAACGCCAAGGTTTTGGAGAGAATGCAAACGAAAAGAAAACTTATACTTGGCATCAGGAAGAGACAGTTGGTGGTTTGTGGACACGTAATGAGGAAGGACGGCTTGGAGAACCTAATACTCACAGGACGGATTGGAAGAAAGAGAGACAGGGGAAAGTAGTGAGAGACTTACTTGATGTGGTGGAGCAGGTGGATGGCGGAGCGGGTTTGGAAGAGATACCAAGAGGAAAAATGTTAAGAGCGACAAGGGATAGGGTTAAGAGGAAATCCTTGTTGCCTACGTCCTGAAAGGGCACGGTACATAAAGAAGAAAAAGACTGGTAAATATCTCACCACAAACACACATGGGCGATTAAGCTTTTTATTTAATTATTCTTGTGTTCGTATGTATATTTTCTGGACATAAACTGTGTAAAAATTGTCCAAATGTTCTATATATCCGAGCGCTTTCGGATATTCTGTTAGCAATTATCAAGGATTTTTTTTATATTTTTTATCTTTAAGTGAATTTGTAATTTTTGTTTTATATCTTTTTTGAGTGATGGGCGTGTTCTTTATCAAACCAAATTCACAAATTATTATATTGGACATACAACTACATGCCTATCAAGAAGACTCACGTAACACCTCGCTGACCGTGGTTGAATTAGGACACATTTAAACCCAACATAGAAACCTACTAAACTTTATCCACGGTATACTTGTAGGAAAAATACTTATACAAATTAAGGGATAGATTTCTCACACCGAAAAAATGACATCTCGCAGGAATGGTGAAATGTTGTAAGAGCCAGGGCTAAGTCCATCTTGCACATATATAAATATATATATAAATATACCATCCATCCTTGTATTGAATACTTCTGTCACATCTGGTCGGGTTCCCCTGTTATTCATCTCGGGTCCTTGAGAAAACCCAACGAAGAATCTGTAATGTAATTGATCCCGACCAGGTAGCTCAAATGTAGTCACTTTCTCACCGACGTAATGTTGCTTTCCTCTGTCTCTTCTACAAATACTTTCACGGTTTCTGCTCCGATGAGCTTTGCTCCCTGGTGCCACCTCTGCATAAATTTACTCGAGCTACTAGACCAGCGACAAGGTTCCACCCTTTTACAGTGAAACCGATCGAATGTAACCGCAATTTCTACTCTAACAGCTTCTTTGCTCGCACTTCGCACCTGTGGAATTCCCTTCCGTATACTTGCTTCCCTGAAAACTACAATTTTCAAGAATTTAAATGCTATGTCAACTGCCATTTCTTATGTCCTTGGCTCATATCCTTTCCCTGACAACCTTTGTATCATGCTCCGATGAACTTAGATCACTGGTGCCCCCTAAATACGAATTTGCACGAGATACTAGATTAGCAACTAGATCCCACCCTTTTACAGTGAAACCGATAAAATGCAGCCGTAACTTCTACTCCAACAGTTTCTTTCCTCGCACTTCCCGACTGTGGAATTCTCTTCCAAACGATTGCTTTCCCGACGGCTACAATCTCCAGGAGTTTAAATGTAAGGTCAATACACACCTCCTAACACACTAACCTGCTCCCATTCTATCAAGCACTCTTCCCATCTGCCCGACCCTCATCCTCGCTATCCTTACTCATCTGTCACCTTTCTCCTGACATTCCCTATGTCTATCCACTCCTTCTCTTTACCTTCCCCTATGTAGCCCCATGCGCAACAGTGGCAGTGGAATGCCTTGCTTGGGGTGAGATGATTAAAAAAAAAAAAAAAATGTTCTTCTTCCTTTCCGTTCCACTCTCATGCAGCCGTTTTCACACCTTAATTCTCATCCTTTTCTTACACATACTCTAACTCCCCTGTAACTTGTTCATCTTTCTCATCACTTACCTCTTATGTAACCCCCTACGCACCAGTGGCAGTTCTGCCTTTCTTGGGGTGAAATGATTGGTGATACTGATTTATCTCACATAATAGATCGACTAAACACAATAGACTTTACATACAAAATGGAAAAATGTAGTTTCTTACTTTTCTTAGATATGAAACTGCACCGCGTTAACAACAGTTTAAAACACGTTGTCCACCGCAAATCAAACAACAAAAACGACATAATAAATTTCTATTCTCATCATAACAAAAAAAAAAAATAAATAAAAATAAAAATCCGGTTTATCATCGAATTCTACCTAAGAACACTAAAAATATGCAACTCGGATTATTTACACGAAGAAGAGAAATATATTGAAAACTTCTCCATTACTTTTCTATTACATCTACAGTCATAAAGAACCCGGTGGTTTTTAGGTGCTTTACACAAAATAATGTATTTAAATTCAAAATTAGTGTTAAAACGGGATTACATTTTTTAAGCATATGTACACAAAATATTATAATCGGATGTTGACTGTAATCCGAGGAACGTGGCTGCAGCTCAATTTGTATTCTTCTATACATAAAAAAATAACAACCTCTGTTTCAGTAAAAGTAATATATATATATATATATATATATATATATATATATATATATATATATATATGGTGTTCACTATTTTCCCATAGATGACACTCTCACACCCTGATTGAGCACTTTGGAAGAATGTTAGTCTTTGAAAAACAGTAGCTACTCTGGCATGTACGCATCGCTCATTCCGTAATGTATTAGAGCACTCTGGCTATTGGGTGGGTATAATGACAATATACACGCGAAAAAGTTTGCCTTCTTCTACCGAACGCCCATAGCCCAGAGGTAGAATCGCCGACTGACGCCAATTCGGTCGGGTTTCAATCCTAGGTTAAAAGCAATCAGAGTCTAACCATACTGATGAGCTGTGATACAGCGAAACAGATCTGTCTGCGGATGACTATATATATATATATATATATGTGTGTGTGTGTGTGTGTGTGTGTGTGTGTGTGTGCGTGTGTGTGTGTGTGCGTGCGTGAGTATGAGGAATAGACAGACAAAGGAAGCAAAAAAGTGGGTCAGATAGAATAGACAAAGCGTTTACTACTGCATGTTGGTTTATATTAGTGGAGACACATTTTATTTAGCAGGCATTACTATGAATAGGAGGGTAGACATTATTTCTATATTTAACAAACAGGTGTGTGTTTGCGTGCAGATATGTGTACCTACTAAATGTGGCTAATGTATAATGTTATATATATATATATATATATATATATATATATATATATATGCACGTGTGTGTTTGTGGAAAATGGTTCAATACTTTTAATTTTGTCGTTCTTAGTTTATAATAAACTGATAGGCTTTTAAGATTACAATTTTGAGAAAATTACTTTCATTTTTTGTCTGAAAATATTAGTTTTAATAATCGGATGTTGACTGTAATCTCATAAGCTGTCCGTACAAAATATTCTTATCTAATAAAGTTAAATGATAGTTTTTCACTAAGTTACTTTTCGTCCAATCTTTCCTGAATAGAGAATCGATAAAAACCGAAAAACGGTGTGTATGACTAAACACGCATGAACGTTTAAAGATAGCACGCGCACACACCTACCCATACACATACATATACGTAAGCCAATTTACCCAAACACACGCATTCATGCACATACGCGTGTGTACACACACGACTACACACATAATCACACACTTTTAGGTGTATAATACTTTTTTTTCATCACGTGATTTTGTTTATTCTTTGTTAAAGTTTATTTCGTCTTATTAAATCGTTGGTGGTTTTTAGGTGCTTTACACAAAATAATGCATTTAAATTCAAAATTAGTGTTAAAACGGGATTACATTTTTTAAGCATATGTACACAAAATATTATAAATATATCGACTGAGATAATACACACATATTTTCGTCTACCGGCCTGAATATTCGAGAAATATTATGAAAGAAATATATACACTCTACAGCAGGATTCGAAACAGTGTTACTCTTGGCAGAAAGAACCGTTGTTTGATTCGAAGTGCTTTAATCAACTCGACCACGAATAACCTTTGCCGAGCAAGTTAGGCGGAATAGCGCCTTTGAGCGAAATCCTTCTCGCTATGGGTTTTGAGTAGGGAAATAGTTTAAGAAATAACAAAACATGCGTTATAGAAATGTTGTATATTTAAGAGTAGATACAACAGAAGAGTATTACACGCCTAGTGCGGGTGTCGGTTGTCCAGCGTTCCGTATCCTAACGTAAACAAAACAATAAGGCATGATTCAGTTTCACTTTATCGAGAAAGATTCTCCGTGACTGAAATGCTTGAATCACGTCAGATTCTAAAAAATCCTACGATTTCCTCCCACAATTTAACTCCACCAGAGGATGATAAGCGATGGTAAAGAAACATTTTTGTTTTGTCTTTATATATATATATATATATATATATATATATATATATATATATATATATATATATATTTTCGCCTGATGATGTACTATTGATAGTACCGAAACACGACAGCGCTTGTGTAGCAGTGAAAATATACTTTTATTATAAATACGAATAATAATAATAATATGACTATAAATATTGCTTTACTACGTATCGTGCACTTTTAAAAAGTAAATGATATAAATTGTGGAGTGTTATTTTATTAGTTCATACCATTACTGATATATATATATATATATATATATATATATATATTAATTCGTTGATTAGTTAGTTTTGGGTCATAATTAAATTAAATCAGTGTACAGTTGTATTAAACAGTATTCAATACAATTATATTGTAGAACTTTTGAATATTTTTTATTTGGAAACGAGTTATTACGCAACTCGGGTTTCTACTTTCAGGTGTCTTCAGTCGATTTACAATAACTGATTTTACCGTTTTTCAAATGCTCGCGTAACAGGGATCTTTTGTGAACGCGCTATTTTCAAAATTTGCGCCAGTTACTTAAAGGTCTTACAAACACTTTCATCTATGATTGTATGAACCTAGTAAATATTTATTGGTATAGTTACACTTGGACATAATTTCTGTTCTTTCATTTAGTAATTCATTTTTGTCTGGGGACAACATAATAGCCAGTTGTTTCCTCCTGGCATAATCTGCATATTTTACCACCGTTGTGAGGTTTGACTGTTTTTACTATGCTCCAAGTTATATCGCAGTTTTTTTCATACTTTAATATCAATTTCCAATTTCTACAATCATATCTATCTATCTATCTATCTATCTATCTATCTATCTATCTATCTATTGTAATCCGCAGACAGATCTGTTTCGCTGTATCACAGCTCATCAGTACGGTTAGACTCCGATTGCTTTTTAACCCAGGATTGAAACCCGACCGAATTGGCGTCAGTCGGCGATTCTACCTCTGGGCTATGGGCGTTATATATATATATATATATATATATATATATATATATATATATATATATATGATTATAGATACACCATTCTGCACATTAATTGAAACAACTCCTTTAGTTTTCTTTCTTTCAACGTACCGTCTGTTTTAGAAGAAGGTATCTGCAGACGTAAGACAATGTGTCTATTTAATATATATTTCATAGCCCTGATGTGTCTTTTCACCGGATCTGTTCAACTTGTGCAGCGAGAATATTTTGAGGACCCTAGAGGTTATGTTTGGATTCGTAATCGGAGGCCACAATTTAAACAACCTAAGGTACGCAGATAATACAGTGCTGATAGCAGATACAGAAAGTAAACTGCAAGACCTCCTACAGGAGGTAGCTGAAGAGAGTGACAAGAAAGAACTAGAAATAAACTGCACAAAAACCGAATGCATGGTCATCAGTAAAAAGCGCAGCCCAAAATGCAAAATACAGGTCGGGGATACTAAAATCAAGCAGGTACAAAAATTTAAATACCTGGGAAGTGTTATAACAGAAGACGGAAAGTGCGACACTGAGATCCGAAGGCGAATTGGCATGGCGAAGGAAGCATTCCAGAAGTTGAGTAAAGTATTATTGCTAGAAACTAGGAAGAAAGTACTGGATTGCTACGTGCTGTCAGTCCTTCAATATGGCAGTGAATACTGGACAATACCATCAAAGATGAAGGAAGAACTTGAAGCAACTGAAATGTGGTTCTACAGAAGGATGCTGCGAATCTCATGGATCGAGCATGTGAGCAATGATGAGGTCTTGGAAATGATGGAAACAAAAAGGAAATTAATACTGAGCATCAGAAAGAGACAGCTGAAGTTCCTGGGACACGCAATGAGGAAGGAGGGCTTGGATAACCTGATACTAACAGGTCAGATAGGGGGAAAAAGAGACAGGGGAAAGCAACGGATAACATATTTGAAAGATCTAATCAGGTGGATGATGGAACGTGGATATATATATATATGTGTATATATATATGTAAAAACAGACGAATTGGTGACTTGTCGCCATTTTACATTTTTAATTTCGTGCTTGCCCATTGTTTGTCATTAGTTTTGTCGACTGCGCAGTATGGTACGTTCAGCGCAGCACTATTTTTTAGAAAAAAGAGCCCCATGACGCAAATCACTACGCTAGAAATTCGGGAACAGTATGGTGCCAAAACCAACATTTAGGAGTGTTTGTGTGTCAATCTGAGGACAGTACAAAGAATTCGGAAAGAGTTGGATGATATAACTAATAAACGTCATGTTGTTTGGAGTGGCTACTAGTGATAGCAACGTTTACCTCCATTCATCTTCCATAGAGCTTGAGGCTCAACCTGTAGTCCTACACCAAGCGGCTTCAGGAGGGAATTCTACTCTGAGTCACGAGGGTGGCTGCTCAAAGACCCTATATCTGGAAACAAGACTTAGCACTTTGCCACACAAGGAAAAACTCAGTCATAGTTGTCAGAAAATTTCTGTGACTACATCACCTTTTAGATTTGGCCGCATCACCCCCCAGACTGCAACCCTTTTGATTATTATGTGTAGAGCGCATTTGAGCGAGGGACCAACAAAACTTTTTGTAATACCAAAGATGAATTGAATGTAAGGATTATGACAGCGTTTACCAACTTAAACAAGGAGACTGTCCAGGAGAGATGTAGGTGATTCCGAAATCGTCTAGAGACCGTGGCTGAAACCAACGGCGATTTCATTGATTAAATGTATTCTTCAGTAATTCAATATATTTTGTGTAATTTTCCTAAATATATCTTAAAATGAGATGTCAGCATTATTTTCATTTTAGTGTCATTTAGACAACAATTTATCTATCGCACGATGTATATATATATATAATTTCTTTTTGCATACTTATATCCGGGGTAAAGTTTTATCACAGCATCCATCAATTCCAGTATATTTTAGAAGGGGATAAAACCACGGTAGTTTGGGAAATTTGTTGTGACACTTTAAGGAATAAATTAAAGGACTTAATGAATTTTTAATTTTAACCAACGTGTTTTCTTACTTTAAATTTATTATAGTGACAATCGATTTTGGAATAGACATCTCAGTGGGTATTACTTTTATGCACTCTTCGTCAGGAATCGAAACTACGTTCCCTTTGGTATGAGAAACCACCGATTGAGCCAGTGTGATTTACCACTCGGCCACGAAAAGTGTGACCCAATTTTCCGTTTGAAGGAAAGCGCACTTCCTCACTAACATATTTTTCTCGAAATGCCATATCAGCTCCATTTCGTATTTAAAACGTAAACAAAGGAATTTAAAAAAATGATTTTTTTTGTTTGCAATCTAAAGTTTTTATTACTTTTCGACTTTTAGGCCTTCAGTCAGTCAGTTAAGTGCCATACGTGATAGACGCTTGGGCGATCATGTCTCGAAAGAGACATGACTGACTGGGAAGAAGATTATCCCGCAGTAGGTTGCCATTGCTTTTTTTTTTTTTTTTTGTAAACTTGTAAAAACAAGACTATAAACCTCAATCTGCGCTGCTAATTAATCCAGGAAGGAGAAATGGCGAATTAATACTTTTTGTAAGTGTATGCAATGAATGCTAATGGAATTCGAACTCGTCTCTGCGATTTCTCGTTCCGAGCCGATATCCACTTCATCACAAAGGGCTTCGCATGACTGAAATGATGTTTCTGTTGATGTAGTTACACATGTGGATGAAGGCGACCGGGAAATATGGAAATGCGAACGTTAATTATAATCATGTATCGATAGGAACCACTGAAAATATTAGACGCTAAAAATATAAACTTTAGATTTCAATTTGTTTTAAAGATGTGTCTGGATGTGATCTTTTAAAATTCAATCATTTTTCTCTATTGAATATTACAATTAATTTTAATTACAATTTATTCTCAATTACTCAAATGCGAACATTGTAAAATATAAGCATATGGATTATAAATTTATTATAAAATGTTACAGATAGTGAGATGCTTTTAAAATGATACTAATAAATGAAGTGTGTGATATGATTTCCTTGCATTCACTTGCGCATAAATACCTTTAGGAAAGGTATTAATCAGTCTCTTCCCTCCAGTTATGGGTTAAATAATAGGACAGAGTGTGTTTTATAGTCTTGGCTGGCAACCAGTCTACCGGAGAAAGCATTGGCAACCTACTGCGGGATAATCTTCTGCCCAGTCAGTCATATCTCTTTCGAGACATGATCGCCCAAGCGTGTATCACGTATGGCACTCAACTAACTGACTGATATGAATGAAAAATTGGCTTAAGAAGTTACGATATATATAGGAAAAGGAAGACAAATACGATTGATATTCGATTCGAAAACGTTATGTTGTGAGAGATAGTAAAAAAACAAAAATTATTAAGAACTAGAAAGGACAGGAAATTGTGAAGAGCCATTATCCATAACGTCCTGAAGGGACACGACACAAAGAAGAAGAAGAAGTAAAAGAAGATTGAAATGTTTAGGGAGGCAACCAGGCTAGAAATTGTTCCAGAAAGTAACAATTCTTGTAGTAAAAAACCTGTCTGAATGGAACACTCTCTTTATATCGGAATATGGAGGAAATGTGGCTGCTTCGACTTCGTGGAAGTAGCATGGTGTGTCATAGCAACAAAGCGATGAGTTGGTGTAAATGAAAAAATGAAGCTCATCTGAAGCAGTAACATATAGATATCGATATTTAAAAAGATAAATAACGATTGGACCATGGCTTGAAGAGCTTGAAATTGTAATGTTCAGGGAAGGACCCACTCGGGAGCTCTAGTGAATGATAAATCTTTGCTTGAATGGCACTTTTTTCTTAAAAGTAGTAAGGTGTATCCTAGATGTAAAAGTCTAAAGTGGTGGAGCGAGCGAATAGAGCTAATCTGAACATTTGCCATGGAAACAGCGAGAGAGTGACTGCAGGCATGAAACGTTGTGTCCTTTGGGAAAAGGTCGCTATCTATATGTTAATGCTTCAGATGAGCTTCAATTTTTAAAATAAATATTTCTCAAAAGATTGTAAAAGATTTTGAACTCGATGTGGCCTTGAGGATGGAACAGCTTTTGTTCAAACAGGTAGAATAATCCATTTTTGATTTAATTTGACTCTTGTAAGTCTGGCAGAAAACGACAAGTACCTCTTGAAGCAATAGAATAAATCGGGAGTCCGAGTTCGAATTCCAGTTGAATTCCATGGATTCACTTACGCGCAAATGCCCTTAGGAAAGGTATTATTCCGCCTCTTCCATCCAGTTATGGGTTGAATAACAGGACAGATTGAGATCTATAGCCTTGGCTGGCAACCAGTCTACCGCAGAAAGCAATGGCAATCTACTGCGGGATAATCTTCTGCCCAGTCAGTCATGTTTCTTTCGAGACATGATTGCCTAAGCGTGTATCACGTATGGCACTTAAGTGACTGAATATAATAGAGAAATACCTTCCACTGATCATAAAGTGGGTGATTGGTTTTCTATTGTTATGTAGTAATAAACTGATCCCCCACTAATTGATGCTTATTAATATAATAATAAAATCCGTCTCTTCTCCCTCCAACCATGGCTTAAATAGCAGAACAGATTGGGTTCTATAGCCTTGGTTGGGGACCAGTCTACCGCAGAAAGTAATGGCAATCTACTGCGGGATAATCTTCTGCCCAGTCAGTCATATCACTTTCTGGACATGATCGCCCAAGCGTGCATCACGTATGACTCTTAACTGACTGACTGAAGTATGACAGAAAACGACAAGTACTTGTTAATTTTCACAGTACCTTTAATAATGGATCATATATATGAATTGCCTTTGACATCTAGGAGGACGTTTAGTCAATAGATCTATATTGAACATGGTGATTTTCTAAGCTTAGCTTAGATGTAACAAAAGGGCCAAAAATATGAGGCACCTGGTGTGGATCGAAATCACTATTCAGTGGTAATGGTTTGATCTAATCTTTACTATCAAAACGCATAATGAAGGACGCTTTAAATGAACGCGCCCCCCCTATTCTATCACAGGTACACAGGTGTTCTTCAGGGTTCTATCCTAGGCCCGACGCTCTTTTTGATTTTCATCAACGATCTCTCTGATGTCATCAAATCCCAAGTAGGCCTTTACTTCCGCCTCAGTCAGAAATCTGCCAAGGTGGACAAAGATAAACTCGCTGCTGATCTTGAGAAGGATCTCCAATCTGTGGGGAACAGGGATAAGAAATGGCTCGTAAATATTAATGGATCCAAAACGAAGCTGCTATCCGTCAACAACCTCCTGCCCAGCGCATTAACATGGATCTAGCTAGTCTCCCTGAAAGCTATACACTCCGCCTCAGCGGTCTCAATCTCTCATCCAACCTCAAGTGGAACAATTACATTGAATCAATAGCTAAATCTACTGCTACAAAGTTTGGGTCACTGTGTCTGGTTAGGAAGTTTTTCTCGCTTAAGTTTATCTTGCACATATACAATTGAACCATCCGCCCATGCATTGAATACTGTTGTCATATCTGGTTAGTCGCCCCTGCTATTTATCTCGGCGTTATCGACAGGCTCCAGAAGAGAAACTACAATGTAATCAATCCCGACCTGGCAGCTCGATTCAGTCACTTTCTCACTGACGGGATGTGGCTTCCCGCTGTCTCTTTTATAAATATGTTCATAGCTTCGGTTCCGTCGAGCTTAGCTCCCTGGTGCTCCGTCCAGAAGAATTTACTCGAGCATCCAGACTGGCATCAAAACAACCAAATGCAGCCACTACTTCTACTCCTTCAGCTTCTTTTCTCGCACTTCCCGCCTGTAAAACACATTTCTGTGTTACTTGCTTCCCTGATAGCTACAGTCTTGAAGAGTTTAAATGCAACGTCAATTGCCATCTTGACTCTCATCCTTCACTTATCCTTTCCCCCAACACCTCCTGAATCTTGTTCTCCCTTTTTCATTTTACTCTCACGCAACTCTCTTCACATCAGTATTCCAAGTATTATGTAGCCCAATGCGCACCAGTGGCTGTACTGCCTTGCTTGGGGTGAAATGATTCGAAAAATTATCTCGAGAGACAAGCTTTGCTAACAACTGCATCACGTCAAAGTGTCCAAGTGTACAGTACATATGCATTGCTAATGATTTTACGACAGAAATACATTGTCAGCCTGACAAAAAGAATTACTAGTGCTATCATAGCGTAGGTCTACATCGTCTGACCAGATTCGGCGCGGAGGTCTACCGTTCTCCTTCGCTCATGTGGCAGTTATGGGATCCAGCGACAGGAACACAGACTCAGGCAATTGAGCGATCGTGGTTGAATGCCAAAACAATGATTCTCAAGAAAATGCGAAGTTGTTGGTAGTTAGCTGTTCTTGTCACATCTTCATCATTTTTTGCTGGAGGATGATGAGAAAAATTCCAGTGATCTATTCGTACCGTTCTTAGAAGATATACGAAGTGTTTATTGCTAAAATAAATTTATGCATTGTATTTGATAGCGTATTTATATTTAACTCTTTACCTTTAATGTAAGTATAAATAGTATATCAGCCAGTTATGTGTCATACGTGATATACGCCTGGACGAGCATTTCTCGAAAGAGACATGACTGACTGGGTAGAAGATTTTCTTGCAGTCGGTTGCCATTACTTTCTGTGATAGACTGATTGCCAACTATGGCTATAGAACCTAAACTGTTCTGCTATTTAACCCATAGCTGGGAGAAGAGACGTATTAATACCTTTCCTAAAAGTATTTGCGCGTAAGTGAATGCAACGAATTCAACTGGAATTCGAACTCGCCTCTCCGACTTCTTGTTCCGAGCCGATATTCACTGCACCACAACGCACATCCCGAAGCTACTCAATGATTCTAAACCTATCCACCAGCCACCAAAAGTATATAGATATATAAATATTAATATAAGATTTAAATACATATATATGCACATAATATCTAAACTTATTTATAAATGGAACTTTGTCTCTGTTTGTGTGTATGTGCGTGTGTGTGTCTGTGTGTCTGTGTCCGTTACCTATAGACTCCGAAACGGCTGAACCGATTTTCTTGGAAATTTAAACAGTTGTAATATAAGCGTCTGTGAGTGTTCTTAGCTAGGTTTTGTGTCGCGGTACCCCCGATAAATATCGAAAATCGATAATCGAAAAATCGGGTTAGAGAAGGAGTGGTCCGATTTTAATCAACTTTGATACACTCATAGACAAAAACATAAGAAACGATATTCAGAAGTTTCAAGGTTGTAGTTCTTACAATAGTGCAGAAAATCGATAATACACACACACACACACACACACACACACACACACACATATATATATATATATATATATATAAGGCAAAATGTTTGTGTGCGTGTCTGTTTATCTGCCTGTATGTCTGTATGTCTGTATGTCTGTATTTTTTCAGCCTTTTTATTTTAATGTTTTCTTCGGGTTTGGCTCTAAGTAGGTATAATTGTAGTTCTTAGTCTCAGTCATGATACCATTTACTCAGAGGACTTATTTAGCCTTCAAAATTCAGTTTATGGCGAAAAAAACTTATTTGATATCGATACCAGGAAAACAAAAATTGACTTACATCCATTCATTTTTTTTCAGTCTACGGTTTTGCTTTAACTGGAAACAATTATTGCTTTTTAGTCTTTCGTGCCAACGTCCAAAGAGTCTGAGCTCCAGAACCATGAATTAGTTTTAAAGCTTTTATTACACCCGAGCAACGCCGGGTTATACTGCTAGTTATATTATAGTTCGATGCTGCTGTAAACCTTAAGCTAAAGTCGAAACGGAAGGCAGACTTCACGCTATAGTCTCACCGAATTGTTAATAGCCAGGAATTAAGAGACTCCTGACAAAATAGAGTTATTATATTTATAATAGCAATAAAAGAATTTCTTTTAAATAAGCCAGTCTCTTTTTGTTTTTGTCATGCACTACCCAAAGCTAATGAATAGCAGCTGAAAATATTTTAACTGAAATATAAAGATATTAACGCTAAGTGACACCGGTTTTAAAGACTTGAGCAACGATAAGACTTCAGAAGGAGATCAACCATCGAATATAAGGCAATAATACAATTTGACCCGTAGATAAACATTTGTAATTTAGATCTGAGAAAAGCAAAATTTCGCCCCCGAA
Organism: Ascarosepion bandense; assembly: GCA_037127315.1. Lineage (NCBI taxonomy): Eukaryota > Metazoa > Mollusca > Cephalopoda > Sepiida > Sepiidae > Ascarosepion > Ascarosepion bandense. The sequence goes on from JBBBDQ010000640.1 coordinate 5,149,773, forward strand.
AAGCAAAAAACAAATAAAGAGATAAATAAATAGCAAAACAGGACAATTTCGATATTTTATTTAAAGATGGTGGCAAGATATCATTTACGAGGCGGGTAGGTTGTAGGCAGCGTCTTTTTCCTTCTCAGTTAATTCCTGATGTCGTCTGTTTCGAATGATGTAAACATAACGTCTGTAACTCATTTAGGTAGATATTTCTTTGGAGTGTAAAAATGCTAAAAGGATAGCCTTGGTCATGTCAAGTCACTGAAAGCCGCATAGCTAATAAACTTAGTTCTTGAAGCCTTACGGAAACATCCGAAGTTGAAGGATCTGTCTTGTTTCTATTTTAAGGGATCTGTCTTATTTAAATGGTCTATAGATTGGATCAAATAGCAACCTTTCTTCTTTTACGCATAATGTTTTGGCCGATCATAGCTTTCTATAATATTTGTCTCCTTACTATACCTTATAGAATAAAAATCCTATAAAAAAAAAAATAAAAATCCTATAAAAAAAAATAAAAATCCTATATGTTTCAACATTTAACCCAAACGCAAAAAGTAAAATCCCCTACCCGCAAAAATGGATCAGAACGACTGAAAAAAGTTTGGAAAATCCCAGACCAAGGCAAATTTCACAAATTGGTGTGAAAATTAAAATTCTGGAGATTGATTGGATAGGAAATAGGAAAAATGTTCTATGACCACGATCAATTTTTGTTAACAACTAAAAAATGGGTATGCTGTTCGGTCTTGTCACGCAACTAAATTTTACAACTTAATCACGTCACTTGACCGGCCAAATCAGTCTGATGAGAACGGTAATCTAATAAGGACCTCGTCACGATGTAAGGAAGAAATTTCAAGACGCCGACCCTGTCATGTTTCGTCAACATACATTCATTCTTTCTCCTTTCAATTTTTCTTTCTTCGTCTTCACTCACACAGCGTCAAGAAAACAACAACAACAAGAAAAAGATACTTCAACTGACTCCTAAAAACTAAAGTCCGATAAGTACAATTTTCTTTATTGCTTCACCTTCCTTTTCACTTTCTCGCCGACCTTAAAAAAATAGTCAACTGTTAATCTTTTTACATACACACATTCTGCTTACTATTACTTACTATTATTTCTATGGAACATTTAATTATGTACATTTTTCTCTTTGAACATTTGACTCACAAATGAATTTATTACATACATTTTTCTAGCTGAGCATTTTCTTCTTAAAAATTTGTTATAGTGTTCAGTTAATAAAATTTCACTTATTTTACTAACAACCAACCTTCTTATCTTTATCCTTCTGATATTTCAAATTGTGGGGATTTCAGTTGTGTTTGGCACAAGGCCAATTTGATAAACATTACCGAGGCCCCTACAACCTCTAAGTCCCTGTATTGATATTCGTTAGATAATTAACTCAGCGTTTCTTATTGCTCTTCTTGCCTTCAATTATATTATGTGAATATCAAATTTCAAATTTCCTACGTCCTGAGGAGATATCAGGATTTGACCATGTATGTCTCCAGTAAAGAGATTTTCGATCACAGAGACTATATTCTTAAAATAATCCCAGGTTTTCTCAATTCAATTCTTTTTTTTCTGTTGGCTAAAATTCCTCCTCTTAAATTTGAAATTCCTCCCCTGAGAACCAAGTACCTCCCACTTGAGATTCACATTTCTCTTTCTCTCTCTCTCTTGTTCTCTCTCTTTCTTTCTCTTTCTTTCTCTCTTTCTCGCTCTTTCTTTTTCTCTTTGTCTCTCTTTCTCTGTCTCTCTCTTTCTGTCTGTCTCTTTCTTTCTCTTTCTCTCATTTTCTCCCTTTCTTTCTCTTTATCTTTTTCTCACTTTCTCTCTATTTCTCTCTTTCTCTCTCTCTCTTTCTCCTTCTTTCTCCTCTCTACTTTTCTCTCTATATCTCTCTTGCTCTCTCTTTGTCTTTCTCTCTCTCTCTCTTTCTTTCAATCTCTCTCTCTTTCTTTCTCTCTCTCTCTCTCTCTATTTCTCCTTCTTTCTCTCTCTCTTTTCCTCTCTCTAGCCAATATGCACATAAACACAAAGATTCGCTTACTGCTACAACATTTACGATTTTACTCGCAATTTAAATTTATGAACTGATTGTTTTGGCAGAAACAGGTTTATATTTGGATAATATTTATACAAATTAATGTGCATATTTAACAATGTTTATTGGTACTACGCTGCCCATTTGCCATTGATATCACTGGATCAAAAAATGCTGTGCAACGAATGCAACTTCCTCTTGTTCCCTTGTGTATACTATCAACCGATTTGAATAATCATAATGCAATAATTAGATGTGGATGTATAGATTCACTTCTATATTTATAAAAGCCTTTATAAATATTTTTCTGTACGATCTGATGTCATTAAAACCTTCCGGAAATGTCGAGGTAAATATTAATTGTCAGTTCTACATTCCAAATTCTCAAGTTCGTCTTTTTCAGGGTTCTACACTGACTGGATTAACTGCTTAGTTGGATTTGTCGTATGTCAAAGGTTCACATGTCTCATAAACTCAGTAGAATAATTCTGGTCACATAATATGCATCTATTATGCTTTTAAAATACGGCCGACTGAAAGAAGCAAAGAATGAATATGAAGGAAACGATTTAATCAGATGTTTCTTGGATTAAATGAGTGGATTATATTATTTGGGACTACCGAACAGATTGTGCTAAAAAATCATGATCAGAATCAGCTCCGTTTCCTGGTGTGGTTGTAGGGATCTGGTAGACGAACTTGTTCGGAAGCTGTCGGTGGTTGCATTGTGTTTGCACAAAGATGCAAGTCATCGTGACTGAGGCTTCAATCGGACTGACCTTGATCCCACCAGTAAATATCTGTAATATTTCGCTAAAACTTGTTGCAGTATAAACTGCGCTTTGCGGCTGTTAAGAAAAAAAAACAAAAAAAACATAAAACAAATAAAGACAAATATGTCTAGATAGCCGCTTGCAACAACGATTATTTAACCATCCTAGTAGGCTGGCATACTCAAAAAAAGGTGGCTTCCCTCTGCCTTTTCTACAAATATTTTCATGCCATTTGCCCTTCCGAGCTGTTTTTTCCCCCTGTTTTCCAACCATTCAAGTATTTATGCGTAATACAAGATTGGCAAGATTGGTCCCACCCTTATACCGTCGACAGAGTTAAATGTAACCGCCTCTTCTACTCTAAAAGTTTTCGTACTTCCTATTTGTGAAATTTTCTTCCGTTTTCTTACTTCCCTGAGAGCGATAATCTCCAAATGTTAAATACAACGTCAATTGCCATCTTCTATCCATCTCATCCATCACTTTTCTTTCTTCGACATCCCCAGCACCTTGTTTTTTCTCTCACTGTAACTCCCTGTGCACCAATGGCAGTCCTGCCTTGTTTGGGGTGAAATCATTATAGTATATATATATATATATATAAACACAAACTTATAACTGTACTCGTTTCGAAATATCCTCCACGTAGAAAAAAATGGTTGTAAAAAATAGAGCTAAGCACATGAATATCAGCTAATGGGATTCGGACTGAGTCAGCACGTAGCCCAAAGAAAACACCCGAACCGAGTAATCAACTAATAAAAAAGCGCTCAATACTTAACTAGATCAGAATAAGTTAAGTAAACCTAGTGAGCCAAAAACCTACCAAGGTTTCACCTAAGAGGATCGTCAGGAAACGCTGGCGATCGGCTTAGGTGAAACCTTGGTAGGTTTGTTGGCTCACTAGGTTTACTTTACTCATATATATATATATATATATATATATATATATATATATATATATATATATAAATAAATTTTCAAACTACAAAACCTCTTACAGAAGGTACCTGAAGAAAGTGAAAAGAAAGGACTATATATAAACTACAAGAAAACTGAATGCATGGTCATCAGTAAAAAGACGAGCACAAAATTCCAAATACAGAGTGGAGACACTAAAATCAAGAAGGAACAGTAATTTGAACACCTGTGAAGTGTTCTAACAGAGGAGGGAAAGCGCAACACTGAGATCCGAAGGCGTATTGGCATGGCCAAGGATGCATTCCAGAAGCTAAGTAGAGTATTAAGAGACAGGAAAATTTTGCTAGGAGCAAAGAGGGAGAGTACTGGATTTTTATGCGATATCTGTTTTTAATATGGCAGTGAATGTCGGACAATCTCCTCAGAGATCAAGGAGAGACTTGAAAGAAGCGAAATAGGATTCTACAGAAGGATGTTGAAGATATCATGGATCGAGCATGTAAACAACGATAAGATTTTCGAGCGAATGGAAACGAAAAGGAAACTAATACTTAACATCAGGAAAAGACAGCTAAAGTTCCTGGGTCATGTAATGAGGAAGAAGGGCTTGGAAAATCTGATACTCACAGGTCAGATAAGGGATGGGAATTGTTTTTATTTTAATCGTATCACCTCGAGCAAGGCGGTAATGCCAATGATGTGCAGGGGCCTACATAAGAGTAAAAAGACTAAGTAAAAGAGAGTGTAGAGGAAGACGAACGAGTTAGAAAGGAGCAAGAGAAGGATGAGAATACAGGTGTGATGACAGTTGCAAAGGTGGAGAGAAAGGAAAGGATATACGGGGTGGTGAAAGAACTAGAGTCAAGTGGTTAATAGATGAGTATTGACATTGCATTTAAATTCCTGGAGGTTGTAGCCGTCAGGAAAGCAAGAATATGGAAGAGAGTTCCACAGACGGGAAGTGCGAGTGAAGAAGCTGAAGGAGTAGAATTGTAGTCTGCGTTTGGTTGATCTAACTGTGAATGGGTGAGACCCAGTTGCCATGGACCCAGACGAGTAAACACCTGTTGCAGAGGTACCAGTGATTTAAGTTCGTTGGAGCAGATGCCATGAAAGTATTTATAGAACAGACAAAGGGAGGTCACATCTTGTCGGTGGGGAAGTGGCTGTAGTCGAGCCGACAAGTCGGTACCTATCACATTACTGATTCTCCTTTAGAGCCTGTCGAGAACCCTGAGATGAACAGCAGAGGCGTCTGACTATATATGGCAGCAGTATTCCATGCACAGACGAATGGTTTATTTGTATATATGCAGGATGGGTTCAGGCGGGAAAAGCATCCTGGCCCGACACAGTGACCCAACCTTCTTAGCAGTGGATTTAGCTATGGACTCAATGTAGTGGTTCCATTTGAAATAAGAAGAGAGGGTAAGGCCGAGGAGGCGCAGTGTATTACTCTCAGGGAGACTCGTTTGGCAGGAGAGGTTGCCTGTGATGATTGACAGACAACAGCTTGATCTTAGTCGCATTGAAATTGACAAGCCACTTCTTGCCCCAGTTCACCACAGAGTGTAGATCCCGTTCAAGGTCAGCAGCAAGTTTATGTTTGCCCGTCACGACGTGTTTCTTACTGATGCGGGAGTAAATTGTGATGTCATCTGTGTAGAGGCCTACTTGGCTCTTGATCTTGATGAAAAGGAAACTAATAATTTACACCAGGAAGTTCCTTGGAAAATTAATGAGGAAGAAAGGCTTGGAGAATCTAATACTTAAGTGAAAGAGAGACAGGGGAAAGCAACGTGTAACATACTTGATGAGTTTGAGCAAATGGATGGCAGAGTGTGCTTTAGGAGGGATAACAAAAGAAAGCGTGTTTAGGGATAAGGAGATGCGGAAGGCCGTGATCATCTACGTCCCGAAAGGACACGGCACATATAAGAAGAAGAGGAGCCACAATCGAAAATTCGTGTTTTAATTATAAAAGTGACTGATTAGTCATGCGAAAATGATTTCTTCTATTTACACATTGTTTATTTTATAAAGAATTAAACAGCATAAAATAAACACATATCAAAAATAATTCAAAAGACGTTGTTGCTGATGAAAAAGTAAAATTAACCTTAATGAAAATTAGAAAAGGCACTAAACTTTCATGTCGACTGACTTGTCACTTATCGAAATTTAGCACAATTCCTACACATATTGATAATCTACACTTATTTATAAATGGAACTTTGTCTGTGAGTGTGTGTGTGTGTCTGTGTGTGTGTGTATGTCCGTTACCTATAGACTCCGAAACGGCTGAACCGATTTTCTTGAAAATTTACAGAGTTGTACTATAAGCGTCTGCGAGTGTTCTTAGCTAGGTTTTGTGTCGAGGTACCCCCGATAAATATCGAAAATCGATAATCGAAAAATCGGGTTATAGAAGGAGTGGTCCGATTTTAATCAAATTTGATACACTCATAGACAAAGAAATAAGAAACGATGTTCAGAAGTTTCAAGGTTGCAGTTATTACAAAAGTGCAGAAAATCGATATATATATATATATATATATATATATATATATATATATATATATATATATATATAAGGCAAGATGTTTACGTGTGTGTCTGTTTATCTGTCTGTATGTCCTTTATACAAATCCACAATTTTTATCCGATTCTCGCCAAACTTCAACCAAATATTCTTTAGGCTGTGTCTGAGCTCCAGGGCCATGGATTAGTTTTAAAGCTTTCATTATACCCGAGCAACGCCGGGCTATACTGCTAGTGTCATTATAAATAACAAAAAATATTAGCAAACTATTAGTAAAAGACAAATTTTACCAGATAACATTGAAATATCATCCAATACCTATTTAAAATGTTTTAAATTTCTAGAAGCAATAATAATAATAAAAAAGAAACGATCACCATTAAATAAAATCTCTTTTTTCTCAGGAGATGATATATTAAAGTGCGTATGAAATATTTAATATACGGACGAGTGTTTAATACGCATAGAGAAATAAAAACAAGCCAGTCAGTTAAGTGCCATACATGATACACGCTTGGGCGATCATGTCTCGAAAGAGACATGACTGACTGGGCAGAAGATTATCCCGCAGTAGTTTGCCATTGCTTTCTGTGGTAGATTGGTTGCCAACAAAGGCTATAGAACCCAACTGGAAGGAAGAGACGGATTAATACCTTTCCCAAGGGTATTTGCGCGTAAGTGAATACAATTGATTCAACTGGAATTCGAACTCGACTCCTCGATTTCTCGATCCGAGCCGATATCCACTGTACCACAACGCACATTCAGTTAAGTGCCATGCGTGATACACGCTTTGGGTGATCATGTCTCGAAAGAGACATGACTGACTGGGCAGAAGATTATCCCGCAGTAGGTTGCCATTGCTTTCTGCGGTAGATTGGTTGCCAGCAAAGGCTATAGAACCCAATCTGTCCTGTTATTTAACCCATAACTGGAAGGAAGAGACGGATTAATACCTTTCACAAGGGTATTTGCGCGTAAGTGAATGCAATGAATTCAACTGGAATTTGAACTCGGCTCCTCGGTTTCTCGTTCCGAGCCGATATCTACTGTACCACAACGCACATTAGGAATATTAAAATCATGCTTTTCCGTTGAAGCGTTAAATATGGAAGAAATTTATTCTTATTTAATATCCAATTGCTGTGATCTCAAATATTAGTAAAAAAAAATCTTGTTTGCCATACTGGCAACAATCAGTTTTAGATTATGGCTGAGGTCGTCGAAAGTAATTGAAAAAAAGAAAAAAAGAAAAAAAGAAGAAGAAAATAAGAAATAAAAATATGTAAACTTTGGACAGTTTATTGAGAATCTCAATCTCAATATACACTATCTGCAACATCAATACGGAAATTGAGACAAATATAATAAAGAATTAAATAGTCAATCTTTGTCGTCTGAATTTAACACACTTATATAGCATTGGATGTGCGTTGTTGTGTAGTGGATATCGGCTCGGAACGAGAAATCGGGGAGCCGAGTTCGAATTCCAGTTGAATTCATTGCATTCACTTACGCGCAAATACCCTTGGGAAAGGTATTAGTCCGTCTCTTCCTTCCAGTTATGGGTTAAATAACAGGACAGATTGGGTTCTATAGCCTTGGCTGGCAACCAGTCTACCGCAGAAAGCCAATGGCAACCTACTGCGGGATAATCTTCTGCTTAGTCAGTCATGTCTCGAAAGAGACATGATCGCCCAAACGTGTTTCACGTATGGCACTTAACTGACTCACTGACATAGCATTGACTCCATCAATGAATTCATTAACATGTTACCCATGTATATATATATATATATATATATATATATATATAAATATATATATTCCATTTTTATTTCGCTACCCAAGATTCTACCATGAGTGGTGTCTTCAGGCGATTTTTAATATATATATATATATATATATATATATATATATGAAATAAAATAAATTTCGAAGTTCAAAACTTATACTCAAAATAAAATAAGAATTTACGGCGGATGTTCAAAATTTTTTTAAATTTACGTCACAGAAAAAAAAAACTAGATGTGTGATTAATAAGTGATTATAAATAATTATAAACCTAGATTTAAATTAAAATTAGAATTAGAATAAAATTTATAAAAATCATAAAATTCATTAAAAAATAAAAAAAAAACTATTTTAGGTGCGGGGAAATATATATATATACATGCAGGAAAAATTGGGGGTTAAGTTAGTCTAAGTATCTTTATTTCTTAAAAGGTAGATATTAAAAGGGGAAAGGAAGAGGAAGGTAGAGTGGTTCAAAATTTACTATTTTAAAAATTTAATTAATTAGTCAATCAATCAAAAAGTTTTTATTTTATATTTTTATATTTTCTCTCCTAAAAACTGATTTTAGAACATAAATATTAAATGTTTTACAAATTTTGCCCTATGGCAGCACTTACTAATGAATTCTTTTCTTAAATTCAAGAGTAGGTGCTGGTTTGGGTACTTTAATATTGGTATTTTTTCTTGCAGACACAGATCGCACCAATCACGAAAATTCCTCAGAATTCGGGTTGAACCTATCAATCTCTAACTAACTACATGGTCCAGCCCTTCTTCCTTCATTTTCCAGATTCTCAGTGAAAGGGCTGTCTGGTATTTTTGGTTCGAAAAAGAATACCTGTGATTGTAATACCTTTGCTTAAAAGGCTCCGCGGACATACCAGTATAAGTCCGGTAATTTTTGTTGTTGTTGGATGGTAAAATGTGAACTTCATTAATTACCTTAAAATTCCGGACCCAGAGTCGGTATTACATAAATTATTTAGAAGTTGCCTATTATGAGAATTTATCTATATATATTATATATAATTTATCTCTCTCTCTCTCTCTCTCTCTATATATATATATATATATATATATATATATATATATATAGTGGAACCTGTCGTATGCGACCACTGTCATAAAAAAAAAGCTGGTCGTATACTGCAGGTGGTCGCTCACTAAATGCTCATATCCATGACTTATTTACGCCAGGAACGTATATTCCACTCATCAGAATGTACATATTAGAAATTTACCATGTAATCTGGTAATAAATAAATGAGAACATCAGAAAATGGCCTAACTTTAAAGAAATTTATTCAGTATAATTCATTTTAAAATTTAAAAAAACGTCTGTATAACGATCAGCAAGAGACCAAAATATTTATTCACAAAAAATATTTATTAAGTGGACTTAAAAAATCAGTTATTGCTTTCCTTTTCATACCTCTAGTAGTACTAGACATTTGTTATAAAATATGTAGGTTGAAAAAATTCACGACGTATACGGTTTCAGTTTTTTTCTTAGAAGTGAGTGATAGCAAAAGAGAATCTGTGACAATACATGGAAAAAACAAAACAAAACATTAAAAAAACTGACAGTAATCGTGGGTGGAGATAAAGAAACAGTGAGATAGAGATAGATATACCCAGATAGAAATAGAATAGATAGATACACAAAAAAATAAAGGAACGAAAGAGATAGACATTTGAAAAAGGGACATAATTGTGATTTTCCCAATCCCTCAATTTATCCAAGTCAGTACGGAGACTGCGATAAATCCCTTGAATATGTCAAATGAAATACATGTTGTACAAAACAGTCGATGTTTGACCTTGAGGTGAACTCAGGCAATGTACATTTCCACAAGTAACAACAGTTTGATGCAACACTACAATAACAAAACAATGAGGAAGTGTTCCTGGTTTAGATCAAATCAAAATGAAATAGATTACTCATTTAAAATTTTAGTTTCTCCAAATTTAGAACTTCTCAGTGTACGACTAAAATGGATTTTTTTTAAAACAGTCGCATGATCAGTGACTTACACTCGTTGATATTAGTCGCTGGTCGCGTTCTGGAGGTGGCCGCTTACTAAGGGTAAATTAACATTAGCAAGTCGTCCCTGCATAGAAAAACAGTTGTTAACAACGGGTAGTCGCTGACGAAGATGGCCGCATACGGCAGGTTGCACTATATATATATATATATATATATATATATATATATATATATATATATATATATGAACATGTTCTTTTTCCTACCACACCAAAATATAGTTAATTTAAATAGGATCATTTTATTATTAGGATAGATACAAAAAAGGGAAATAAAATTTAGGTGACTTTCGGCCGACACTTCATCGTAAAAGAAATCGTCGGCAAAATTAAAACGGAGAAGTTGTAAAGAAAATTTTTTAGCAACGACTGAAGTTAAGAACTACATATATATATATATATATATATATATATATATATATAATAATAATAATAATAATAATAATAATAATAATAATATTAACTATAGCAACAACAATACCAATAGTAACAGAACTAATTCTACCGAAACTAGTATTAATCAAGCTATATTTTTTTAACAACGACTGAAGTTAAGAACTATATATATATATATATATTATAATAATAATAATAATAATAATAATATTAACTATAGCAACAACAATACCAATAGTAAGAGAACTAACTCTACCCAAAATCGTATTAATAAAGCTATAATTTAAATCGTCTTGTATAACCCACCAAGAACAAACTCGGAGGGAAAATAAGGGGAAGTAAAAAAAAAAAAAAAAAAGAAACAAACAAACGAAGTACATAAACAAAAAGTCAAGCACTCGTAAGAAACAAAAAAAAATCCAAGACGAAAACCCTAACACTAAAGCGCTCAATACCAAAGTAGAGCAAACAAAGACAGAAAATCTAAGCAAGAGCCAACAACCGACCACGGTTTCGCCCAACGGCTCGTCAGGGAAATTGTCTCTCTCTCTCTCTCTCTCTCTCACTCTCTCTCTCTCTCTCTCTCGCTTTCTCTCTCTCTCTCTCTCTCTATATATATATATATTACCTATGTTGGGTGGTAGTCTCCCCGAAAAGCTGTAATGTAAACTTCAACTCCTTTTGTCTACACCGGACAGGACGTTGTAAATTAATGGCAAGAGACTCCATTATGACTAAATGGAGTCTTGTCTTTGCTCTGCGAATGATGGAGAAGAAATCAGTCCTAAATGCGTCCTACATTCTACAGGAATGTCGTCTTCATAGTTTGATATGCATTATATTTCACTACACTTTCGTTCTTAATATACATATTGCTCCACTTTAAGAAGAACAAATAATAATATTAATAAATTAATTTGAAAAACATTCCACAAAAACATTCGATACAATCGTCTACATGTCATAATCTAATTGTATGCAATCAAATGTTTCATAAACTGACACCTAAAAATCTCGTTTTTCCCGAGATCTTAATTCTCCTCCTCAGCTCAACTCTCCTAACTCATTCCTCTATCTGTTATCGACTTACTTGTTACTGGTTTATCTAGTCTAACCCTTTGAATTCCACAACCACACCTAATTGACTTGGTGTGGTAAAAAATGTGTTGTTTTTTTTAAATTTATATATATATATATATATATATATATATTGTCATCCGCAGACAGATCTGTTTCGCCGTATCATAGCTCATGAGTACGGTTAGATTCCGATTGCTTTTTTACCCAGGATTGAAACCCGACCGAAATATATATATATCATTTCCTAATAGTAAAACATTTCATTGCCTGATGTAGTACCGAAACACGATAGCTTTTGTTCTGCAGTAAACAATGTTTTCATTATAAATACTTATAATATATATATATATACTCATCGCTCATTCTGTAATGAATTAGAGCACGCTGGGTATTGGGTGAGTATAATGATAATGTATACGCTAAAAAGTCTGCCTTCTTCTACCGAGCGCCCATAGCTCAGAGGTAGAATCGCCGACTGACGCCAATTCGGTCGGGTTTCAATCCTGGGTTAAAAGCAGTCGGAGTCTAAACGTACGGATGAGTTGTGATACAGCGAAATAGATCTGTCTGCAGATGACTATATATATATATATATATATATATATATATATGTCAAGGAATTCGTTGATGGAATCAACGCTATATCTATGTAATAAGTATAGTTGTATCCGTTTGTTTAGCGTTTCAGTTAAATGAAATAGAACTGTAGTAATTTGAGAAATTATAGAACGTCGCCGTGAGTTTGGTTGGAGGATTTTTATATTTCTTCATAAATAGCTGGTTTCATACTTTCCCATAATTTTGTTAAGTTTTAATGAATCGTATTTACACTTTACGAGATTTTTTTAAAAATCTTTTCACCCCAAGCAAGGCGGTACCGCCACTGATGCACAGGGGGCTACATAAGAAAGTTAAAGTTTAGACAAGAGGAGAGTGAAGAGAAAGACGAACCAGCTACAGTGGGTGTCAGAGAAAGGGCAAGAGAAGGATGGAAACACAGGTGGGAAGACAGTTGCGAAGGTAGAAAGAAAGGAAAAGAACAATATAGAACAAGATATACAGGGTGATGTAGAAAGAACTGGAGTCAAGTGGATAAGAGGTGGGTATTGACATTGCATTTAAATTCCTGGAGGTTGTAGCCGTCAGGAAAGCAAGTATACGAAAGGGAGTTCTATAGGCGGGAAGTGCGAGAAAAGAAACTGTTGGAGTAGAATTGTCGGCTGCGTTTGGTTGATCTAACTGTAAGGGGGTGGGACCTTGTTGCCAGTCTGGTTGCACGAGTAAGTTCCAGTGGCGGGGGAAGAAGCCATGAATATATTTGTAGAACAGGCATAATAAAACCACCTCCCATCGGTGAGAAAGTGGATTGGAGTCGAGCTGCTAAGTCGGGACCTATCACGCTACAGATTATTCTATGGAGCCTGACCAGATATGACAGCAGTATTCTATGCACAGACGGACGGTCGATTTATATTCTGTGTGTCTTAAACAAGGTAATTGTATTTTTCTTTCATTTTCTAAATTTCGCCGAGGATGGAATCAAGTGTTTTGTCATAGTCAGTCCTATTTCAAATCACAAAAAAAGAAAAAAAATATTAGATTTGCGCAAGACACGCTACAAATAAATACTTCGATTTTCAAACCAGAGATATATAAGTAGCTGGTCAGGTGCTTAGTTGCACAGCGACCCTACGACCACATCCGTTTATGGATCTGATGAAAATGATGTTACCAAGGGAATTTTAACTTATAGCTACAGTTTTTATCATACATATACATTAACTTATTTGGCGGACGTAAAATTTTTAATGCAATATTATAAATTGATATATATCCTTCTTTTTCGACATTAGAGCGATATCCTTGAAAAGAATAAGGCCACAACTTCACCACACTTGTTGCAAAAATGTTTTACTTTCTGCATCTATGTTTGCGAAGTGCAGCAGATAACGGTGAGGGAATTGGAATTGAGCATGCTTTGTTCAAAATCTGATCAAGTTAGTCACATTCACTTTCGCAAATACTCCCTATGGGTAAACTTTATAAATTATAAATCATGGGTCCTGATCTCAGGACTCGGGTCCAGTCGCTTTTACACGGCGTAATGTTACCTTCTTGTGTCTTTTCTATAAATACTTCCATGGTAATTGTTTGGATGAGCTCCACGTTTTGGTACCTAGAATTTTTTTTAATTTAAGCTCAGTACCAGACGGATGTGCGTTGTGGTGCAGTGGATATCGGCTCGGAAAGAGAAATCGGGGAACCGAGTTCGAAATCCAGTTGAAACCATTGCATTCACTTACGCACAAATACCCTTGGGAAAGGTATTAATCCGTCTCTACCCTCCAGTTATGGGTTAAATGGTAGGACATATTGGGTTCTATAGCCATGGCTGGCAACCAATCTACCGCAGAAAGCAATGGCAACCTACTGCGGGATAATCTTTTGCCCAGTCATGTCTCTTTCGAGACATGATCGCCCAAGCGTGTATCACGTATGGAACTTAACTGACTGACTGGCATCTAGCTTGTATCCATTTACAGTTGTGTTGGCAAAATGTAACCGTAAATTCTATGCTAACTGTTTTTCTTGCATTTATCACTTGTGGAAATCTCTTCTGGCTCCATACTTCCCAACCAACTTTAATCTGAAAATTTGAAATGCAATGTCAATCGCTATCTCCTTAAATTTTGCAAAGTAATAATAACAAAAGAACCCCTCTATTTTCATTTAGAATTATCCACTTGGCAATAAATACTAAAAATAGTATGAAATATAATAATTTCTTTTGAAACACTGGGGTGGCCTAATAATTATGGCCGGTAATATATATATATATACAAGTATATATATATATACACTAGTATATATATATATATATATATATATATATATATATACACTAGTATATAATAATGCAAAGTCCAAAAACAGACAGGATAAATCTATTTAATACAAAATATTAAGCCATACACCTGTATAGAGAACCTAATAGATAGTATCCAGAACAATATGATATACATAAGGGGAAAGTCAATATTTATATATATATATATATATATATATATATAAAGAAAGAGAGAGAGGGGGGGGGAGTGAAAGCTATGTCTTTAGGAATATTATTGATTATTATTAATTAATTTCTATCGGGTTTCAACTCCAATGTGCAAAGGGAACAAATCGGAGGCCCAGCTCTACAAAGACGCCACGATAACAACCGCTCATGAAACTATTGATGATTATTTTGATCAGCTGAATACTTACCCGTGTCTTACATATGAAGGTATATTTTCACGTTAAATTGGATTAGCTCACCATTTCGTATGTTACATTCGTTTCTTAGTAGAATTTTACGTTGACACAGGCAAAGACGTAAAATGCAGTTAAAGTAGCAGTAACGTGATTATTTTGTGCAAGGAAAGCAGTTGTAAATACAACGAAACCCAAGAAGACCAACCCATAAAAGAAAAATGACAATAAATAAATGAAGGAGCTGATAAAATGCGGAACAAAATACAAAGATAAGTAATAGAATAAAAATAGCAAACAGTATGAGTAAGCAAAAGACGAATATGAAAAAAAAAAAATAGTAAAGGAAAAAAACGAGCTTGTTTTCAGATCTTTCTTCTGAAAAACGGAATAAGATATAGCATTATCATGTCTATAGAACGTTCTCGCAATCTCTCGTTTCAGTCGAGACGTGATACGGGAAGTTAAGATTAAAAGCCAGCTTGACTTATGTATCAACAATAACAATAATGATAAGAGTTAGAGCGAATCAAGTTTTTGCTACAATTTCACTCTTTTTTTATTCTTTCTTTTCCGTTTACGCTTTTCTTTAATTTTCATTAGACTATTTTCTGTTTTCCGTTTGACATTTTCTTTCTTTCTTTCTTTTCCATTTGCACTTTTCATTTTCTTTAATTTTAATTTGCTGTTTTCCTTTTTATTCGTTTGCCATTTTCTTTCTTCCTTTCTTTTCCGTTTGTATTTTTAATTTTCATTTAACGTTTTTTTTCTTTCTCTCCATTTTTCTTTCTTTCTTTCTAGACGATTCTTTAATTTTCATTTGACGTTCTTCTCTTATCTCTTTTAGCGTTTCTTTCTTTCTTTCTTTTGTTTGTTTATTTGTTACTTTCTTTCGTCATCCTCTCATTCTCTCTTTCTTTCTTTCTTTCTTTCTAGCTGAATCTTTAATTTTCATTTACGCTTTTCTTTTATTTCCTTTAACATTTCTTTCTTTTGTTTGTTTGTTTGTTTGTTTCTTTCTTTCTTCACCCTCTCATTACCCTTTCTTTTTTTCTTTCTTTCTTTTTTTCTTTCCCCTCTAATTACTCTTTCTTTCTTTCTTTCTTTCCCCTTCAATTACTCTTTCTTTCTTTCTTTCTAGCTAAATCTTTAATTTTCATTTAACGCTTTTCTTTTATTTCCTTTAACATTTCTTTCATTTTGTTTGTTTGTTTGTTTCTTTCTTTCTTTCTTTCTTCACCCTCTCATTACCCTTTCTTTCTTTCTTTCTTTCTTTCTTTCTTTCTTTCTTTCTTTCTTTCTCCTCCAATTACTCTTTCTTTGTTTCTTTGTTTCTTTGTTTCTTTTTTCTTTCTAGCTGAATCTTTAATTTTCATTTACGCTTTTCATTTAACGCTTTTCTTTTATTTCCTTTAACATTTCTTTCTTTTGTTTGTTTGTTTGTTTGTTTGTTTCATTCTTTCTTTCTTGCTTTCTTTCTTTACCATCCAATTACTCTTTCTTTCTTTCTTTCTTTTTCTTTCTTTCTTTCTTTCTTTCAAGTTGAATCTTTAGTTTTCATTTGATTTTTTTTCTTTTATTTCGTTTAACATTTCTTTCTTTCCTCTTGTTTTTGACTTTGTCTTTTAAACTGACTCAGTTTCATTCTCTCAACCATTCGCCATCTTTGTTTTCCTCTTTCTCGACTTCTTCCGTCGATACGATATAAAACACCAAATCCATTTAAATACGTAGAACTTTTTAAAGTGGGTGCTGAAGAATTGTGATGTTTCCAAGGAATGCTTCCGTCACTGTCAACTTCACGTTTCACAACTATAACCCGATTGTCAATTAATGGAAAACAACAAACTCGCAAATTAGGGATGATATCTATATGCAATCAGTTTTATTAAGTCCTAGCGAGATAATTCACGAGCAATGCAATTAAGGTTTATCCGGTGTACCTCCAGGATTAATTTCCATGCTTTAATAACGTTTCAAAACTCGCAAAAAATATAGCAACGATTTTTTCAGCTGTTAACTGAGTGAAGTCGATACGGTAGGTTTTCATAGTGACTTGTAGGTAGCAAACGCATGATCGATACGACTGGCGACAGAACCGAACGTTGTTTGATTTCAAACTATGTTTTAACAAAAGGAAAAAACGAAGATAGTTGGTTTGGTGCGTTTTGTTTTGCAGAATATCATCCCAATGGGTCATTTAATGTCGACAATATTTTTACAATAGATTCGTATGAATGCAATATGTATATTTTGTAAGAACATTTATAGATCAGGTTTCATTGACTTAAAAAAGGTTTTGTCAAGAATCATATTTATTACTGTTAAATATATTTTTCCTTCAAAAATATATTGCTGTAAATATATTTTTCCTTCAAAAATATATTACTGTAAATATATTTTTCCTTCAAAAATATATTGCTGGTAATTTTTTTTCCTACAACAATGTAATGCAGGAATATTCACTATAAAAGTGTATTTTTATATTTTCATAGTGTTTTGACTCCAGTTTGGATGTTAACTATTTGCCCATAGCTGGGACCCTAGCAGGTGCTACGACACCAGTTCAGGGTGAACCTGGAAACAATAGCAATTAGGAGGTGGTTCCATGAACCTCAAAACTTTCTAGTTTGAGGCCTTGATGCCGGATGCAGTTTATAGTCATACTCAGGACGACTCATTGGTGGTGGTTAACCCCACTGCAGAGATGCAGTCGGCGTATTCTAAAGCCGCTACCAACAGGGCAAAAAAGAGATAAAAAGTGCCAACTAGAATTCGTAATCACAAAGGCAGTGAGAGTTTTTTTTTTAATACTGCTTATAACAAAAAAGGATGCATTTTCAATCAGAAGTTGCAACAAGTAAATAGTTTTGGATTCGTGCCTTCATAAATATTAATTTTTGAAGTGAGATACAAATGTGTACAATTCTAAACTATATTTATATTTTTTTATAGAATACAAATATTGTCAATAAGATTTTATAGACTACTGGGAGATTTACTATCGTGCCTTACTAAACGTTATTTTTACATGAGAGAGATAAATGCGTACTGGGAGAATTCGATTCATGCCTTTCTAAACAATATTTTTGGTAGAGAGAGGTAAGAAGTGTAAACAGGACTTTACTCGTGCAACCAGACTTTTCCGGAGTCTGCTAAAACATTTCCCCTGTATGTTTTAACAGACTACGGAAAATATGACAACGAAATCTGAAGGCTCGTTTGAATAAGAAAATATACCTTCCAAAAACTAATAAAATACATTAATAGACCGAAAAATGTATTCGTCTGATTTTGCTGTCTCCAATTCGCAGCTTGATGTGGCTTCCTTCTGTCTTTTCAGCAATTATTTTCATGGCAACTGCTCTGAAGAGCTTTTGTTCCTGGTTATCTGACGACATATCAGATTTACGCGTGCAATCAGATTTACATAAAAGTCCCACCCTTTTACTGTCGAAATAGTTAAATTTAACAGCCTTTTCTACACTAATAGTTGATTATCTCACACTTCCCGTTCGCGAAACTCCTCACCGTTTGCTTGCTTCTTTGATAGCTTCAATCACAAGTTTAAATTGCTGTTTTCTATTTACCGTCTCTTTTCTTTTCTTTGACATCACCGTTACCATATTCCTTTTTCATCCACTTTACCATGTTCCTTTTCTCTCACTGTAAATTAGGAAGTGTTTTAACAGAAGACGGAAAATGCGACACTGAGATCCGAAGGCGAATTGGCATGACGAAAGAAGCATTCCAGAAGTTGAGTAAAGTATTAAGAAACAGGAAAATTTCACTAGAAACAAAGAGGAGAATACTGGGTTGCTATGTGATGTTGGTTCTTCAATATGGCAATGAAAAACTTGAAGCAGCTGAAATGTGGTTCTACAGAAGGATGCTGCGGATATCATGGACCGAGCATGTGAGAAATGACGAGGTTTCAGAAAGGATGGAGACGAAAAAGAAAATTAATACTGAGCATCACGAAGAGACAACTAAAGTTCCTGGGACATGCAATGAGGAAGGAGGGCTTGGAGAACCTGATACTAACAGGCCAGATAGAGGGGAAAGGAGATAGGGGAAAGCAGCGGATACCATATTTAAAGGACATGATCAGGTGAATGACGGAACGAGCTTTGCATGGTGCAACAGGCGAAAGCGTACTAAGAGCTACTAGGGAGATGTAAAAAGCCATGATCGCCTACGTCCTGAAAGGACATGGCACATAAAAGAAGAAGAAGAAGAACCCTAGCTCACAAGTGGCGTTCCTGACTTGCTTGGGGATGAATGTTTAAAAAAACCAAATGAATATAACCTGTGCTGTTCTACTAGTTGACAACCATAAAGTTTGTCTCCTTTCTTCCGAACATTCTGTAGAAGCACCAACAGTTTTCTTGATACGTATACCATCAAACCAATTCCATCTGCATATCTTATATTGTTAAGACATTGCACACCAATAATATATCTTCGAAGAACTTGTAGTTCTCTTCAAGCTTAAATAAATCCAAGGAGATAACGTATTTTTATCTTACGCTCCTTACTATTTTAGTGTATTTAGCCAATACATTTTCTGTCCGTATGTAGGCAGTTTGTTTCTAATAAATATTTCGGATTATTATAATATATTACAAAAATAAGTTTTCTTAATAGAACAATTACATGCTTTTTGCGGCTTACGGCCTATCACGTTGAATACACCGGTTCTCACTCGATCACCGAAGTTAAGCAACGTTGAGTCTGGTCAGTACTTAGATTGGTGACCGCTTGGGAATACAATGTGCTGTAAGCTGTGACGGATGTGAGTTGTGGTGCAGTGGATATCGGCTCGGAAAGAGAAATCGGTGAGCCGAGTTCGAATTCCAGTTGAATACCCTCCATTCACTTAAGCACTGGCACCCTTGGGAAATGTATTAATCCGTCCATTCCCTCCAGGTATGGGTTAAATAATAAGTGTAGGACTTGGGGACCCTGCCCTTAAAAAAAACAAATCCCAATGAATCTTGATACTCGAAAAGAAAAAAGTATTACTAGACACAAAACTTATATAAAAAACAATAAATTGTTGAAAGAAAAAGGTATTACCAGCAATAAATAACCCGCCGAGGTTGATTTGCCATAAAAACAAACCAACCAACATGCTTTTGTTTCCTCTATAAGACATAGTTATACATCCTTCTGTGCTTCCTTTGATATATTTGATATCGTTCTATTCATAGATATCGCATGTCTTGTTCTAGTCTTCTTGACAAAGCCTCATTGTTATTGCTCTATTTCTGTTAAAATCTTTCTTTGTGCTCTTTTCATCAGAGTTCGGACGATAAGCTTGATTATGTCGCTCTTAATGCTGATGGTCCGATGGAGGTTGCATTCATTTGCAACTGACTTCTTTGGTAGTGTTACGAAAATAGGCATTATAAAGTTTTTCCGGTATATCACCCCTATTGTTTATCTCATACAAAACCGTCGAATGCTCATAACATTTCCATCTCATCTGGTTCTATAGCTTTGTTCCCATTCGTTTTGGCTAGCGTTGTGTTAAATTTTCGTTAGACGATATTTTTGAGAATCATGAAATTTTGACAAAGAAACTTTGTACTTGGTGACAAATATTTTGAGATTTGAGTGAAATGTATTTTGTTGAAAAAGGACAACCAAATGCGCAAAAAGGGAAAACATTTCGCATATGGATTTTGATTTTGTCGAGCGATGTCAGAGATTCATGTCCCACATTTAAGTTTGCACCGCAAGATAGCTGGCAATGGCACGGAAGTGACATCAAGCTGACAGAAAATCTTTAGTAATTTGGGTTTTGATATTGTGGGAGTCTGGAAACAAACGTTGAAGCGTACGGTTAAGTAAAATTAGGGTCTCTCCTATGGTGGGTGTGTTTACAACTCTGAACAAACCACTTCCTAACTCATGGTATGTCACTGAAGATGTCTTTGCATGAAAAAGGAAAACAAAATATACGAGGGTCATTCAATAAATAAGGTAAATTTTTCGGTATAAGGACTTCTAACACAGATAGAAGCTTACTTTTTTTTTTAATTTTTTTCCTTTACTTCTTTTTCAAAGGGATTTAATTTTTTTTGCAGATTGAAAAAAAAAATTGAGAGTTTTGGAGATTAACAAAGATCGCCGACCAAGAAGCATGCTCCAGGATTGAACAGAGGTCAGTTATGAAGTTTTTGGTTGCTGAAGGGTGCAAACCAGTTAAAATTTATAGGAGAATGTCAACTGTGTATGGTGTCACATGTTTCAGCCAAAAAGTGTCTATAAGTGGGCTAAATTGTTTAAAGAAATTTGAAAGTGACGGCGATGAAGTCAAAAGTGCTGTGAGTGATTGGCTGAGACATCAGTCCAAAGATTTTTACGCTAAGGGAATACGGAAGCTTGTGCAAGATAGGAAAAGTGTGTGACACTGTTGGGAGACTATGTTGAAATAAATAAAATAAGTTTCTATCTGTATTAGAAAAATTCACCTTATTTATTGAATGACCTTCGTATTTGATTTTACACATGGGTCTAGTCCTATTGTTTTCGACGGAGGCGTTTGTTTCAGATTCTGTTTGTTGTTGATGACGGTGACGATGAGCGAGACAAAGAAGATGAAGAAGAAGATTATGAAATGGTTTTGTGGAACTGATTTTTCTGAATAAGTCGGGTTGAGTGGTCCTCGACAAAATGATTTACGATTTGAAAAGTTTAATCTATGCGCTGAATTTGTTGCGGGTTTAGAAGTTTAGTAGTCGCCCAAGAAGTTTCAGAATAATCGCCATAGCGAGTCCAGTGAAAGTCGCTAAGTATATGAAGTTTAATTTCCGTCATTCTACAACATCGTCGCGTAACATTTGTCCAGTCTGTGGTCCCAATATTGTGTTTTAGGAGAATTATTTCCGTCTATGTGAAAGAACGATATAATATTCATGTTTTAATATTTTGCGGTCCTTCCATATTTTTGTGTATTGCAAATTTCTCACCCTCTTTTAAAATATTAAATTTAAAGCATTTAACAGAAATTTTCAATAAAAAGACCGAAATTTTCCGTACGTTTAAATAGTGAAACGCATGAGGAAATACAATTCAGAATTTATTTCATTATTTAAATTCATTTTTTTTTTTTTTTTTTACAATACGGTTTACCCTTTACACTTGAGGCAGAGGGTTACGTCAAGTACTAGTTAATATGGATAAGAGGGTAAAATAACGGGTAACTCTAGACTTGAACAAGGTAAGATTGTAAGGAACGGGGGAACATCCTCTTACGAGTCTGTTTCACAGAATGGTGGTTCGTCGGAGAAGCTGTTTTAAATATAATGAGGACAAAACTGGAAGCGGCCGAAATGTGGTTCTACAGAAGGATGCTACGGATATCGTGGACTGAGCATAAAGCAACGACGAGGTGTTAGAAAGAATGGCAACAAAAAGGAAATTGATGCTGAGCATCAGGAAGAGACAACTGAAGTTCCTGGTACATGCAATGAGGAAGGAGAGCCTGGAGAACCTGATACTGACTGGACAGATAGAAGGAAGGAGAGACAGAGGAAGGCAGCGGATAACATATTTGCAGGGACTGATCAGGTGAATGACGGAACGGGGATTGCCAGGAGCAACAGGAGCAAACATACTAAGAGCCACAAGGGATAGGGAGACGTGGAGAGCCATGATCGCCTACGTCCTGAAGGGACAGGGCACATAGAAGAAGAAGAATGGAGCATTGTTCAGTCTTTTACTAATAATTTTTTTGCTTTGTGTTTTGCATTTTTCATTTAAATTCTTTCTTTTGCGTTTGTTTTCATTTTTTTTCTGTTTCATTTCGAAATATTTATATTAATTTTCGGTTTGAGATTTTCTTTCTTTATTTCTTTTCTGTTTCCATTTTTCTTATTTTTCTTAAAATTTTTATTTCATTTGACGTTTTTACTTTTTTCCTGTATGACATTTTATTTTCCTTATTTATTTTTTATTTCTTTCTTCCCTTCCTTCTTTCTTTCATCGATATTTCCTTTTTACGTGCATTGCTAATCTCTGCACTTCTGCCGAAACACAGGAACGCCTACAGAGTTGCAATCATCGGCACTCCCTCGTACGAACTGCATCAAATAACAAGCAAATGCATCACACATTCTAAATGACTTGATTAAAGTAATTACGCATTGATTAATTAAACTAAGACAAAATAATTTGTTTCGTGTATTAACGATGTTACAAATAAATTGATGATAAGATGAATTATTTAATCAGGACGAAGATCGCGCGCAACAACAAAATCAACTGATAATGTTGAAAAGAACGCGAAGGTTTTACGAAACAACGAGAGAAGAGAATTATAATTGCAACAATAATCAGGCGAAAAGACTGATAATGTTGTTAATATTCATACCCATTATCATAAATGTAGTCAAATATCACAGCGTTTAGAGAAGCAACGACATTTGATACTTTTGCTACCACATTGAGCACAACGAATACGACTATTTATATTAGCAATAGTAATGATGATAATGTGATGAGAAAGAAAGGGAAATAAACGCTGAAAAAGAAAACATGAAGGAGAGAATGAAGGAAAGAAAGAAGTTAGAAAAATATAAGAATGTTTAAAAATGAGAGAAAAAAATATAATTTAAAAAGATAACAATTTCACTCCAAGCAAGGCGATAATGTCACTAAGACACAAGGGAGTCCTAGAGAGTGAAAGAAAATAGGAAATCGTAAATTTAGGCGAAAGAACAATAAAAAGTCAGAATTCAGAAGTGTGGTAGATTCTTGTTGAGAAACCACACAAAATAATAAATAACAAAAACAGATATGGAGATAGAAAATGTAAGTTATATTGAACAAAAATATACAAATTGGAAAACGGTTTAGTCATTTCAGGAATACTAGGAATACTATTAGTAGAAATCAATATATACAATCTTGCAATGAAATAGTATGTCCGCGTAATGAGTCTATAGCCAAAACAACTCCAACTTAATATACATCAAATTACTAACCAACTAAGCTGCACAACTACTACTTTTTACAACTACAGTATTTAGTTAGTCTTCCAATTTAAGGCAACAGGTTACACAAGGTCATTTTTATGTGGGTCTTCCGGGCCATATAGCCCGGCCAAAAATATCTGTCTATTATTCCCCACTCGTGACTCTACCCTTCGGCGGAGCCACGACTGTGTTAATGCTCTCCGCCCGAAGGCAGAGAGCTGGCAGTGTCAATAGCAGCGGTTTGCAACTACAGTATTTAGTTGGCCTTCCCACTTAAGGCAACATGGGACACAAGGTCATTTTATGTGGGTCTTCCGGGCCATATAGCCCGGTCAAAAATGTCTGTCTATCGTTACCCAGTCGTGACTCAAATCCTCGGCGGAGCCACGACTGGGTTAACGCTCTCTGCTCGAAAGCAGATAGCGCTCACTGCCCGAAGGCAGAGAGCTGACAGTGTCAATAATAACGGTTTGCAACTACAGTATTTAGTTGGTCTTCCAAATAAGGCAACATGTGACACAAGGTCATTCTCATGTGGGTTTTCCGGGCCATATAGCTCGGCCAAAAATATCTGTCTATCGTTACCTAGTCGTGACTCAAACTTTTGGCGGAACCACGACTGTGTTAATGCTCTCCGCCCGAAGGCAGAGAGCTGACAGTGTCAATAGCAGCGGTTTGCAACTACAGTATTTAGTTGGCCTTCCCACTTCAGGAAACATGTGACACAAGGTCATTTTATGTGGGTCTTCTGGGTCATATAGCCCGGCCAAAAATATCTGTCTATCGTTAACCAGCCGTGATTCTACCCTTCGGCGAAACCACGATTGGGTTAGTGCTCTCTGCTCGAAGGCAGAGTGCTGACAGTGACAATAGTAGCGGTTTGCAACTGCTGCCGTTCTCTGTATAGGCAGGATTTTATGTACACATCAGACGAGTCCATTCTTATGTGTAAAAAGGAGTGAACCCCAACAAGGAGAGAAGACATCGATTGATGTTGAATTTAAATTTTTGAAGATCCGAGTTGACATGGGGGCAAGGAGATGGAAGAGATTCACAGGAGAAAATAGAAACTGATGAAATAGGCCTTACCGTAATATTAACAGTGAAATGATTGAACCTAGTTGCCAACTGAGTCAATCAGTTCAGTCACTGATTCATGATTGGGCGATCAAAAGAGGTAAGAATGACTGGACAGAAGATTTAACTGTAGCTGGTTGTCATTACGTTCTGCGGTAGACTGGTTGCCAGCGATGGCTATAGAACCAATTCTGTCCTGCTATTTATCCCATAGGTGGAGAGAGAAGAAACGGGTTAATATCTTTCTCAGGGGTATTTGCGCGGAAGTGAATGCAACTAATTCAACTGGAATACGAACCGATATACACCGCAGAACAACGCTTCTCCTTCCGCCAACCGAATAGTCCGCTAAAATCCAAGAGGTCGATGTAACAAACAGGAAAGCGCATTAGAACAAATGCCGTGACAATATTTATGGAAAGAGGCAGGGAAGCAACGTCATACCAGTGGGAAAGTGACGGAAACCAAGATGTCAGGTAAATTCATCTTATTTATCGAATGACCCTCGTAGAAGTCCTTATACCGAAAAATTCACCTCATTTATTGAATGACCCTCGTAGAAGTCCTTATACCGAAAAGTTCACCTTATTTATTGAATGACCCTCGTAGAAGTCTTTATTCCGAAAACTTCACCTTATTTATCGAATGACCCTCATAGAAGTCCTTATACCGAAAAATTCACCTCATTTATTGAATGACCCTCGTAGAAGTCCTTATACCGAAAAGTTCACCTTATTTATTGAATGACCCTCGTAGAAGTCTTTATTCCGAAAACTTCACCTTATTTATCGAATGACCCTCATAGAAGTCCTTATACCGAAAAATTCACCTCATTTATTGAATGACCCTCGTAGAAGTCCTTATACCGAAAAGTTCACCTTATTTATTGAATGACCCTCGTAGAAGTCTTTATTCCGAAAACTTCACCTTATTTATCGAATGACCCTCATAGAAGTCCTTATACCGAAAAATTCACCTCATTTATTGAATGACCCTCGTAGAAGTTTTTATACCGAAAAGTTCACCTTATTTATTGAATGACCCTCGAAGAAGTCCTTATGCCGAAAAATTCACTTTATTTATTGAATGACCCTCGTAGAAGTCCTTATACCGAAAAATTCACCTTATTTATTGAATGACCCTCGTAGAAGTCCTTATACCGAAAAATTCACCTTATTTATTGAATGACCCTCGTAGAAGTCCTTATACCGAAAAATTCACATTATTTCTTGAATGACCCTCGTAGAAGTCCTTATGCCAAAAAATACTAGATGACCTTCAACCAAGTCTTTTATCTACTGGACTATTTGTCCTTGGAGATACTAAAAAGCAGAGGGGGAACAAAAACCTTGAGAGTTGAGTTAAAGAGATAACTGATACTGGGACATCTTGAAGCGGCATGTCTAGTGGAACTAGAACTAAAATATTTCGTCTCTACATTAAAGCAAAGATTTATTAACAGAATGACAAAATTGTAAGAAGAATTTTTCCTTCCTTCGTTCTCCCTTTCAGCTTTCCTTTTCTTCTTTTATTTCCCAATCTCTTTCACCTCCTTACCCTCATCATCTATAACATCAGCCTTGCACCATTATAGTTCAATCCTTATTTCGTGCATTGAATATTGTTACCACATTAGGTCTGTTATTTTAGCCATTTATCTAAAAATTATACTGGGGTCATTCAATAAATAAGGTGAATTTTTCTGTATTTCTGGGTGGCTCATATTTTTCTAACAGGATCTCTTGCGTATTCAAGCCATAAGATGCAAATAAATAAATATGCTGTTTAATAATAAAAACAGAGCATCTATTCAAATATTAAAAATAATGTTTAAATAAATAAATTAAATATGTACACTACCGGCCATAACTGTTAGCCCACCCCAGTTTTTTTTAAAGAAATGATGTATTTCATACTATTATTAGCATTTATTGACAAGTGGATAATTCTAAATGAAAATAGAATGGTTCTTTTGTTAATACTGTACAATAACATGTGCATCAAATGAACTGTTCCGGTGTCCAGTTTTTGTGCTCTCTTCCCTATGCTAGTCACTTCTTCTCATTGGCTGGTCGAAGCAAAGATTTCCTGGATGCCTTGTAAAATTTTGTAAAGTAATAATAACAAAAGAGCCATTCTATTTTCACTTAGAATTATCCACTTGACAATAAATACTAAACATACTATTAAATAGATCTTTTTTTAAAAAAACAGGTGTGGCCTAATAATTATGGCCGGTTGTGTGTGTGTGTGTGTGTGTGTGTGTGTGTGTGTGAGAGAGAGAGAGAGAGAGAGAGAGAGATTAAAAAAAAGGAAAGAGGAAAACTGTACTTAGTTTAAGTCGACGCGTTTCGTCCACTGACGGACTTTATCAAAGCAAAGTAACGTCATTAGACGAAACGCGTCGGCTAAAACTAAATAAAAATATTTTCAATCATATTATTTTCCTTTACAGATTATAGCTAAAAATATTCGGGCACACACACACACACACGAACACACACACACACACACTTATATATATATATATGCACTATTTAAAATTATTAAATCCGAAACACAACATGTTTTGGATTTTGAGAATATTTTATTTTGCAAGTAAATATTGCATTAATAATTTTTGCGTATAACATATTCCCAATGAAGATCTAAATTAACATATTCCCAATAAAGATCTAAATTAACATATTCCCAATAAAGGGCTAAATTAACATATTTTTAATGATGTGCTAAATCTGGAAAGACTAACTTGGATACAGCATCGCAATCAGTAAGAAAGAAGAGGCTGAAGCTAAGGGTGATAGAAATTGTAGAAAGAGATCTAGACAGAAATGAGCCTTTGAGGATAAACTGATAGGAGGTGAATGACAATTACTATAATTTGTTTCTCAAAATAAAGTTTCCTCTCAAATATATTCATTTTGATGATTTAAAAAAACGACTTTTTTCAATATGCTGCCGTGTGTGAAATCCTTGCAGTATTTAGCATTATTAAAATTATCTTGAAACAGACCTCAAATCAGTTGTTATCAGGTGCAAGAAATGGCTTGTAAATTTTAATGCCTCCAAAACAAAACTGCTCATCTTTAACCACCATAGAAAAACTGACTGCTATCTGCATGGCTGATGCTAATCTTCTGATAAGCAATACACTGCGCCTCCTTGTCCTCATCTTTTGAACCGACCTGAAGTAGGACGACTACATTGAATCTATAGCTGCATCTACTGTTAGGAGTGTTAGGTCAGTGTGCCGGGTCAGAAAGGTTTTCTCTTCAGTATCCATCTTGAACATTTTTAAATCTACCAGTAATCCTGTTTCCATATGTGGTCGAGAGCTACTTCTATTCATTTCGAGATTCTAGACCAAATCCAAAGAAGGATCTGCAATGTAATTGATCCTGACTTGGTATCTCTACTTCAGTCACTTTCTCACTGACGTGACGTGGCTTCCCTCCGTCATTTATAGAAATATTTTCATGGCTACTGCTCTGATGAGCTTTTTCCTTGGTTCCCTTACCACATGCTGCTAGGCTGGTATCTAGGTCTCACACTTTAACCGTTGAAATAGTTAAATCTAACCATCACTTCTACCCGAACAGTTTCTTTTCTCGCATATCCTGCCTGTGGAACTCACGTATGCTTACTTGCTTCCATGATAGCTACTATCTCCAAACATTTAAATGCAGTGTCAGTTGCCATCTTCTATCTTTTTGATTCCCGTTCATCTTTTATTCCTTACCTCAACACCCACAGTACCCAGTGTTTTCTCCCACTGCAACTCCCACTGCACCAGTGACGGTCTCACCGTTTTTGGGATGAAATGATTAAAAAAAATTGTTGAGATTTACAAACTCTACGTTTTGTTGAATTTCACAAACCACTCGATGAAATTTGAATAAGCTGAATTTTTCGGAACCCTTCTTCGCGGTTTGTACGCAACCTATTAAAACTAGGATGTGTTTTTGTGGTGCAGTGGATATCGGCTTCGAACGAGAAATCGGAGAACCGAGTTCGAATTCTATTTGAATTCCTTGCATTCACTTACGCACAAATACACTTGGGAAAGGTATTAATCCGTCTCTCCCCTTAAATTATGGGTTAAATAACAGGACAGATTGGGTTCTATAGCCTTGGTCGGCAACCAGTCTCCCGCAGAAAGCAATGGCAACCTATAATTATCTGTTCTGTCAGTCATGTCTCTTTCGAGAAATGATCGCCCAAGTAAAACTAAGTAAGGCAATTAAAGATATTACAAATATCATGGATGAAACATGTGAGCAACGGGGAAGTTTCAAGTTAAATGTTAACTAAAAGACGTTTGTACTTAGAATTAGAAAGACAGTTTAAATTTGTGAAACACATAATGAAGAAAGAAGGCACGAAGAACTTGACACTCACAATATGTACTTAGGGCAAAAGTGACAGAGGTAAACGGGTCAGTCTACCTAAGGTTCTTGTGTAAATGGGTTGCAGAAAAGGGGGTGAAAGGAAAGACAAGAAGACAGATCTTATTAAAGGTTCCAAAGGTTAAGAAGTTGTGAAGTACCCTGTCCGGAAAGAACTGTAAGAAGCCTCGAGTAACGTAGTTAAAGAGTTTGTGTACATAGCTGAAAAAAAAAATGGAGCGGGTGGTTAGTAAGGGGGCAAGCATAAATAAGGGGTACAAAAAATAGAAAGTTGTCGTCTACGTCCAGAACAAAAACGATATACAAAAAAAAAAAAAAAGAAGAATCTCTAACGGTAAAAATCTGTAAAACTTGGGTACACAATTCAGACCCTACCTAACTGCACGTCTAGCCCTCCCCATCCAGCAATCCAATAGGATGTCTGTTGAACTTGTTGGCGCCATTTTTGCCGCATCTGAAATCCATCTTCTTTTAACCCAAAGAGCGAAGCCTAATAAATTCTTTATGCGAAAAGCGGTAGATTAATTAGTGATGATATTGCCGCTAGTCACGTGGTTCCGGCGAACGGTTTCATCGGCACCGGAAGTAGGCGTCACCGACCCAGTGATACTTTACCCCTTCATCTTCATCACCAATATCTTTAATTTCATGACGCTTGCTTTTCTCTTCCGAACTTGAAGGTTCTTCCTCTTCTATCAATATGCCGTTAGATTTGCTACCAAGGGTTACATTCCTTTTTGTTCAGAGAGGCCAGATGTGGTCCTTTAATCTTCTTAGAAGTTCTTTTGGTGAAATGTTTCAACAGACAACGGCAGAATGAGCGCCATACGTCAGACAGTTGCAATCGGCTGCGTAGAATTACGCCATACGAAAAAAGATGATGAGAGACTAGTGAATAGTGCGTTGTTGGAGAGCGTTAATTAGAAACGTTTCATGTGGATGATAATCGGATTAATATAAAAGAGACGCCATTGCGAAATGAAAGAAAACAAACGGCAAAAGAATTTGAGCAGATAAAAGGACACAAATTACTAACGATAAGATGTATCTTTAATAAAATGCAGTAGTATAAGACAAAGCGATGAAATATATTACTGAAATTGAAGTTGTACTTTCTAGATCTATCTATCTATCTATCTATCTATCTATCTATCTATCTATCTATCTATCAATATTTACATCTATCTATCTATCTATCTATCTAATATTTACATCTATCTATCTATCTATCTATCTATCTATCTATCTATCTATCTATTATTTACATCTATCTATCTATCTATCTATCTATCTATCTATCTATCTATCTATTATTTACATCTATCTATCTATCTATCTATCTATCTATCTAATATTTATATCTATCTATCTATCTATCTCATAAGCATGCAAATTCATCTATTATTCATTGATGATGTAGATATCTTTCAGCGAACTGAAATCTAAAAAATATAATTAAATAAACCGAAAAGAGAAAGAAAATAGAAAAAGTTTGTGAAAATGAGATGGGAAGTGCAAAAAATCAGAGAGAAAGAGAAAAAAGAGGAAAGAAGCAGAGTGAGAGAGAAAGAGAGAGAGAGAGGGGGGGAGAAAGAGGATAAATTTGGCCAATTATAAAAGTTATGAAAAGTAGAATTCCTCTTGTTTTTAGTTTTATGAAGACAAAGTTGAAAGTGCAACGCAAATATTTCCTTAATCTATCCGGTGGCGGCAGAATATTTCATTCGGAGCTGAAATCACATCCGGATGTCATTGAAATGAGGATAATTGAGAAATATACCGACGATGAAAAGTGTTGCTTCAAGTTCAGTTCTTTGCAACGGGAGATGGGAGTGAAGTTGGTGGTGGGTTGGCGTGTGGAATGAGAAACGGTAACTTTGATTGCAGGTCAGTGACATCACTCCATCATTTTATTAAAATCTCTTGAAATGCAACTTTTTTTATGGATCCAACTTTTTATTTTAATCATTTCACCCCAAGCAAAGTAATAAGACTACTAAGATGCAAATGGTTTGCAGGGCGTGGAAGGGAATGCAGAGAATTTAGTGAGAAGAAATGAGAAAAAGGTAAAAAAACAAAAGAACAGGATTCAGGAAGACAACGACTTTGATTGAATAATGCATTTAAATTTTTTTAATCTTGTGGGTTAGGGTTAGGGTTAACCCTAACCCTGCCAGGGAAGCAAGTAATATTAAAAAAGCAGAGTGAATATACTTGGGATGTCCACCTGATCAAGGATACTCATATTTGAGACGCAGTTCTGCCAGGTGACTTCGAGGATTCTCCTTAGGTTGAGCAGGTGGAAGTTGTTGAGCCTGTATTCTTGGCGGAAGTAGAGACTCCGTGATTCTTAGCCGTAGAGCATCGTGCTTAGCATGCAGGCCCAGTATACTATCATCTTGATTTTGGGTTTTAGCATCTTGTTGTCCCAGACAAAAAAAATATAAAATAAAGACAAAAATTCTTAGAATTTGCTTAGTAGCAAATTAATAAAATATTATCCAAATGTTGGAGAATTTTTGTCTTTATTCTCAACTGAAATTAAAGCCAAAATACGACGTTTAGAACGGCTCACGATTAAACATATTAGACATTCTTTGTCTCTTATATTTAATAGCATATGTTTAGAAAATTACTTGCTGCCTCGATATACTAAATTTAAGTTACATGATGCTGCAGCATTAAATGATCCTAACACCAAGAAATTTCAATGGATGGTGGATTTTATAATATTTCAGTTTAAACAACCTCTCTGTCGGTGAGAAGTGCGAGAAAGGAAACTATTAGAATAAAGCACACGGTTGCATCAAGCTAATTTAACGATAAAACGGTGAATAAATATTTGCGAGTTTAAAAGCGCGCTTAAATTCATGTGGTTGAGTCACTAAAAAGAAAAGCTCATCAAAACAAATGCCTTGAAAATATTACGAGAAAAACAGAGGGAAGCCATGTCGCATCTGTGAGGTAGTGACTTATTTCGAGGTGCCATGATATGATCAAACTTTGTCATGACTCTCAAGATGTGGCAACAGTATTCAGTGCACGGATGACTTGTAGATTTAGTGCAAGAGGAATTCTGACAAGAAGATATGTTTAGCATGACACAGTGAACCAACATTTCTAGCAGTAGATCTAGCAGTTGATTCAATACTACCCCCATATTTCATGTCAGAAGAAAACGCGAAGCAAAGAAAGCGCAATGAGCTAATCCCCTGGAGGTTAGTATCAGCCATGCAGATTGCAGGCAGAAATGGTTCTCTGTGGTGGTTAACTAAAAGTAATTTTGTTTTTGAGGCGTTAAAATTTAGGAGTCATTGCTTGCCCCAATTAACCAGTGATTGGAGGTTGTTTTTGAGAACAGTTTCCAGTTTCACTTTGCTAAATCTATCTAATAAGACAGGATTAATAACGTTGCAGCCGTTTGTGTACTTTTTATTATCTCAGTCATTATCAAGAACTGGACGTTGTCAGTATGATAGACATGGTATGTTTCAAGTAAGTATATCATACATATTAAAAAACAATCGTCTCCTGTGAGGGAAGATAAACTATATTTCATCACAAGAGACGATTGTACTGATGTGTGTAAAAATGTCTATTATGCGTATAATAATTGTGTGGCATTTACATATGAAGTCATTTACATATGAGGTCATTTACATATGAGGTCATTTACATATGAGGTCATTTATACAATAAGCGTTGATCTTAATTAAATTGAAATCTAACGTTTTCTAAAAAATACCAGGTGGTTGTCAAAATATTTTTCTGGCATATTGTCAACATCCAGTTTTTGATAATGACCGCGATGCTCGAAAGTATTTGAACAAAAGCAAAACGAAACATGAACTTTGGAAAGGTTAATCCATAATTTTGGTTTAGATGTGCAACATATTTAAAAATTTGAAAATTAAAATAAAATATCAGATCTTGTTGGATTAATTAAACAAAACTTATTTTATGTTTATTTATTTGTTTATACAGCAGTGATGACAAAAATGACAAAGCAAAAATTCATGGAAATTTTAAGATTATATAAAGACAAAAAATTTTGACTGAAGACAGAAAACTCCCGCTGGCTTACAGCTCTCGGCAGCTCCTTCGTATGTGCGATCACTTTCCGGTTGCCGTTCTGCTCCACACAAGTGTCATTTTTTTTATATATATAATCACATCGCCCTAAGCAAGGTATTTTATTGCTACTCTTTTGCAGGGGTTTACATAGGAGAAAAGTTATGAGAAAGAGTGATAGATTATAGGGGGTAGCAGGAAGTGGGTAAGAGAAGGATGAGAATACTGATAAGAGTGAAGTGGACGAAGAAAACAGCATGAGAGAGAGAGAGAGAGAGAGAGAGTATGCAGGTTAGTGAGATAGGAGATGACTATTGACTTTACATTTAAATTTTTGGAGATTATAGCTGTCGGGAAAACAATTAAATGGAAGGGAATTCCACTGGCAGGAAAAAGAAGCTGATAGAGTAGAATTCGCGTTTACAATTTATTGGTTTCACAGTAAAAGAGTTTTTACCAAGTTGGTAATCTTGTGGCTCGAGTAAATTTATATATAGAGGGCACTAGTGAGTTAAGTTCATCGGAGTAGAAGCCGTAAAAGTATTTGCAGAAGAGACACAGGGAAGCCACATTGCGCCAGTGAGAAAGTGATTGTATCCGAGCTGCAAAGTCGGAATCTATCACATTACAGATTCTCCGTTGGATTTTGTCAAGGACACCTATGTGGATAGCACGAGCAGCCGACTAGATATGGCAGCAGTATTCAATGCACGGGCGGATGGTAGATTTATATATGTGCAGGATTGTTTCAGGCGAAAAAAAACAACTTCCTGGCCCTACACAGAGAACCAACTTTCTTAGCAGCGGATTTAGCTATGAATTCTATATAGTCATTCCACTTGAGATCTCTTGTGAGAGGTAAGCCGAGGAGGCGCAGTGTTTTGCTTTCAGGGAGACTAGCCTGATCCATGCTAATGGTTGGTAGGAGCGGTTGTCTGTGATGGTTAATAGATAGCAGCCTCACTTTGCTAACATTAAAATTCATGAGCCATTTCTTACCCCAGACCGCCATAGATCGGAGGTCCTTTTCAAGCTCGACAGCGAGGTTTGCTTTGTCTGCCTCAGCAGGTTTTTGATCGATGCGAAAGTAAACTGTAGTCTCCTCAGCGTATATGCCTACTTGGGATCTTATCACATCTGGGAGATCGTTAATTTAGATGAGGAAAATCATAGGACTAAGAATAGAGCCTTGAGGGACACCCATGTTCGTATGATAGTATTGGGAGGTATATCCGTTCAATACTCCCTTCAATGTGCGATTCGAAAGGAATGACTGGATAAGGTCAAATATTATCCAGTTATGCCATAAAAAAGACAAAGAAAAAAATGTAGGATTATATTTTTTATATATGTGTTTCTCGTTGTTTGTCCAAATCCAGTGACAGTCTATAACATATGCACACCGCCACATTTCTCAAACATAAAATAAAGAAAGCCTCAGCCATACATACTCAATATTGGTGATTATGTCGAAAGAGGACAATTTCAATACCTTTTTACATAGAAAATCTCAACCTTGCCAATTAACTTTATCATACAGGGTGATTGAAAATTACTCGCTATTTTATGTATGAGTGGCCAGCCAGTAGTTCTGACTTAAATGTTTTCTTTTTGTTTGATTAATGGAAAAAGTCTACTATATCAAACCAATAATTTAGAAGAACATGAAAGACGAATCAAGAAGTTATGTCATTCATAACACAAATGTTCCTGGTGAAATAATTAGACGCGATTTCTGGATGCCTTGAGAATCTGGTAACGAAAGCTGGTGCCCATATCGAATTTTAAATAAAAGCTCATGCAAAACGCGTGTTTATTATGAACATGTCACCCGAAATAAAATAAGGTAAAAATAAAAACCTGGGACACATAAGTGAATTTTATTTTTCGTTTTAATTATTTCGCAAAATTTCTTCCAGTTTTTGAGATTTTTCTTAAAAAAGGGTGACTACGGCACGAAAAAAAGGAAAGATGCCAAATTACAAGGAAAGCAGTACAATAGAAAAAAATATTACAAAGAAAATATTTCTTCGAATAGAATTTTCAAAGCAAAACTAGATTAAATAATGAAGAAAACTAAATGGAGCGAATCTAATTAGACGAACATCATAAAACCTAATTACATTAGATGGAAAGATCAGAGCAAAGGTTATGCTCTCATTTGAATTCATATGCACATGCGTACTTCTGTGCGCGCATGCGTAAATATGCCCGTTTAGAAGTATGTTGAAGCTACTTTATATTACAAAATCGAGTATTGTGTCGAAATTATTTACATTTGTATGTGCGTCAATATACAGTAATGACATAGCACGTACTTCACAAATCTTAAGGCTTTGTTAAACAAAGAAAGTTAATGTTTTACTTATATTTGAAATCCATTATAGAGTTTTTCTTGTACCGTATTAGTAACAAAACCTTCCTTTCTGATCATTAATTCCGCTGTTATAAGTATGAGTGGCCTTTACCTTGTGAACTTTTTTTTAATTGAAAGAGAAATTATTCTCGTGCTAAAGAAACACACATGCACACACACGTATATATATATATATATATATATATATATATATATATACATACATACAAGCCTGTTTCGCTGTATCACAGCTCATCAGTGTGGCTAGACACATTCACTTTGTGGTTGGGATCGAAACTCGACCAATTTGGTATCACTCGGAGTCCTTACCCGCTAAGCCATGGGATACAAAAGGGGAATTTTTTAAGCAGTGTCATGGCAAATGACGCGTTCCAGAAGATGAGCAAAATACTAACACACAGGAAAATCTCAATAGAAACGAAGAAAAGAGTTCTAGACTGCTACGTGATGTCAGTTCTTCAATACGGCTGTGAATGAGGACAAAACTGGAAGCGGCCGAAATGTGGTTCTACAGAAGGATGCTACGGATATCGTGGACTGAGCATACAAGCAACGACGAGGTGTTAGAAAGAATGGCAACAACAAGGAAATTGATGCTGAGCAACTGAAGTTCCTGGGACATGCAATGAGGAAGGAGAGCCTGGAGAACCTGATACTGACTGGACAGATAGAAGGAAGGAGAAACAGAGGAAGGCAGCGGATAACATATTTGCAGGGCCTGATCAGGTGGATGACGGAACGGGGGTTAGCAGGAGCAACAGGAGCAAACATACTAAGAGCCACAAGGGATAGGGAGACGTGGAGAGCCATGATCGCCTACGTCCTGAACGGACAGGGCACATAGAAGAAGAAGAAGATGCACACACCAGTCACCGAAAGAATTCTTTTCTAAAGAGTAATGCATATATCGGATGTGCGTTGTGGTGCAGTGGATATCAGCTCGGAACGAGAAATCGGGTAGCCGAGTTCGAATTCCAAATACCCTTGGGAAAGGTATTAATCCGTCTCTTCCTTCCAGTTATGGGTTAAATAGCAGGACAGATTGGGTTCTATAGCCTTGGTCGGCAACCAGTCTACCGCAGAAAGCAATGGCAACCAACTGCGGGATAATCTTCTGCCCAGTCAGTCATGTTTCTTTCGAGACATGATCGCACAAGCGTGTATCACGTATAGCACTTAACTGACTGAATGCATATATCGCAGAAGTGGAAATTATTTTTAAAATTTTTTTCTCTAGAGAGCTGAACCGTAATGATATATATATATATATATATATATATAAGCGATAAAAATATAGTTTGTGTTATATTTATAGATAAATGAGCTCAAAATCAGAGATAGAGCGTATGTAAATATAAAAGTGGACATTGAGGACAACATCCATTGGCAAGTGTCTGTTTGATGCTTTGACGCTCTATGCTAGCAATGTGGTATTTTCTTTGGCACGACTATTTATATAGACTGGTCAGTAGTGCATTATGGGTAGTAAGGTCTTGTATATCTTCATGACGGTTATTGTGTGGATGATAACAATTATGTTTCATATTATTCTTGAGGTTATTGAGTAGAAATAATTGTAGATTCCAATGCAGATATTTATAGATAGTTTATAATGCTGTTTGTTCATTATGTATTCTTGTTTTTTTTTTATAATCATATCGCCCCAAACAAGGCATTTTACTGTCATTGTTTTTTAGGATGTTACATAGGAGGAACGTTATGAGAAAGAGTGACAGGTTATAGGAGGTGTTAGGAAGTGGGTAAGCGAAGGATGAGAAAACTACAGAGAGTGAAGTGGACAGAGAAGGGAACATGAGAGAGAGGATGCAGGTTAGTGAGATAGGAGATGACTATTGACTTTACATTTAAATTCTTAGATATTGTAGATGTCGGGGAAGTAAGTGAACGGAAGAGAATTCCACGAGCGGGAAGTCCGAGAAAAGAAGCTGGTGGAGTAGAATTTGCGTCTACAATTTATTGGTTTAACAGTAAAAGGGTGGGACCTAGTTGCTAATCTTGTGGCTCGAATAAATTCATATATAGGGGACACAAGTGAGCTAAGTTCATCGGAGCAAAAGCAGTGAAAGTATTTGTAGAAGAGACACAGGGAAGCCACATTGCGCCAGTGAGAAAGTGACTGTATCTGAGCTGACAAGTCGAAATCTATCACATTACAGATTTTCCGTTGGATTTTGTCAAGGACCCCTAAGTGGACAGCAGGAGCACCTGACCAGATATGACAGCAGTATTCAATGCACGGGCAGATGGTAGATTTATATATGTGCAGGATTCTTTATGGCGAAAAAAAAACAACTTCCTGGCCCTACACAGAGAACCAACTTTCTTAGCAGCGGATTTAGCTATGAATTCTATATAGTCATTCCACTTGAGATCTCTTGTGAGAGGTAAGCCGAGGAGGCGCAGTGTTTTGCTTTCAGGGAGACTAGCCTGATCCATGCTAATGGGGGGTAAGAGCGATTATCTGTGGTAGGTTAATAGATAGCAGCTTCGTTTTGGAAGTATTCTTAACCTAGTCCGCCACTGACTGGAGATTTTTTCCAAGCTCCGCAGTTAGGTTTACTTTGTCACCCTCGGCAGATTTTCGATCGAGGCGAGAGTAAACCGTAGAGTACTTAATTACTTGTTGTTAATTATGCCTTATTACATTTACTTGTTTTTATGTGTTCATTCGTAGTTTCTTAATTTTTTATCATTTACTTCATTTGTTCATTTA
Organism: Ascarosepion bandense; assembly: GCA_037127315.1. NCBI lineage: Eukaryota > Metazoa > Mollusca > Cephalopoda > Sepiida > Sepiidae > Ascarosepion > Ascarosepion bandense. The sequence continues at coordinate 5,188,273 of JBBBDQ010000640.1, forward strand.
ATGATCTCGATTGTTTCTTTATTTTATACATTTCTTTATTTTTATTCATTAAACTCAGTTTATATTTATGCACAAACACTTCCGCCATCAAGTAATCTTCCACAAAAACACGGTAAAAGTCAGCTACAGTTCCACCGAGAAAATAATAAATAATTAAAAAAAAAGCTTAACGGAAAAATATCCAAAGCAACACCCGCGCAAAACAAACCGAACTGTAACGGCAGAACAAAAAACGAATGCTCCTCAAATGGCAATTGCTTACATAGCAATATAATATATTAACCAACTGTAGAATCAACAGATAACGAAGAAAGATATGCATAGGAGTAACAGAAGGTCTGTGGAAAACAAAGAAGTACTAAATTTTTGAGACTGTCGAAAATACTTGAACAAAATAAAACTCAATATGATTGTTGGATAGTTTATCCAGAACTTTGATCTCAGTGTTCAACATCTTACACAAAAATTTGGGAAAATAATATAACAAATATGAGATAGGGGTTTTTTTAAATTCTTCAGAAATTTAAAAAATCGTACACCACAATTTATCAAATACAATAGTCATACATACAAATAAGATCAGCCACAACTTCCGGTTAAAGAATGTCAAAATTATTAAATGAGAAAGTAACTTACTTCGACGGAAAATTCTTGAAAGTGCTACTACCGAATCTTACCAAAAATATAAATATGCGTCAAAAATTTAAAAAGAAAATTTCTTTTCTTAAAAGTAATAACTTTTTCCAAAAGCAAAATACATGACTATAAATATTAAAAACAAAAAGGAAACGGGTAAATTCAAAACAGTTTATTACTTAAAGGACAATCTAGTACGTAGACGTAATGGACGGTACTTGTCGTATGCAGTATCCTGAGACGTAGGCGTAGTCACTAGACGTAGACCAATAATCGTAGACCTATGGACGTAGACCTGTAGACGTATAGACCTATGGACGTAGACCTCTCTGCGTCCTCGACTTCGTCTGTAAATATGGCTGACACCAGCCAATCACATTACTGTAATGGGAAACCAAGGTGTATGCATATTCATTACATATTTATTACATCATTATTCAAACATATTATTGATTCCTAAATCTGAGAGATCAAAGCACAAATTTCTTGTGGTCGAGAGGTCAAAGAACGTCTGTTCTAGGAGAATACAGACCCTAATTCCAGAAGAGAGCCTTTGTTTTTCTAAAAAAAGAGATATCACGAATATTCAGTCCAGTAGATGAAATAAGTAAAGATATTTTTATATATTATAGAAAATATAAAGAAGAGCATTTTCATATTATATTAATGCCTTTTTAGTTACTTTGTTATAATAATACATTCAAGAATAGGAAATGGGATTACTGATAGAATACATTTATATATATATATGCATTGCTAATTATTTTACTATAGAAATAGTTGAAGATAAGGAGGAATGGGATTGGCATTACTCCGGAGTCAATTCAATCTTTATTGATAGTAAGGGTTATACAAATATAAAATTTGTAGTATCACGTAAGCTATGCATACCAGACATTTTTCACTAGACTAATAATTTATTTCGAAGAACATTTATTTGTCCTTATTCTAAATGGAAATAATTAGCAACATATCTAATTCAAAAGGAAAAGTCGCATTAATAACGGATTATATGAACAAGTTTATATAAGTTTTCGACACTAATATAGAATAAATATTTAGCTGAAAGAAAGGATTTGATTGAATGAATTCTTGCTATATGCATAAATCTATCTATCTATCTATCTATCTATCTATCTATCTATCTATCTATCTATCTATCTCAGTATGTTCATATCTACGCCCTTTGTTCAAATTAATTGAAACAAAACGAATAATGTTTTCCTCGGATCTTTCAAACTTTCCCTGATTATGTGTACGTCGTCTCTGTATGGCGAAAGAAGGGAAACTAAAGCAGTTGTTTCAATTAATTTGCACAAGATGTATATATCTATGTCAATCTATCTATCTATCTATGTGTACATATGTGTCAATCTGTTCATCTATCTATCTATCTATCTATCTATCTATCTATGTGTATATATGTGTCAATCTATCTATCTATCTATCTATCTATCTATTTTCTTCAAAATTGTTATATGTATGTATGTAAGTATGTCAATCTCAATATTCTTCGTAATGTTATATCTATTTTCTTCACAATCTCTATCTATCTATTTTCACAGTATTTATATATATATATATATATATATATATATTAATCATGTCACCCCGAGCAAGGCGGTAACGCCACTGGTGTGCAGAGGGGCGACATAAGAGTAAAAGCACTAGATAGAAGAGATTGAAGAGAAAGAGAAACCAGTTAGAAAGGAGCAAGAGAAGGAAGGGAATACAGGTGTGATGACAGTTGCAGAAGTAGAGAGAAAGGAAAGGATATACAGGGTGGTGAGGAAAGAGCTAGGATCAAGTAGGTAAGAGATGAGTATTGACATTGCATTTGAATTCCTGGTCATTTGAATTCCTGGTGGTTGTAGCCGTCAGGAAAGCAAGAATATGGAAGCGAGTTCCACAGGCGGGAAGTGCGAGGAAAGAAGCTGCAGGAGTAGAATTGTCGTCTGCATTTAGTTGATCTCACTGTGAATGGGTAAGACCCAGTTGCCAGTCTGTTTGCACGAGTAAATACCTATTGCAGAGGCACCAGTGACTTAAGTTCGTTGGAGCAGAAGCCATGAAAGTATTTATAGAACAGACAAAGGGAAGCCACAACCCGTCGGCGGAGAAGTGGCTGTACTCGAGCCACCAAGTCAGTACCTATCACATTACTGATTCTCCTTTGGAGCCTATCAAGAACACCGAGGTGAACAGCGGGGGCACCTGACCATATACGGCAGCAGTACTCTATGCAATGGTTGATTTGTATATATGCAGGATGGTTTCAGGCGGGTAAACAAACGGCATCGTCAGAGTTGCCGAGAGGGCAAAGCTGCGAGACCTGGCAGGAGTCAGGTGCAGAGGTAAAGCATATATCTAGTAGAGAGGCGTGTCCAGAGGAAGCACTTTGCATAACCGCCAGTGGTCCTTAGAGCCGAACTTGCGGTGGGGAGTGAGAGTGGAGAGAAATATTAAGAGAGACAACGGCATGTTCAGAGTTGATATTACCCCGGTTAAAACATCATCTATCTATCTATCTATCTATCTATCTATCTATCTATCTATCTATCTATCTATCTATCTCAGTCTGTTCATATCTATCTATTTCAGTCTGTTCATCATCTATCTATCTATCTATCTATCTATCTATCTATCTATCTATCTATCTATCTATCTATCTCAGTCTGTTCATATCTATCTATCTATCTATCTCAGTCTGTTCATATCTATCTATCTATCTATCTATCTATCTATCTATCTATCTCAGTCTGTATTCATATCTATCTATCTATCTATCTATCTATCTATCTATCTATCTCAGTCTGTTCATATCTATCTATCTATCTCAGTCTGTTCATATCTATCTATCTATCTCAGTCTGTTCATATCTATCTATCTATCTATCTATCTATCTATCTCAGTCTGTTCATATCTATCTATCTATCTCAGTCTGTTCATATCTATCTATCTATCTCAGTCTGTTCATATCTATCTATCTATCTCAGTCTGTTCATATCTATCTATCTATCTATCTATCTATCTATCTATCTATCTATCTATCTATCTATCAACAAGCGAAGCTCCGAAGAATCCTTCGCATCATTTGGGAGGACCTCCATCAGTAACAAACAGACGTGTCTCCCCAGTATAACAGCATTCAACATTGCCTTCGCTGAACGGGCCCAGTTTCCAGAATGCATGCTATTTGGAAATCTCGCCAAAGCAGGTAGCTAGGCGGATGCCCAAAACGACGCTTGAAGAGTCATTTGAAGACATCTTTGATACAAGCCAACATCTACCCGTAGACCTGGGAAGCCGTGACAGCGAAACGGCTTACCTGACTTGTTGGGTCAGACCGAAACTTCGAGTTCAACCTTCGATATGAAAAGAATCACCGACATTATGTAAAGAGGGCCAAACTCGCTGTATGGAGTCCAACCCTTTGCACTTCGGTGACGCCTGCCCCCTGCAGATCAGCAATAAGTTGAACCTTCACAGCCGTCTTTGGCACTGTTACCAGAAGTGAGAAAAAACTGTGACGACCACAATGTTTTGGTGCAGACGACGGTTATATGAATTTTGAACAAAATCTCAATGAAGTTTATGAGTCAACTGAATGTTTTTTTTTTGCCTCGGCGGACATTTCTCGCTTCTCTGAAAATCAATAGAGCAGGAAATAACTAAATTAGTTTTCCATTTGTTTCTTTTGTGAATTTATTAAGTGCCTTAACTTTTCCGAAATCGAATATATGTGTGTTTGTACATGCAATTTTATACGGCAGTTTAAAATTTGTTTCACACCCGCCATATTTTTTAATCGGTTTTACTGTGAAAGGAAAAAAAGAACAATCGTTAATATTTTAGTGATCAGCTCAATTAAACGATGAAAGGATTTTTAATTTAATTAGACAGTTTTTAATATGATATCTTATCATATTCCACGCAGCCAATCTACAAATCTGGAACAGACTTTCTGACAATGATCCTTGTGTTTATCGATTTCTTGAAAGACGTTAGTAAGGAAATGTTTCAAGGCGTAGATGTTTGTGAGAAATTTTTGTCAGTCATTATCGGCGTCAGCAATAATACTGTGTGGACTGTTAGGGGTATTCAGTTGAACCGAACCGACTGACATTCTTGTAGTGAAATATAATTTTTTTTATCGATAAATAAATAAACAAGTATACCTTCCGATAACACACATTTGAAAATAGGACTGAACTTATTTTTAGTTCAGCAGATCGAATATATACATGTATGTGTGTATAATATTTTTTCTTGTGAATTTTTAATAATTATTTTTAACTTAAAATTTTTTTTTGTGATTGCTAATTATTTGTGAATGTAAGTATATTATATTGTTGGGGATTTATGGGTTGAAAAAGTGAAGTGTTTTTTTCAGAAAGCTTTAAAAGTGTAATGGCTGTGTGATACGACCCAAATCCTCAAACAAATTTTTAATAAAGTTGAATGCGAGCAAAAGATTTTGAATAAACAGAAGAAAAAGAGTGTAGGAACAAAATAACAGATATTTTATATACAGAATAATAACAAAATATAGTTGACTAGCAGTATAGCCCGGCGTTGCTCGGGTGTAATGAAAGCTTTAAAACTAATCCATGGTCCTGGATTTCAGACTCATCCTAAAGAATATTTGTGTGAAGTTTGGTGAGAATCGGATAAAAATTCTGGATTTGTATAAAGGACATACAGACAGATAAACAGACAAACACACACACATCTTGCCTTTTATATATATATATATATATATAATCGATTTTCTGCACTATTCTAAGAACTGCAACCTTGAAGCTTCTGAATATCGTTTCTTATGTTTTTGTCTATGAGTGTATCAAATTTGATTAAAATCGGACCACGCTTTCTATAACCCGATTTTTTCGATTATCGATTTTCGATATTTATCTGGAGTACCTCGGCACAAAACCTAGCTAAGAACACTTGCAGACTCTTATTGTATGGCTGTGTGAATTTTCAAGAAAATCAGTCCAGCCGTTTCCGAGCCTATAGGTAACGGATACACAACACACACACACACACACACACACACACACACACACACACACACACACACACACACACACACACACACACACAGAGTTCCATTTATAAATAAGTTTAGAGTAGATGTATGTACAAAGAGAATATTGACCAAGTGTGTTGAAATGATTATTCAATGAGTTGTAAAGTCTGTTCAGCAAAGGTCTCTCGAACAATGTTCAGTGAAAGTTACTTTGATCTGTACGTAAATAAATTGAGTGTTAACATAAAATGTTAAATGAAAGAATGTTATAAATATTAATTCTAAGAATAAGTGAGTTACGTATCTTGAATTGTTTTAATGTACATATTTTTTCTCTTAGTTATTTTAATTTTCACTTTTCTGAATTCGTGTGAAGTGATTCGTTTTAGTAGTGAAATATTTAAAATCAAGCTTATATTGGTTAAGAGTTGCAAGTCAGCAAGTAAGAATTAAATGTGTGCAAGTTTTGTGAAATCGAGAATTTAAGTGATGAATGTTGATGTAAGTAATTTACTTATTTAGTGAAGTTGTGTTGAATTCTAGTTGAAATAGTTCTTTTACTTGTTGGTGTTTGAAGTGAGTGAATAAGAATCCTTGTATTTCTCTGATGAGATTTTGAAGTTTGGTGAGCGCGAAAAGTCAGTTGCTAGTTGAAAATGTTCATGGAAATGACTAGCGTGGATTCTGTTAGCAGTTTAGCATTCACTGATTTCTGAATCGAAATTTGTTCCTTATATACTTTTTTAGAACATAAAGTGGCTCAGAGAGGCATATTGAAATTTTGCGTCAAAAGTATATATTATCCAATGAAACACTAATAAACTGGTTAACACACCGTGATTGGTCTGTTAATAGTGTTGGACTATTCCAAGAAAATTATTTACATAAGAAAGGGGTGGATAGCCTTATAGGCTGATCCAACAACATAAACTCATTTTTTTTCTTTCCTTTTACAATTTTATTTGTATTTCTTAATTAACTTTGTTATTTTTTTGTTTTGTGTTATTATTGTGTGCATATAAGGCCTATTATAATTGTGTGTGCTTATTTTGTGTATGGTTATATATATTCTCCTGTATTGTGTTTTTATATATTTTTTTCTTTAATACTTTTTTTGTGTATGTTTTTGGTGTATGTGTTCTTTATTTTGTGACACTTCCGGTATCTATTGCCTCAATTTTTAACTGTATACACCTCTACCTTTCACCTAACCTTGTTTTCTCTTTGTGCAATATTTTTTTCTTTTGAATCTTGTGAGCTAAATATAACATTTGATTTTGCGGGTTTGAGAAAGCAGTTTTTTTTATTTTTTACAACTGCCGAAATATACTAAATTTATAACTGTTTAATTATGCGTTGGGTTTTCGTCTCTCTCTCTCTCTCTCTCTCTCTCTCTCTATATATATATATATATATATATATATATATATCCTGCATTTTTTAAAATATTTTTTCCTGGTCATAAAATCCGTACAAACTGTTAATATGTTTTATATATTCTGAGCTTTTTAAGTTATTAACACTGGTACGTACATTTTAGTGCAAGGGTACTTTCTTGAAGACGCCTAATCAAAAAATGACATCTTTTTTCTATTCGTTACCATTTTCTCTGTACCAAAATATCTTCTTTTGGCAAAAAAAATAATTTTTTATCGATTGAAATCACGGTTATCAGTTAAAAAAAAGAATGAAAATCTGACGTCATAATCAACTTAAATTAATCTTTATTAATGAAAAGTAATGTGATAGCTCAGTAATGAATGATGGCTCTATTAGAAAATGGAATCTATTAAATGGATTTTACTAAAAATGACCAACGATGTGTATCGATATTTCAGTGCTCATCGGTCACTCAGTTAAGTGAAATACGTGATACGTGTTTGGGCGATCATGTCTCAAAAGAGACATGGCTGACTGAGCAGAAGTTTTTCCCGCAGTAGGTTGCCATTACTTTCCGTGGTGGAATGGCTGCCAACCAAGGCTATAGAATCCACCCTGTTTTGTTATTTAAGCCATAGTTGGAAGGAAGAGACGGATTAATATATTCCCCTAGGATATTTACGCGTAAGTGACTGCAACGAATCCAACCGGAATTCGACCTCGGTTCTCTAATTTCTCGTTCCGAGCCGATATCCACTGCACCATAACGCACATCTTACTCAAACTATTAAAGACTATTCGTAAGAAAATGACTTATAGTCTTATCCCTATGCGTATATTTTTTGCATACGACGCATAATTATAAACATCTATGTCATATGAAAACCGTGTTATATAGGCTTGATTTGACTTCATTTAGATTGTTGGCTCCGGATCCTCCGAATGCCACACATTTTCCTAACAAAATTTATCGTAAATAATTAGGCCGGCAGAAATAAATATATATATATATACTGTTTGATTATAGACAGAAATACGAGTATCGATCAAAAAATAATGTTCAAACAAGTAATTTCATAATAACCTAAACACTCAACAACAGCTTTAAAAAATTAATGGTTACAATAACAATAATTGCAACTGTAAAAAACTTATTGAGTGTTCATTAGCAAATAAATGTCTAACTATGCTCTATTTCTACCATAAAAAAACCCTCAGTAATAAAATATTATATCGGTTGTAAATAGTTTTAAAACCCGTATTTTAAATACATTTAAAACCCGCCATTATAGTCACAAATTTTCTTTTAATAATAAAACTTACTGCAATATCTCGTCACTTTCAACTCATTATTGACATTTAAACGATGCCAATAAAACCCTACCGTAAAATGAAAAATATAAAAACAGAACTTATAAATTTTTAGCCATGTTTTTATGTTTACAAGAAAAATTACAAATGATCAAATTCACAAAACTAAACTTGCTCAATAAACGTAACGAACATACTTTCATTTGTCATCATTGTCTAAAATATACCCTAATAGTTAATTTCTCCTAATCTAAACTTATTTATAAATAAAACTTTGTCTGTGTGTGTGTGTGTGTGTGTGTGTGTGTGTGTGTGTGTGTCTGTGTGTGTGTGTATCCGTTACCTATAGACTCTGAAACGGCTGAACCAATTTTCTTGAAAATTTACACAGTTGTACTATAAGCGTCTGCGAGTGTTCTTAGCTAGGTTTTGTGTCGAGGTACGCCTGATAAATATCGAAAATCGATAATCGAAAAAATCGGGTTATAAAAGGAGTGGTCCGATTTTAATCAAATTTGATACACTCATAGACAAAGACATAAGAAACGATATTCAGAAGTTTCAATGTTGCAGTTCTTACAATAGTGTAGAAAATTTGATATCGATACCAGGAAACCAAAATTTGACTTTCATCCATTCATTTTTCTTTCAGTCTACGTTTTCTCTTTAACTGGAAACAACTATTGCTTTTTAGTCTTTCGTGCCAATGTCCAAAGAGTCTGAGCTCAAGGACCATGGATTAGTTTTAAAGCTTTCATTACATCCGAGCAACGCCGGGCTATACTGCTAGTATAATATAACTAGATTTCAATAATCTATCCCCTAGGATATATTGATTGATTCTCCCATCTTCTGATAATTGTTGGTCTTTTAAATGAGTTCATTGGATAATTTTCTTAACCGTTTCACCCCAAGCAAGGCGGTACCGCAACTGATGTGCAGTGGGCTACATAAGAAAGTAAAAGTTTGGACAGGAGGAGAGTGAAGAGAAAGTCGAACCAGCTACAGAGGATGAAAGAGAAAGGGCAAGAGAAGAATGGGAAACACATGTGTGAAGACAGATGCGAAGGTAGAGAGAAAGGAAAAGAACATGATACACGGAAAGGATGTGATGTGGAAAGACCTGGAGTCAGGTGGATAAGTGATGGGTATTGACATTGCACTTAAATTCCTGGAGGTTGTAACCGTCAGAAAAGCAAGTATATGGAAGGGAGTTCCACAGGTGGGAAGTGCGAGAAAAGAAGCTGTGGAGTAGCTGCATTTGGTTGATCTAACTGTAAATGGGTGGGACCTTGTTGCTCGTCTGGTTGCACGAGTAAATTCTTGTGGCGGGGGCACCAATGACTTAAGTTCGTTGGAGCAGGAGCCATGAAAATATTTGTAGAATAGACAGAGGGAAGCCACATCCGGCTGATGAGAAAGTGGCTATCACATTACAGATTCTTCTTTGGAACACTGAGACGAACAACAAGAGCACCTGGTCAGATATGACAGCAGTATTCTATGCACGGACTGATGGTTGATTTTTATATGTGCAAGATGGATTCAGGCAGAAAAAAGCTTCTTGGCCCGACACAGTGACCCAACCCTCCTAGCAGTGGATTCAGCTATTGAGTCAATGTAATAATTCCAGTGAGGTCGGAAGAGTAAGTCCGAGGAGGCGCAGTATATTGCTTTCAGGGAAACTCGCTTGATCCATGCTTATAGGGGTAGGAGAGGTTGCCTGTGATGGTCGACAGATAGCGTTTCGTTTAGTCGATATTTAAAGTGTAAGGCTAAAGATGAAATAAGGACAAAAGTAAAGTCTTCATTCTGTTCTTTTCCTAATACAACATTCTTTATTTTAATGCTAGACCTTAATACCAGGGCAATGATTTCACGTAAATGATGAAAAAACAATCCAGATTTCTTCTGCCATATATGTGTTGAGTTTACAACAGAAAATCGATCAATGATTTTGTCAGAATAGCTAATCCTGCTTACTTTGAAGTAAAGCTGCGAGACCAGAGCAAATTATGGGCAGAACATATTATCTGCAAAACATATTAGAGGCGCTTAAGCCAGTGAGACTATGGTTACTTAAACTTCAGGTAAATTTTGTTCATCAATCGGCACCATAAAATATGAGGACGGAACGCTGATATTAGAGAAAAATAATTTAGGGATGAAGCGAATACATTCTGAGTCGAAAGAGAACAACAAGCAGTAAAATGCTGAAAACAAAACACTGTGCCTCCTCGGCTTAACTCTCACAACAGACCTCAAGTGGAATGACTATATAGAAACCATTGCTAAATCCGCTACTAAGAAAGTCGGTTCTCTGTGTAGGGCCAGGAAGTTTTTTCCCGCCTGAAACAATCCTGCACATATATAAATCTACCATCCGCCCATGCATTGAATACTGCTGCCATATCTAGTCTGGTGCTCCTGCTATCCACCTAGGGGTCCTTGACAAAATCCAGCGGAGAATCTGTAATGTGATAGATCCCGACTTGTCAGCTCAGATACAGTCACTTTCACACAGGTGCAATATGGCTTCCCTGTGTCTTTTCTACAAATACTTTCACTGTTTCTGCTCCGATGAACTCAGCTCACTTGTGCCCCCTATGTATAAATTTACTCGAGCCACAAGATTAGCAACTAGGTCCCACCCTTTTACTGTGAAACCAATAAATTGTAAACGCAAATTCTACTCCACCAGCTTCTTTTCTCACACTTCCCTTCCATTTACTTGCTTTTCCGACAGCTATAATCTCCAAGAATTTAAATGTAAAGTCAATAGTCATCTCCTATCTCACTAACCTGCATCCTATCTCTCATGGAATTCCCTTCCGTTTACTTCCTCTCCCGTCAGCTACAATCTCCAAGAATTTAAATGTAAAGTCAATAGTCATCTCCTATCTCACTAACCTGCATCCTCTCTCTCATGCTCATTTCTTCATTCACTTCACTCTCATCAGTATTCTCATCCTTCTCTTACCCACTTCCTGACACCCCCTATAACCTGTCACTCTTTCTCATAACTTACCTCCTATGCAACCCCCTGCAAAACAGTGGCAGTAAAATGCCTTGCTTGGGGCGATATGATTATAAAAAAAAGTACACAGAAATATCGACGTATCGGAAATATTAAAAACCGAAGTGGAAGTTGTATTTGTCACATTGAACAGAAACAAAGCAGACGGGCCAGGCTGAATTGTAATAGAGATGCTGGCAGCCATAGATGATTTTAGCATAGAGAAGATCACAGAAATAATAAATGAAATCAACAACAATGGCAACATACAGAAAGAGCGAAGCAGATCTATTTTTATAAAACTGCCTAAGAAACCAATCTCAAATGAATGTAGATTCCACCGGACAATGAAACACACAAAGCCTCATTACCTGAGTATTGATAAATACAAGGTGCAATGGATGAATTGTCGCCACATTGTATTTTAAATGTCGCGCATGTACTGTGTTTGTTTTTGATTGTGTATTGTGGGATCAGTTGGGCACCGTCTGTCAAATATAGGCAAGGGACAGATGAGGTTGTGTATGCGTGTACATATGATTTGTATCTTTTCTCTTATGTGCATAAGAATGTTCTATTTTAAATACATTTAAAAGAGATTTTCATATGCATAGAATAAATTGAATAAAATCTTTCACGCAGTGCGCTTTCCAAAATGGGCATTTGCTACCCATAGATGTTTACGAATTCTAAATCTTTTCAAGTTATTCCTCTTGTTTTTCTCGTAATTTTCATGACATATCATTTAAATACAAACGAGCGGAGAACAAAATGATAATCTTACAATTCAAAAAAGTGAATGGATTAGTAGAAAGAAAGAATTAAATTATTTCGAATTGACAGCACACTGACGCAGCCGTCGCAGAAAATGTGAGAAAGAAATGAAAAACCCGGAAGCGTTCAGGGACAAGAAACTCTTATTTTAGAAACAGAACTGTGTGAAAAAAAAAACAAAAAACAAGCAAACAAACAAACGAACAAAGAAACTGTTAATGAATAAATAATAAAAAGTGTTATATATATATATATATATATATCGTAGACTTTGAAAAAAAAGTAGCTACTCTAGCATCTGCGCACCGTTCATTCAGTAATGAATTAGAACACTCTCAGCTACTGGCGCATGTTTACCGAGCGCCCATAGCATACCATAGCTCAGAGGTAGAATCGCCGACTAATGTCAATTTGATCGGGTTACAATCCTGGCTAGAAGCAATCGGCTGTCTAACCTTACTGATGAGTTGTGATACAGCAAAACAGTCTGTCTTTGGATGATCATATATATATATATATATATATATATATATATATATATATATATATATATGGGGAAGCTAAACAGGCTATGCTACCGTGGTTTCAACCTTTTCTGTTTCGTCAGTTGATTTGACCTAATTATCTGAATGTTCTACATATTGAATCATCTTCTTTCTTCAAGCATGTATTGGGTACTTTCTAATACAACTTTTTACTGGTCTACTTTCATTCAATCTGACCTATAACTGTTCAGTATATATATATATATATATATATATATACGGTGCAACTCTAGCTGATGTTAACTGTCTTTCTATTGAATATCCTGTGAAAAGCACTTGATGTAGGAACTGATTGTGTATGAGTATAATAAATATTTTTCATATGTTTGCTTTTACGTTTTTGTTGTACGGTGGTTTGAACAATATGGAATTTCTTTTCCTATTCATTTTCGTTTTTGAACTGTGTGGTGTGTATGCTAGTCTTGCCGAAAATACACAATCTTTTAGCACTGTATTACAATGTTTTTGGGCTTCGTTAAATATGTTTTAATTAGAGAGGAATTGTCAGATAACCTGCGGTTAATTGATAGAGAAATCTAGATCATTATTTTTGGTGGTTGTTCGGAAGATGTGTATATATAAACTGGTTTGTCGTTGGGTTTTCTATATGGTGCATATGTAGTATTTCTTAGATTGAGGGCGACATTTCGGAAATCTGTGTCTCAGTGTTCAATTTTGAATTATTATTTCTGATATTAAGCACTTTTACCCATAAGTATAGCATCCGTTAAAACTATATTTTTAGCACACACACACACACACACACACACACACACACACACACACACACACACACACTGAAAGATTCTAACCGTGAACAACTTATTTAAAAAAAAATATTTATAAAAAGTTCGCTTTATATTTGTACTAGCAGTATAGCCCGGCGTTGCTCGGGTGTAATGAAAGTTTTAAAACTAATCCATGGTCCTGGAATCTCAGACTCTTTGGACGTTGGCATGAGAGACTAAAAAGCAATAGTTGTTTCCAGTTAAAGCGAAACCGTAGACTGAAAGAAAAATGAATGAATGTAAGTCAAATTTTGATTTCCTGGTATCGATATCAAATAAGCTATTTTCGTCGTAAACTGAATTTTGATGGCTAAATAAGTCCTATGATTAAATGGTATCATGGCTGAAACTAAGAACTACAATTATACCTACTTAGAGCCAAAGCCGAAGCAAAAACTAAAATAAAAGGGCTGAAAAAATACAGACATACAGGTAGATAAACAGGCACACACACAAACATCTTGCCTTATATATATATTTATATATTATCAATTTTCTGCAATATTATATGAACTTCAACCTTGAAACTTCTGAATATCGTTTCTTATGTTTTCGTCTATGAGTGTATCAAATTTGATTAAAATCGGACCACTCGTTCTATACCAGATTTTTTTGATTATCGATTTTCGATATTTATCTGGGGTACCTCGACACAAAACCTAGCTAAGAACACTCGCAAACCTGTGTAAATTTTCCAGAAAATCGGTTCAGCCGTTTCGGAGTCTATAGGTAACGGAAATACACACAGACGAAGTTCTATTTATAAATAAGTTTAGATATTTTAAATTATTCGTCTTTAAAAATGAAGAAGCTTGTTAAAATGAAACATGTTAGATTACTTTTTCCCACCATTTCCTTACATATTGTATAGACACACACACACACACACAGACATATATATATATATATATATATATATATATATATATATATATTGTTAAATATAAGAGACAATGTAGGTAATATAAGACAGATTTTAGTCAACAATACAATAATCCTCACTAATACACACACTAAAATGAACCTTTAGATACTGGAGGTCATCTACATTAAATCCAAACAACCCACACCTAGTAAAATCACGTTTAAATCTGGTCCTAACGTGGTATGACGTCATAGAACAGCATTACAAATTTGCGAACTGCGTTTGCTATTTTTGGTAACTGTTGCCGTTGCTTAGCGGAGTTGGATGTCAACACAAGATAAAATTGTCGCTGATGGTGAATGTTTTTGTGTTAACGTCCTTGTAACCTCTCTGAAGATGGCTCATGTGAGCCGAGAGCTGAGAGTCAAGTTAATAAAAAATTATCTAAATGATGAAGAATTTTTGTCTTTATTTTCAATTGAAATTAAAACCAAAATACGATGTTTAGAATGGCTCATTATTAAACATAATAGACATTCATTGTTTCTTATATTTAACAGTATATGTTTAGAAAATTATCTGCTGCCTCGATACACTATATATATATATATATATATGTGTGTGTGTGTGTGTGTGTGTGTGTGTGTGTGTGTGTGTGTGCATAAATATAGATGATTTTTCTATGTATACAAACCTATCTAATTAGATAGGCAATATTTATTGACAAATATGCATATATTTCATGTGATTGCTGCGTAACATTAATCCGAGATATTGTGATATAAGATAAGGTCATATTCATATATTCAGTGATTACGCGATGACAGGCTTTTTTTATTCTTTCTCGTGAGATTTAAAAAAAATCTAATTCACTATGCATATTCGATTCTTTATTCATTGCGAATAAATTCAACCTGTTCTTTACCATACCGAAATTCCGTTTTTTTTCCCAAGAGACACTTGAAATCATCTTGTGAATATTTCATTAAACAGACTCGAATCAAACACAGTGTCAGTGATAATACGCGTCAGATTACTTTAGCCGGCGTCAAACTAGAGGTGTGAGATCAGTTGAGCGATCCACAGATAACTGGACGCCAAGAACAGAGATAAATAGATATCTATATGGGAATTACTCTTAAAAAAATGTATTTCTTTCTTTGTGATATTGTAACGAGTCTGCTCTTTCGCGAATCGTCTTTTTGTTCGATTACTTGAACCGAATGCATATGTTAACAGCAATACAAGCCATTTCCTTAAATAGAAACATTCGTCTTTCATTGAGCGAGTAGTCAGTGTAATTGAATTAGGTTTTTCTTTACTCCCGGGTCAACGGAGCTAGGATTAAAGTGTAGTATCTGCCTTCGGGCGGATAACCTACACTTTATCTCTCAATTGTGTTTCTGTCTTCGGTCAGAACACAACAGATAAATTATGGATGCCTCGTCCCGAGGATTCCAACCCTGCGCCAGTAGCTCCTTCGCTGCATCGAAGACAGTGGGGTCAATCGGAAGTCAGCGCGAGTTTGGTTGCGGGATGGAGGAATATTTTAGCCTTAGCACATGTGCACGCGCTTAAGCTCTCCACCACTTTAAACAAAACGTGTGCCATTTTGACTCATCGCTTTCTATTTGCCCTGTGTCATATCCCGTCAATGTCGATAGACGAGTAAATATCAAGAGGAGACTCTGTTCTACTCATCAATAAATGTCGTATTAGAGGTTTTCTTTATAGGGAAACTAGCAGTATAGGCCGGCGATGCTCGGGTGTAATGAAAGCTTTAAAACTAATCCATAGTCCTCGAGCTCCGACTCTTTGGACGAAAGACTAAAAAGCATTAGTTGTTTCCAGTTAAAGCGAAACCGTAGACTGAAAGAAAAATGAACGGATGTAAGTCAAATTTTGATTTCCTGGTATCGATATCAAATAAGTTTTTTTCGTCGTAAACTGAATTTTGAAGGCTAAATAAGTCCTCTGATTAAATGGTATCATGGCTGAGACTAAAAACTACAATTATACCTACTTAGAGCCAAAGCCGAAGCAAAAAATAAAATAAAAGGGCTGAAAAAATACAGACATACGGGCAGATAAACAGACACACACACAAACATCTTGCCTTTTATATAAATATATTATCGATTTTCTGCACCATTGCAAGAATAGCAACCTTGAAACTTCTGAATATTGTTTCTTCTGTCTTTGTCTATGAGTGTATCAAATTTGATTAAAATCGGACAACGCCTTCTATCGCCCGATTTTTTCGATTATCGATTTTCCTAGCTAAAAACAATTGCAGACGCTTATAGTACAACTGTGTAAATTTTCAAGAAAATCGGTTCAGTCGTTTCGAAGTCTATAGGTAACGGACACACACACACACACACACACACACACACACACACACACACACACACACACATACAGACAAAGTTCCATTTATAAATAAGTTTAGATATTCGTTATTTATTGACCGAGCAGAAAGTGATACTCGAGTTTCACTTTTTTTTTCTTTTTTAACTATTTTCTTGCCTCATTCGAGAGAAATTAAGGTGCATAGTCCCGGAGATTCTTAGATGAAGCATCACTTTCAGCATAGCGTCAAGGAAGATTGGCTCGTTTATAACATCAACACTCGTGTTACAGTGGTAGCGTGGAATGGTCAATTTTTTGCCTTCGGTTCGGGGCGCGACGAAGGCAGAGACGACGCAAGGGAGATAATCTTACTGACTGCAGTCGGCCGCGTTGTCTCATCGTCACGCTTGTTCTTATCTATATTGGTAACGACAATATTAATATTTTTCGTATCGGCATACATTCGGCATTTATCGACTGAGCAGTCAATGCTACCGTTTGACGAAATTTATAAAAATCTTTCAATTAAAATATTTCTCGGGAAAATAAGTTTCTCTAGTCTAGTAGCTTTATTACTATTTCCATTTCTTTCGTAACATTTTTGTGCAGTGTGGAAGGTTATCATC
This sequence comes from Ascarosepion bandense, assembly GCA_037127315.1. Taxonomy (NCBI): domain Eukaryota; kingdom Metazoa; phylum Mollusca; class Cephalopoda; order Sepiida; family Sepiidae; genus Ascarosepion; species Ascarosepion bandense. The sequence goes on from JBBBDQ010000640.1 coordinate 5,205,598, forward strand.
TTGATTATATCATTGTTTGTTTTCTTCGTGTCACATGTGCCAAACATTTTAATTATTCTTGTTGTTGAAAGTTCTCAAGTGATTTACACTACCGGCCATGATTATTCGGCCACCCCAGTTTTATTTAAAAGACTAATGTATTTCATACCATTTTTAGTATTTGTTGCCAAGTGGATAATTCTAAATGAAAACAGAATGGTTCGTTTGTTATTATTACTTTGCAAAATTTTACAAGGCAAATAGCGACAATTTATCAATCGCACCCTGTAAATTTGATCTATCTATCTATCTATCTATCTATCTATCTATCCAATCTCAGTATATCTATCTATCTATCTATCTATCTATCTATCTCACACTACCGGCCATAATTATTAGGCCAATCCAGTTTTTTTAAAAAAATTGATGTATTTCATACTATATTTAGTATTTATTGCCAAGTGGATAATTCTAAATGAAAATAGAATGGTTCTTTTGTTCCTACTGCACAATAACATGTTCATTAAATAAACTGTTCTGGTGTCCAGTTTTTGTGCTCACTTCCCCATTCTAGTCTCTTCATCTTATTGGCTGGCCTTGTAAAATTTAGGATATCTCGAAGGGTTAATATTAATAGGAATTTAAATACATATTATTCAGATAAGAAAATCAGGTACTGAAAATTTAATTAAATTGTAATTAAAATGGCGTCATTTGCGCTGGGTACTATCACTTACTCACAAATGCCCTTGGGAAAGGTATTAATCCGTCTCTTCTCTCCAGTTATGGGATAAATAATAGGACAGATTGAGTTCTGTAGCCTTGGCTGGCAATCAGTCTACCACAGAAAGTAATTGCAACATACTGCGGGATAATCTTCTGCCCTGGTCAGTCATGTCTCTTTCGAGACATGATCGCCCAAAGTGTGTATCACGTATGGCACTTAACTGACTGACTGACTATATACCCATGGTTAGTGTTCTCGGGTTAAAAACTGGAACTACAGAAAGATTCCCAATAAGCAAGAATCAGCAAAGCATATATGGTTGAATTGAGAGAGAACAGAAATCAGTTCAGAGGCACATTTCTTAAAGAATATTGCAGGGAAACCATCAAATCCACAGGCTTTATTGTAATCCAGATTAGAAACGAAAGCAGAAATTATCGTTCTATGCCTAACAGTCAATAGAGACTCAGTTCTAAGTTGAAAGTAAAGTAGAGATCCTACAGATGAATCAAGAGAAGAATTTGAAGTGAATTTATGAGTAAAACATTTTGCTTTATCAGATGTTAACACCTCAAAATGAGTAATGAGAGGAGGAATTGAATACTTACTTTTATTAAACAGAGCCACCGATAGTCACGAGACCCAAATTTTTAGAGGCTATATGGTGCCTCATTCTGTTAGCAAACAAAGATATAGCTTTTTTATGACACCTTTAGAATTAATACGAGACTCAAAATGGTGTCTGTTGTCATCGGGTTGGTAGAGTCGCAAATATGATTCCTGTTGGCAATAGCGGTTGAACAGGCAGGTGTGAACGGAGGAGAAAATTGTGGTTTTACCTGGTATTTCCGAGAAGGTACAAACTCATCAATACAGGTTTTAACCCAAGAAGAAACCTCTGCCGCAATTCTCAACAGGAAGGCTAAAATATCAATCTAAGTGGTGTCTTGAATGAAGTCACAAAATGAGTCCCAGTCTATTCTAGCAGAAATAATGTTACATAGCCATGAAGATTCAAAATAATGTTACCTAGCCAAAGAGATTCAAAATAATGTTACCTAACCAAAATGATGCAAAATAATGTTAACTAGACAAAGAGATTCAAAATAATGTTACCAAGCGAAAGAGATTGAAAATAATGTTACCTAGCCAAAAAAATTCAAAATTATCTTACCTAGACCAAGAGATTAAAAAAATGTTACCTAGCCAAAGAGATTCAAAATAATGTTACCTATCCAAAGAAATTCAAAATAATGTTACCTAGCCAAAGAAATTCAAAATAATGTTATATAATGTTACATAGCCAAAGAGATTCAAAATAATGTTACCTATCAAAAGAGCTTCAAAATAATCTTACCTAGCCAAAAAGATTTAAATTAATGTTACCTAGCCATAAAGATTCAAAATAATGTTACCTAACCAAAAAGACTCAAAATAATGTTATTTACCCAAAGAGATTCAAAATAATGTTACCTAGCCCAAGAGATTTAAATTAATCTTACCTAGCCAAAAAGATTCAAAATAATGTAGACTAACCAAAGAGATTCAAAATAATGTTACCTAGCCAAAGAGATTCAAATTAATATTACCTAGCCAAAGAAATTCAAAATAATGTTACATAATGTTACCTAGCCAAAGAGATTGAAATAATGTTACCTAGCCAAAAAGATTGAAGTTAATGTTACCTTCCATAAAGATTCAAAATAATGCTAACTAGCCAAAAAGATTCAAAATAATGTTACCTAGCCAAAGTGATTCAAAATAAAATTGCCTAGCCAAAGAGATTCAAAATAATGTTCCTAACCAAAAAACATTGAAAGTAATGTTAAAAGGCAAACAGATTCAAAATAATGTTACCTCGCCAAAAAGATTCAAAATAACGTTACCAGCCAATGAGATTCAAAATAATGTTACCTATGCAAAGAAATTCAAAATAATGTTATCTATCCAAAGAGATTCAAAATAATGTTACCGAGTGAAGGAGATTGAAAATAATGTGACCTAGCCATAAAGATTCAAAGTAATGTTACCTACCTAAAGAGATTCAAAATAAGGTTTCATAGACAAAAAGATTCAAAATAATTTTACCTAATCAAAATTATGCAAAATAATGTTAACTAGACAAAGAGGTTCAAAATAATGTTACCAAGCGAAAGACATTGAAAATAATGTTACATGGCCAAAAAGTTTCAAAATAATCTTACTTAGACTAAGAGATTCAAAATAATGTTAGATAGCCAAAGAGATTCAAAATAATGTTACCTATCCAAAGAAATTCAAAATAATGTTACCTAGCCAAAAAGACGCAAAATAATGTTACCTAGCAAAAGAGATTCAAAATAATGTTACCTAACCCAAGAGATTTAAATTGACGTTACCTGGCCAAAAAGATTCAAAATAAGGTAAAATAGCCAAAGAGATTCAAAATAATGTTACCTAAACAAAAGGATTCAACCTAACCTTACCTAGCCAAAGAAATTCAAAATAATATTAAATAAACAAAGTGATTCAAAATAATGTTACCTATCCAAAAAAATTCAAAATAATGTTACCTAGGCAAAGAAATTCAAAATAATGTTACATAATGTTACGTAGTCAAAGAGATTCAAAAGATTGTTACCTATCAAAAAAGATTGAAGTTAATGTTACCTTCCATAAAAATTCAAAATAATGTTAACTTGCCAAAAAGATTAAAAATAATGTTACCTAGCCAAAGTGATTCAAAATAATCTTGCTAGCCAAAGCGATTTAAATTAATATTACCTAGACATAAAGATTCTAAATCATGTACCCTAGACAAGAGATTCAAAATAATGTTAACAGCCAAAGAGATTCAACATAATGTTAGACAGCCAAAGAAATTCAAAATAATGCTACCTGGCCAAAAAAAGTTGAAATAATATTCCCTAGGCAAAGAGATTCAGAATAATGTTACGTAGCCGAAGAGATTTACATTAATGTTACCCAGCCATAAATATTCAAAAAATGATATCTAGTCAAAGAGATTCAAAATAACGCTACCTAGCCAAATTGATTGAAAATAATGTTACCTAGCCAAAGAAATTCAAAATAATGTTACCTAGCCGAAGAGATTCAAAATAATGTTGCCTAGCCAAAGAGATTTAAATTAATGTTACCTAGCCATAAAGATTCAAAGTAATGTTACCTAGCCAAAGAGATTCAAAATAATGTTCTTAACCAACATGATTCAAAGTAATGTTAACTAGGCAAACAGATTCAAAATAATGTTACCTAGCCAAAGAGATTCAAAATAATGGTACCTAGCCAAAGAAATTCCAAATAATGTTACCTAGCGAAAGACATTCAAAATTATGTTACATAGCAAAAGATATTTAAAATAACCATTGTAACCATCAAAAGAGATTCAAATTAATGTTGCATAGCAAAAAACATGCAAAATAATGTTACCGAGCCAAAGAGATTTTTATAATGTTACCTAGCGAAAGAAATTCAAAATAATGTTACATAGTGTTACTTAGCCAAAGAGATTCAAAATAATGTTTCCTAGCCAAAGTGACTTGAAATAATGTTACATAATTTTACCTGGCCGAAGATATTCAAGATAATATTACACAGCAAAAGCGATTTAAATTAACGTTATCTATCCAAAAAGAATCAAATAATGTTACCTTGACAAAGAGATTCAAAATAATGTTACTGAACAAAAAAGATTCAAAATAATACTAACTAGCCAAAAAGATTCAAAATAATGTTACCGAGCCAAAGAGATTCAAAACAATGTTCCTAACCAAAAAAGATTGAAAGTAATGTTAACAATGCAAACAGATTCAAAATAATGTTGCCTAGCCAAAAAGATTCAAAATAATGTTACCTAGCCAAAAAGATTCAAAATAATGTTACATATCCAAAGAAATTCAAAATAATGTTACCTATCCAAAGAGATTCAAAATAATGTTACCGAGTGAAGGAGATTGAAAATAATGTTACCTAGCCATAAAGATTCAAAGTGATGTTACCTATAGAAAGAGATTCAAAATAATGTTTCCTAGCCAAAGAGATTCAAAATAATCTTGCCTAGCCAAAGCGATTTAAATTAATGTTAGCTTGACATAAAGATTCTAAATCATGTACCCTAGCCAAAGAGATTCAAAATAATGATACCTAGCCAAAGAGATTCAACATAATGTTAGACAGCCAAAGAAATTCAAAATAATGAGACCTGGCCAAAAAAATTCGAAATAATGTTCCCTAGGCAAAGAGATTCAGAATAATGTTACGTAGCCGAAGAGATTTACATTAATGTTACCTAGCCATAAAGATTCAAAATAATTTTACCTAGCATTAGAGATTCAAAAATATTATCTAGTCAAAGAGATTCAAAATAACGCTACCTAGCCAAATTGATTGAAAATAATGTTAACTAGCCAAAGAAATTCAAAATAATGTTACCTAGCCAAAGAGATTCAAAATAATGTTGCCTAGCCAAAAAGATTAATATTAATGTTACCTAGCCATAAAGATTCAAATAATGTTACCTAGCCAAAGACATTCAAAATAATGTTCCTAACCAACATGATTCAAAGTAATGTTAACTAGGCAAACAGATTCAAAATAATGTTACCTAGCCAAAGACATTCAAAATAATGTTACCTAGCGAAAGATATTTAAAATATTGTAACCATCAAAAGAGATTCAAATTAATGTTACATAGCCATAAATATTCAAAAAATGTTATCTAGTCAAAGAGATTCAAAATAACGCTACCTAGCCAAATTGATTGAAATTAATGTTACATAGCAAAAAACATGCAAAATAACGTTACCAAGCCAAAGAGATTTTCATAATGTTACATAGCGAAAGAGATACAAAATAATGTTACATAATGTTACTTTGCCAAAGAGATTCAAAATAATGATACCTAGCGAAAGAGATTGAAAATAATATTACCTAGCCAAAACGATTCAATATAATGTTACCTAGCCAAAGATATTCAAAATAATGTTACCTAGACAAAGCCATTAAAAGAACGTTACCTAACCAAAGAGATTCAAAATAATGTTACCTAGCCAAAGATATTCAAAATAATGTTTCCTAGCCAAAGAGACTCAAAATAATGTTACATAATTTTACCTGGCCGAAGATATTCAAAATAATATTACACAGCAAAAGCAATTTAAATTCACGTTATCTAGCGAAAAAGATTCAAATAATGTTACCTAGCCAAAGAGATTCAAAATAATGTTACTTAACAAAAAAGATTCAAAATAATGCTAACTAGCCAAAAAGATTCAAAATAATGTTACCTAGCGAAAGAGATTGAAAATTATATTACCTAGGCAAAATAACGTTACATAGCCAAAGAGATTCAAAAGAATGTTACGTAACCAAAAAGATTCAAAGTAATGTTAACTAGGCAAACAGATTCAAAATAATGTTACCTAGCAAAAGAGATTCAAAATAATGTTACCTAGCCAAAGAGATTCAAAATAATGTTACTAAGCCAAAGAGATCCAAAATATTGTTACCTACCCAAAGAGATTCAAATTAATGTTACATAGCCAAAAAGCCATTATTTTAATAATGTTACCTAGCGACAGATATTCTAAATAATCTAGCATAATATTACCTAGCAAAAGAGTTTCAAAATGATGTTACCTAGCCAAAGAGATTCAAAATAATGTTACCTAGCGAAAGAGATTCAAAATATTGTTACATAGGCAAAGAAATTGAAAATAATGTAACCTTACCAAAAAGATACAAAATAATGTTTCCTAGCCATAGAGATTCGAAATAATGTTACATAATATTGCCTAGCCTAAGAGATTCAAAACAATGTTACCTTGCCGAAGAGATTCAAAATAATCTTACCTACACAAAGAGTTTCAAAATAATGTTACCTAGCCAACGAGACTGAAAATAATATTACCTAGCCAAAAAGATTGAAAATATTATTACCTAGGCAAAGAGTGTCAAATTAATGTTACCTAACCAAAGAGATTCAAAATAATGTTACCTGGCCAAAGAGATTCAAGATAATGTTACATAGCCAAAGAAATTCAAAATAATGTTACCTTGCCAAAAAGATTCAAAATAATGTTACCTAGCAAAAATATTCATAATAATGTTACCTAACCAAAGTCATTCAAAACAATGTTAGCCAAAGAGAATCGAAATAATGTAACATAACATTACCTAGCCAAAGAGATTTAAATTAATGTTACCTAGCCAAAAAGCTTGAAAATAATGTTATCTAGCCAAAAAGCTTGAAAATAATGTTACCTAGCCAAAGAGATTCAAAATAATGTTACCTAGCCAAAGACATTCAAAATAATGTTACCTAACCAAAAAGACTCAAAATAATGTTACCTAGCCAAAGAGATTCAAAATAATGTTGCCTACCGAAAGAGATTGATAATAATGTTACATTGGCAAAGAAATTGAAAATAATGTTACCTAACCAAAAAGATTCAAAATAATGTTACCTATCCAAAGAGATTCAAAATAATGTTACATAATATTTCCTAGCCAAAGAGATTCAAAATAATGTTACCTGACCTAAGAGATTCAAAATAGTGTTACCTAACCAAAATGATTCAATATAATTTTACCTAGCCTAAGAGATTCAAAATAATGTTACCTAGCGAAAGAGATTCAAAATAATGTTACTTAACTAAAAATATTGAAAATTATCTTAATTACCCAAAGAGATTCAAAATAATGTTACCTAGCCAAAGAGACTGAAAATTATATTACCTAGCCAGAAAGATTCAAAATATTATTACCTAGCCAAAGAGAGTCAAAATGATGTTACGTAGACAAAGAGAATCAAAATATTGTTACCTGGCCAAAGAGATTCAAAATAATCTTACATAGCCAAAGAAATTCAAAATAATGCTACCTTGCCAAAAAGATTCAAAATAATGTTAACTAGCAAAAATATTCTTAATAATGTTACCTAACCAAAGACATTCAAAATAATGTTACCTAGCCAAAGAGATTCGAAATAATGTTACATAATATTACCTATCCAAATAGATTCAGAATCATATTACCAAGCCAAAGAAATTTAAATTAATGTTACCTAGCCAAAATGCTTGAAAATAATGATACCTAGCCAAAGAGATTCAAAATAATGTTACCTAGCCAAAGAGATTCAAAATAATATTACCTAGCCAAAGAGATTCAAAATAATGTTACCTAACCAAAAAGACTCAAAATAATTTTAACTAGCCAAAGAGATTCAAAATAATCTTACCTAGCGAAAGCGATTGAAAATATTATTACCTAGCCAAAAATATTCAAAATAATGTTACCTAGCCAAAGAGATTCAAAATAATGTTACCTAGCCTAGATATTGAGGAATTGGTAGTCGCATATATTCGTAATTTTTTTAAGAAATTACATTTTTCACCCTCCTCAAAAGTAAAACAAAAATTTAATGACAAACTTACAAAATTTACAACAACCATTGACAGAAATGAAATAAACACAAGCCCCCACCATCTGCATGTTACAGATATGGTGGATTGCACTAGGTTAGACATTGTCGTTTCAAATACAAATACTGTCTAGCCTGTGGAAAATGTGACACAAGGCAGCTGTATTCAGAAACAAAAAAACAGTCTAGTAGAATAAATCTACTAGAATGGACTATGAAAACAAACAAAACACGAGAAAATATATAGAACTTGAAATATTAAATAAGAAGACCAAACTACAATTAGATTCAGTTTCGGACTTAATGATAATCAGCCTACAAACATGGAGGAAACTGAATAAGCCAATCATGTTACACACACAAAAAATCGCGAAGTCTGTCACAGGAAAACGGATCAATTTCGAAGGCGAAATAATAGTGAATGTGGAATTTCATGGAAAAAAAAACAAAAAATTAAAAATATATGTTATGAAAAACACAGAAAATTTGTTAGGCACAGACTGAATACAGAAGTTTGATGTATGGGATTTACTCATTAGTTCTTGTAGTAAAATATACAGTGTGAGCCAATGGAAGCTACAAAATTGAAAGAAGAATTACACAACCAATTTCCAGAGGTATTCTCAGAGGTATGGGATGATGTAACAAATTCGAAGCAAATACAGAGCTAAAGCAGAATGCTCAACCAGTATTTATTAAATAAATAAATGCTCAACCAGTATTTATTAAATAAATAAATGCTCAACCAGTATTTATTACACCCATAATTACGAAAAGATCATTTAAACCAGGTGAACGAGTTTACTTCAGAGTGTTCAAAAATAATATGGCATATTGGGAACCTGGAACAGTAATAAACAGACTAGGAAATGTTATGTACACAGTACAAGGAGAAAGATTTACCTATAGGAGAAATATAAACCAAATACAGAAAAAAAAGATTGAGGAGCCAAACTCGTCAACTTCAGAAAACGATGGCGCAATGGAAGAAATCTTTGAAGCCTTTGAGAATCATAGAACACAAGCGAAAAAAATTATTAACTCCCCTCAAAAAAGAAGCTAGGCAGTGGGTATTGTGGGATCTCCCCTTTTTCTATGATAATGGACTCGGCTTGAGTATACATATACTCCTACCATAGGGAGATCCGTTAGAGTTAGGGTAAATATTAGGTCAGAACGAACACTCAAACTTTCTTGACAAGCTTTTCGGAAGATGTACAAATCTGATTTCGAATTATGGCGAATGTAAGTGGGACTGTAGAAGGAAAGGGAAACGGCTTACCTCCTGGAACAAAACGCGTTCGTACGTGTCTCGTATTTGAAAGATATAACAGAAAATATGGCCGATGCAAAAGCTGCAATTTAAGAACAGCTTGAGCTGTGATATTTTGCGAGAGGAATTTATATTTTAAGCAAATTTCCTAGCCAGAACCAATCGATAAAATTAGCATGAGAGAGATAGAAGACATCAGAGCGGGCAGCAGACGCCGACAAGTTGAGTAGTCATGCTTTGTTGTTGAATTTTGCGGTAGTATCACGATTGTGTCTGAAAAGAAGACAGAGTACAACTGGTACTCTAAAGAGTAGAACCTTTTCTTACTGCTGCTTTTGCCAAGAAATCGTCAGTTCACCGATATTAAAGAAAGAAAGTTGTGGAGAGTCATGATCAACTGAATTCTTATGGCATAAAACTGTTATTTTTAATTTTTTAGTCATTACGCTTCAATTCGTCCGTTTTGTTTTCTGGCTGCATCCGTTAGAACATATTTTCATGAACTCGTTGAGAAAGTTATGCAAATTTTCAACGCCACGTTAGGGAAAAAGATCAGGGATTAAAGCAACTAGTCACTTATATATTTTAAATAAATCTCCATGTAAAAGTAAAACTTGAAACTATCAGCATATATATATATATATATATATATATATATATATATATATATTAAAAGCTTAGAACCAACAGAAATAAAAAATTATCTGTGCCCTATACACTATATATATATATATATATATATATATAGTGTATAGAGGCAGCAGATAATTTTTTAAACAAAAACTGTTAAATATAACAGACAATAAATGTCTGCTATATTTTAATCAGAACCGTTCTAAATATCGTAATTTGACTTTAATTTTTATTTAATTTAATCTCATGTGAGCCGAAAGCTTAGAACCAACAGAAATAAAAAATACTCAAATGTTGGACAATTTTTGTCTTTATTTTCACCTGAAATTAAAGCCAAAATACAATGTTTAGAACGGCTCATGATTAAACATAAAAGACATTCATTGTCTCTTATATATATATATATATATATATATATATAGGTAAAGATGTCCAGTCCGTAAACGGCGAGGATAATTAAACAAGATCAACTTAATATAAAGTATTAAGTGTTATATCTATATAGAAAGCTCAGTGGATGTTATCCAGAGCAGTATGACCAATTTAAATGACGTGTTGAGTTTACCTTTATATATATATATATAATTCGCTCTACCTGTGTATTGAGCGCTTTCTGTTAGGTGGTTACTCGTGTCGGTTTTTTTTACTTCGGGCTTTTAACAGACTTTCATGTCCTAAGCGCTTTGTTTTTTCTTTTTTTTTAAACCATTTTTTTTCTTTCGTTCGAAAGTTTTCGAGGAAAGTTTTCGAGACGAGTATAACTATATATAATGACATTTTTCTAATATATATATATATATATATATATATATATATATATATATATATATAAACAATTCGCATACAGGTCTGTTTCGTTGTATTACAGCTCTTCAGGGCGGCTAGATTAACCGTATGCCTCAAGCCGTATGCCTGAAACCCGACAGCTTTATCACCCACCAGGATATTGGCGCACGTGAAATAAAGGCAGATTTCATACCGAGTAATGTTTTTTACGAAATGTAAATACGCCATCGTTTGTGAGTGTTCTATCTTGTAACCGCACCGAATGAGAGTTCAACACAGTAACGCAAAGCCGTAAATAATTAGTCTACATTAAATTTTCCCCTCTCTATAGTGCTTAATCGACGAGCGAGAGAATAAATAAACCGTCCGCAGACGGGGCCTGTTTTGTTGTATGCCTCAAACCGTTACTGAAACCCGACACACACACACACACACACACACACACACACACACACACACACACACACACACACACACACACAAGGGATCTTATTAATATTAAATATTAATATGATTAATTAATATGATCCAACCAGAAGACTTAATGCAATGAAATCTATTTATTTGCAGAGCTAAATTTATTAAGCATAAAACAATCAAATTTTCTTAAATCTGATGCCCATTTTGACGGGAGAATGTAACACTCATCTCATCAACGAAAACGAAACATTAAGAGTAATAAATAATTTTTTTTGTATGTGTAAAAAATGAAAGTAAGGTTAGGGAAAAAGAAAAAAAAGAAAAAAAAGGGAAAAGGGGCAGATCATTGCATCGGGGACTGTTAGACCTGTCACTTTGATGGCAGAAACGAAAATAGATACAATAAATAAATTAAAAATAAAAATGAAAAATTAAAATAAGAAACATATATATATATTCTTTGGAGTTCTTGAGAAGTTCATAGGGGTTCTTTGGAGTTTTATTGGAGTTCAGTAAAACTACTAAGCAGCTGATATTAGTCGACAGTTAGCCGAATACTAAGGAGTCAGCTTTCAGTGGAAGATTACCAAGTTCCTAACATTTTGGGTGCGTTAAGTCGATATCAGTTGAATATATAGATCGGAATCCGATAAATTCATAAAAAAAAAACAAAATAGGAAACATGTATCGATCTAACATGTTTCACTTTTATTAAAGCTTCTTCAGAGATTGAGAGAAAAATGAAAAAACAAACACAGCGTACTGGTATGTTATTATTTTGGGTTCTTATTGGTCAGATATGTGTCATATGTATTAAAGCAATAAATAATTTTTAAATGTATGTGTGTGCAATATTTCCAAAGGTTAAGTGTATAATAGTGTATGCATATTACAATCTAAAAATGTCTTCTGACTTTAAACAACTTGCAAAGGGTTGAAAACAAATCAATTTACTTGTTTCTCCCTTGCTGTCATAAGTCGATGATTAAACTTAATAATTTGTATATTATTTTTAATATGTGCGTTGTAGGGCAGTGGATATCGGCTCAGAACAAGAAATCGGTGAGCCGAGTTCGAATTCCTTTGCATTCACTTACGTGCAAATACCCTTGAGAAAGGTATTAATACGTCGCCACTCCCTCCAGCTACGTGTTAAATAGCAGGATTGATTGGATTCTATAGTTCTGGTTGGCGAACAATCTACCGAAAAAAGTAATAGCAATCTACTATTGGAAAATTTTCTGCCCTGTCAGTCATGTCTCTTCCGGGACATAATCACCCTAACGTGTATCACGTATGGCGCTTAAATGAATGACTAATGTCCAATACAGTCTATCCCTTACTCGAAAGTCTCCGTACTATTGAAAGCAATGACTTAATCTGTTTTCTCACTAGTATACTACCTAGAACGGTAGTATATTAGTATTCTTCAGATTTTAGCCATTCAGTTACTTTTCCTCACCAGCAACTCTAACCATTTTTTTATTTCAAAGCAATCAGTAAATCCATTTTGTTTTGTCGTTGGTATCTTTAAACTTTAACATAATGTTTACAACGTCGATTTGAGCATTAGGAACATTTACAGGGAGGCAATTCTCAAAGGTACGATGACGACAGACTTTTTATGATGCAATGTTTTTCAAATAAATGAATAAATTCTGCATTAGCCAAACTTGTTTACCCAAAGTTGTCTCAATATTCACCAAATAGAATCATGGAAGTGTGGCTGTTCACGTGTACGCAATAAGGGACTATCTGATTAATTTCTGCATCATATTTTTAAATCTCGACAAACCGGACCTATATCTATCTTTTCAACGCTCGACAAACTGGACCTAAGATTATTTACAGGGAGGAAAATCTCAAAGGTACAATGATGAAAGACTTGCGCGAAGCGAGGATTTGCAAATAAATTAATAAGCTCTGCATTAGCCGACATGTTTACATAATAACATCACAATGTTGACTGAACAGAATCATGGAACTGTGCAGTTCACACGTGCAAAATAGGGACCTTTCTGATTGATTATTTACATCATATTTTTTAACTCTCGACAAACCAGACTTATGTTTTTTGACTTCGACAACCCGGACCTATGTCTACCATTTTGACTCTCAACAAACCAGACCGACGTCTACCTTTTCGGCGCTCGACAAACCGGACCTATATCTACATTTTAACGTTCGACAAACTGGACTTATATCTACCTTCTTGACGCTCGACAAAGCAGATCCATGTCTCCCCTTTTGACTCTCGACAAACCGGACCTGTGTCTACTTTTTTGACTCTCGACAAACCGGACCTATGTCTACCTTTTTGACGCTTGACAAACTGAACCTATGTCTACCATTTTGACTCTCGACAAACCGGATCTATGTCTACCTTTTTGACTCTCGACAAACCGGATCTATGTCTACCTTTTTGACTCTCGACCAACTGGACCTGTTTGATGCTCGACAAACCGAATCTATGTCTCCCTACTTGACACTCATCAAACCGGACCTATGTCTACCTATTTGACACTCAACAAACCGGACCTATGTCTACCAATTTGACTCTCGATAAACTGGATGTCTGTCTACTTTTTTGACATTTGAAAAACCAGACCTATGTCTACTTTTTTGACTCTCGATAGATCGGACCTATGTCTAACATTTTCACTCTTGACAAACCGGATCAATGTCTACATTTTTGACTCTCGACAAAAGGGATGTATGTCTGCCATTTTAACTTGCGACAAACCAGACCTATGTCTACCTTTTGACGCTCGAGAGATCGATCTTGTGTCTACCTTTTCGACTTTTTACACGGGGATAAGATAATTTTCTCCATGGATTTGACATCCATTTCGTAGTTTGCAATCAGAAATAAACTCTTAACTCAATTTGAAATTGAAGTTTCTCGTGCTAATAAGTGTTTAAGGATTTTATTCATTGCAAAAAAAAAAAAAAAAAGGAAAAACAGTTTACGCCGACGTTACTTATTTTACTTTTTATATCTTTTAATAATTTTTTTCCCGGCAAGGGCATGCCTTTTTTTCAAGACGAGCTCAATGCAATTACATCGCACATTGGTAATCTAAACGCTATCAAATAAAATCACGTTTCTAACGTCTTTATACAAAACAGTTATTAACAAGGCGCGAAACGATAACAAAAAGCAACAAATAAAAGTCATAAAATAATTACGCTTCGACACCGCCTTCCGTCAGTAAAAAGATACACATTTTCAAGAAAAATAATAAGATCGTATTCAGCGATAAGCCATGTAAGCACAATTGATGACGACACGAGATAATTATTTGTGTTTATAATTGGGACTCAGATATTAGAAGCAGCTGCTGATGGCTATCAAGAAAAAGAAAGAGAAACGGAGATTATTAGAAAGAAAGCAAAAAGACAAAGTAAGCATGTCAGACCGATGGACAGAAACTAAGATAAACTAACAAAAAAAAAAAAAAATGAAAGAAAGAAATAAAAGAAAGAAGAAAAAAATAATAGAGAGAAATAGAAAGAAAGATTAGTTTATGTGCGTTGTGGAGTAAATAACACCCCCGGTGACACAAATGGACTAGTCTAGACACTTATAACGAACTCCAAGTGAGTATATTATTAATTTGTTGAAGTCAGTCAAGAGTATTTCTTACAAACATCACAGCGAGTATCGTAAACAAGACTTAATACCCTAACAGCTAAAAAACGAGTTATAACAGGAGTAGAGTGATATCGAAATTCATCGTTATAACAAGTAGGAAAAAAATGTTTTTTTACTTCAGCGTACATGATAACAGTAACGACGAGAATTTTAAAGCATGTTAATTTAATTTGTGTGTAAGGAAAAATAGGAAAAAGTTCAGATATTATTCAATATGAAGGAAATATTAGCTAATGTGTTAAAGATTCAACGACAAGAACAACGGCAACTGTAATAACAGCAACAACAGTTGTTGGAATTCTAGAAATAACAACAACAGTTGATTAAAAAATACTGAAGGAAATTGTTCTTTCACTCTCGACGCGTTTGGCAAATGCCATATCTGAATTTACGTACAATCCAGATGAGGGAATTAACTTTTCTGATTATACGAGTAAATTTTCCGAGAAGAATGCATTGACTGGGAAGACGATAAAAAACTATACTTTTGTTAAGAAATTTATCACGGGTAGAACATGAAACATACTGTCATATATAACAGTCAAAAATCCAGGATAAGTTTGGTAAATTATTCGATAGGATCCTAGTAATATCGTTTAAATATTAATACTAATCTAACAGAGAGCTCAATATAAATTTAATTTACAGAGCAGATATTCATTTATTTACCAGGAAATCACATTTAGTGGGGATAGCTATTTAAACATGTAAGTTCGAGACATGCATTGTCAACCTCAGTCAACCAAAGAATGAAGAAAAATATGATTCTATTTTCGGGATGTATGATGAAATTTGTTTGTTCTTGAAACATATTGTGCCATCCCTAATTGCATCATTGTCTCGACTGTCGATTAGTTGTCTTATAGCCATTGTTTGTGATGGACGTTACTCCAAGGAAACGTTCAAAAATTGTAACTCTGCACGAACACCCTGGCAAGCCTAACAGAGCGATCAGAGATATTCTTGGTGTTGGCCTTTCAACTGTCTGTCATGCCATAATCGTGAAGAAACAAACTGGTTCCATCAGTCCAAAATTTAAAGAAAAATGCGGTCGAAAAAAATCGCCAAGATTCGACGCATAGGCATTCATAAAAAGTGTGAAAGATACTCGGACATTATTTCCTTTTGTGTCGATTTGCACACGGATGCATATAAGCGGGCAAAGTCATTGAAAAGTAACTCCACATTTTAAAATACTTATAATTTATTTATTAACTATAATTTTTACAATAAATGGATATGAGAGGTTTAGCATGAGGTTTTATTTAAATTTCGATATTGACACCAGATTTTGCCACTAGCTTCTCAAGAATCGCGTCAATTGATTTCACCAGGAACTCTTGTGGTATAGAAGACATAACTTCTTGTATTCGCCCTTCAAGTTCTTTCAATATATTTCTTTTATATACGAGACTTGCTTCTTTAACCAACCCCAAAGAAAAAATTCCAGAGTGTTAAGTCAGGACTCCTGACTGGCCATTTATGCATAAAATAGGGCGTTACTTTTCAATCATCCTTTATATCTAAAATTATTTATAAATGGAACTTTGTCTCTGTGTGTGTCTGTGTGTGTGTGTGTCCGTTATCTATAGACTCCAAAATGGCTGAACCGATTTTCTTGAAAATTTACATACTTGTACTATAAGCGTCTGCGAGTGTTCTTAACTAGGTTTTATGTCGAGGTACCCCCGATAAATATCGAAAATCGATGATCAAAAAATCGTGTTATAAAAGGAGTGGTCTGATTTGAATAAAATTTGATACACTCATAGAAAAAGACATAAGAACGATATTCAGAAGTTTCAAGGTTGCAGTTCTTACAATAGTATAGGAAATTGATAATATATATATATATATATATATATATATATATATATATATATATATATATATAAGGCAAGATGTTTGTGTGTGTGTCTGTTTATCTGCCTGTATGTCTGTATTTTTTTCAGCCCTTTTATTTTAATTTTTGCTTTGGGTTTGGCTCTAAGCAGGTATAATTGTAGTTCTTAGTTTCAGCCATGATACCATTTACTCTGAAGACTTATTTAACCTTCAAAATTCAGTTTACGGCGAAAAAAACTTATTTGATATCGATACCAGGAAATCAAAATTTGACTTTCATCCATTCATTTTCCTTTCAGTCTACCGTTTCGCTTTAACTGGAAACAACTATTGCTTTTTAGTCTTTCGTGCCAACGTCCAAAGAGTCTGAGCTCCAGGACCATGGATTAGTTTTAAAGTTTTCATTACACCCGAGCAACGCCGGGCCATACTGCTAGTATATATATATATATATATATATATATATATATATATATAGTGAAGTCTGTATGAGCAGAGATGATGTAGAAAGGCACTAGGCGAAATTGCACCTAGAATGATCTTATCCATATTATCTGTTATATTTAATGTCATGGAAAAAATTAAGTAACAATAATAAAAATAACGGTTGATGATAAAATTCGATGGAGAAAATTGAGGGAAAGAGAATTATTAATAAGAAAAAAATCGGGAAGAAAAAAAGAAAGACAGAAACAAAAACAGGAAAGAAGAAGAAGAAGAAGAAGAAGAAGAAGAAGAAGAAGAAGATTGGAGAGATTGTGACAGAAACAATAGTAGAATCAGAATAATAATGAAAACAACAACAACAGCAATAATAATAGTAATAATAATACTATAAAGAATATGAAAGAGACAGAAAAGAATAAAAATGAAGAGAAAATAAAATTATTGACGAAGAAATAAAAGTAGAAAAAGTAAATGCAAAAATGTAAAAAAATAAAAAAAAGAACGGAAAAGAAAAGAAAATATAAAAAAGAAAAATAAACGGAAAGGAAAGGAAAAGAAATTAGATAAAAAAGAAAAGAAAAAGAAAGAAAATCAAAGAAAATATAAAAGAAAGAAAAGAAAAAGAAAGGAAAAGAAAATAAAATATAAAAGAAAGAATGGAAGAAAGAAAAGAAAATATAAAAAAGAAAAAGAAAAGGAAATGTAAAAGAAAGAAAAGAAAAAAGAAAAAATATATATGAAAGAAAAAAAGGAAAGAAAATATATAAGAAAGAAAAGAAAAAGAAAGGAAATTGTAAAAAAAGAAAGGAAAAGAATAGGAAATGTAAAATAAAGAAAAGAAATTGTAAAAAACAAATAAAGAAAAGCCTTGTTTAAAAAGAGGAAAGAGTTAGTGACTTGAAAGATGAGATTATGTCAGAATGTTAATAAAGAAGTTTGAAAACGAGACAAAGACATTTAAAATGACGTAAAGAAAGAAAGAGAAGATGAAAGAGGATTGAGAAGGAAGAAAAATGTAGAATAGAAAAAAGAAAGGTACGTGAAGGAAGAGGAAAACAAAGACTGAGGATTAGGGGAGGAGGAGAAGAATAAGTAGTAGGAGGAGAAGAAGAAGTAGAGAAAATGAGAAGAAAAAGAAGTACGAATAGCTAGAGGAGGAGAAAAGAGGAAGAGTACTTTAAGAGAGGGAGTCAATGACAACATGAAAGAGTAAGAATAATAAATTGGTGACAGTAAAAAAAAAAATACAGGGGAAATATCTGGGAAGCTGATATTGAATTTGTAGATATCTATGTATAGATATTTTGCACCGAAAGAGACATATGACTCGCCTTCTTCTACCCGAAAGCCAGATGTGAGATGGCAAGGTAAGATAGAGACGAAAATGCGGGAGTTCTTCGCGAGAAATTTGCAAGTATTGACTTCAATCAGTGGGAAACAAAGCCAGTGTTAAATGTTGTGAGCAGGGTTATGCTTGTTTAGTAGCGAACATATTTGTTAAAAGTAGATAAATTCATGGCGGCAACGCTAGAGAAATGAAAAGAGAGAGAGAGGGAAAAACCGGTGTAAAAGAAAGAGAGTTGACGCTTATAAATGGGAGAGAGGCATACCTCGATACTTATACAAAGACAATGAGTGTAATGAGGTAAAGAGAAACGTGGCGCTCTACAATTTACAGAAAAAATATTTGATGCCTGATTTCATTTTGCAAGTCGATATTTCCAGAAGTTTAGGTAAAACCATCAGGATATGTGCGTTGTAGTGGAGTGGATATCGGCTTGGAACGAGAAATCGGAGAGCCGAGTTCGAATTCCAATTGAATTCCTTGCATCCATTTATGCACAAATACCCTTGGGAAAGGTATTAATCTGTCTCTTCTATCCAGTTATGGGTTAAATAATAGAATAGGTCGGGTTCTATAGCCTTGATCGGCAACCAGTCTACCACAGAAAGCAATGGCAACCTACTGAGGGATAATCTTCTGCCCAGTCAGTCATGTCTCTTTCGAGACATGATCGCCCAATCGTGTTTCACGTATGGCACTTAACTGACTGATCAGGATATACTAATATATGAAAACAGTAAGATGACTTAAATCCGACAGAATAATTAAGTAAACAACGAATAAGAAAGCGTCTATTAATCTACATATATAAAAGGCAATCTGTGAGTCTGTGTGGGACTGTTCTCTATGCACGCCTACATTTTTTAGGCTACGCCATTCAAACTTTCTAGAGGCACATATCTACAGGGAAGCCGGGTCAACACATACGTTTTGAGTTTATGTTAAGCAATTTTCCCTTTCGCACTTTTTGGCCAATGGAGCCGATTGTTTACATTTGTCCCTTAAAATATCTAAGATCTAAAATGGTTGCTAGATTACGTCACAGAAATCAAATCACACGTGTCAAATGCGACTAAAATATTTTTTATTAAAAAAAATGAGCCTTTATAATTAATTTTTATTCTGACGTTTTAAAAATTCATTTGGTCAACAAAAAAATGTGTATATTTTCCCCGTAATTTTTAAACAAAAGAAATATTATAAATGTAGGCGTGCATAGGGAACAGTCATACACAGACTCACAGATTGCCTTTTATATATAGAGATTATATTTTAAGTGTCTGCAGCGAATTTAAACGTATTTGTTTCATTTGCTGAAGAAATTAAAATGTTCTGAGTTGCACGGGCAACGCCGGGCTATGATGCTAGTCTTATATATTGCTAATTCATTGTAAATTCATCAGAGATTTTCGATGTCGTTTTAAAAGTTAGCAAGCTTTTCGTGATCGATCAGGTACGATCGGATAGTGAGTTCGATCCTCAATGGGGTTACCATATTTTCTTCCTTGTTCCACATCTAAACTGTGCTTAGAAAACAATAATCGGAAAAGTTTAGAGAATGTAAAGAGTGGTTAATGTTTCGAAATCTATGTCGATTGTTTTCATTGGTCGGATAGATATCACGTGTTCATATATTGTGGCGTTAGTATGTGTTTAACAAAAACGCCTACTAGAAATCAGTGACGGCTGCATTTAGTTGATTTAGCTGTAAAAGGGTGTGATCTTGTTGCCAGTCTGGTTGCTCGAGTCCATTCTTGTGGAGGAGGCCTCGGTGAGCTAAGCTTGTCGGAGCAGAATAGACAGAGGGAAGCTACATACCACCGGTGAGAAAGTGGCTGGAGTCGAGCCGCTAGGTCGGGACCGATCATGTTTTCTATTATACTTATACCGTATGAATTTCAGCTGAAAAAAAAAAAATTTGCAACGACTTATTTGGTGACGTCAGATTTTATCTCATGACTCATCACACATACTTCTAAAATGCAAGTGTTTATACTGATTTTGAGAAAGAAAAATCAAATCTGTAAATATTTTCATGGGTCGTAAGTAACATATAAACCCAAAACAACCATTCGTCCATACATGGCGTACTGCTACCATATATGGTCTGGTGCTTCCGCTGTTCATCTCGATTAGAGCCACTTTCCCACCGACGAGATGTGGCTTCCCTTTGTCTGTTCTATAAATGCTTCCATGGCTTCTGCTCCAACGAACTTAAGTCACTGGTGCCTCTGCAACGGGTGTTTACTCGTGCAACCAGATTGGCATCTGGGTCTCACTCATTTACAGTTAGATCAACCAAATGCAGCCGACAATTCTACTCTTACAGCTTCTTTTCTCGCATTTCCGCCTGTGGAACTCGCTTCCTTATTCTTGCTTTCCTGATGGCTACAACCTCCAGGAATTTAAATGCAAGGTCAATACTCATCTCTTACCTACTTGACCCTAGTTCTTTCTACACCGCCATGTATATCCTTTCCTTTCTCTTCACCTCTGCAACTGTCATCACACCTGTATTCCCATCCTTCTCTTGCTCCTTTCTAACTGGTTCGTCCTTCTCTTCACTCTCCTCTAATCTTTTTCTCTTATGTAGTCTCCTGCACATCAGTGGCGTTACCGCCTTGCTCGGGGTGATGTGATTAAAAAAAAAGGGAAATAATATATTGTAAAGTTATTGATTGGGTGGGGCATAACATAGAAAATTGAAAAAAAGTTAAACAGAATTGAGAGAGCAACAAAAAACACGAAATCAAGAAAAATTGACTACTGATATGTTCACGACCATCACTGAGTATATACACCAGGCTCTCGACAAGGACAGTAAATCCCGAACTGTTGCCCTAGATATCTCCAAAGTGTCTGACAGAGTTTGGCATGCTGGTCTTCTACGCAAGCTGCGTGGTTATGGTATAACTGGACAATTGTTTGACCTTATCCAGTCATTCCTTTCAAATCGTACAATGAAGGTAGTATTGAACGGATATACCTTCCAATATTATCATACGAACGCGGGTGTCCCTCAAGGCTCTATTCTAGATCCTATGCTTTTCCTTATCTACATTAACTATCTCCCAGATATAATAAGATCCCAAGTAGGCATATACGCTGACGACACTACAGTTTGCTCTTGCATCGATCAAAAATCTGCCGAGGCTGACAAAGCAAACCTAGCTGCCGAGCTTGAAAAGGAACTCCGAAAACGAAGATGCTATCTATTAAGCATCACTGACAATCGTTCCTACCATCCATTAACATGGATTAGGCTAGTCTCCCTGAAAACAAAACACTGCGCCTCCTCGGCTTAACTCTCACAACAGACTTCAAGTGGAATGACTATATAGAATCCATAGCTAAATCCGCTGCTAAAAAAGTCTGTTCTCTGTGTAGGGCCAGGAAGTTTTTTCTGCTTGAAACAATCCTGCACATATATAAATCTACCGTCCGCTCGTGAATTGAATGTTGCTGATGGTCTAATGGTCGGGGGCTCCTTGACAAAATCCAACGGAGAATCTTTAATGTGATAGATCCCGACATGCCAGCTCGGATACAGTCACTTTCTCATCGGCGAAGTGTGGCTTCCCTATGTATCTTCTACAAATACTTTCATGGCTTCTGCTCCGATGAGCTTAGCTCACTGGTACCCCTTATACATAAATTTATTCGAGCAACAAGATTAGAAACTAGGTCCCACCTTTTTACTGTGAAACCAAGAAATTGTGAACGCAAATTCTACTCCATCAGCTTCTTTTCTCGCACTTCCCGCCTGTGGAGTTCCCTTCCATTTACTTACTTTCCCGACAGCTACAATCTCCAAGAATTTAAATGTAAAGTCAATAGTCATCTCCTATCTCACTAACCTGCATCCTCTCTCTCATGTTCCCTTCTCCGTCCACTCCACTCTCATCAGTATTCTCATCCTTCTCTTACCCACTTCCTGATATCCCCATATAACCTGTCATTCTTTCTCATAACTTTCTTCCTATGTAACCCACTGCAAAACAGTGGCAATAAAATGTCTTGCTTGGGGCGATATGATTATTAAAAAAAATAGAATTTTATATTAAGTCTACGATGAGAGAACAAATTAGAAACGACGAAGTTTTAGGAAACAAATAGTTGTATTAACGAAATAAATACAACATATAGTAAATCGGTGTGAATGTTTCTCGTTAAAAGAAGATGATAAGTAGAGTCATAAAAGTGATTCTCGGAGGAGTATGAAATAAGGGAGGGCGAGTTGTGAATTACTGTGGCGACGGCCTTTAGCGGGTGTCATTGGAGATGGGAGGTCGCAGTCGACGAGCGTTTTGAATCGTGACTAGTGTGTCGGCCGACTGACAAAGAAGTCACTTTGATGGTGTTTTAGGTTAATATTTTGATTTTGTAGCAACTTGCGTTGTTCTGAGTAAATACCCCTGGCCTATTCTATTATCAATTTCTTTATAACTGATACTAAAGTTGTCTTAACTCATCGATATACCGATAATCATGTAAAATAAATCCAGTATAAGTGATGCCTGAATATCGCAATCCTCGTTCCGGTATCTTTAACGAACCCAGTCCAATCTCTGGGCCGATTCTGCTGCGCGCTCTGTTCAAAAGAATCCGGAGGATGATTTGGGATGCATTATGACAGAGGATGGAAAGTGTGACATGGAGATCCAAAGATGCATTGACATGGCCAAAGACGCATTTCAGAATCTAACCATAGCACTGAAAGACAAGAAAATCTCATTAGAAACAAAGAAAAGAGTGCTGGATTGCTATGCGATATTTTTTTTTTTAATCATATCGCCCTGAGCAAGGCGGTAACGCCATTGGTGTGCAGGGGGCTACATAGGAGTGAAAAGATTGGAAAAGAGGAAACCGGAAACCGCATCCTAAACAGGAAACAAGGGATGAGCCTCTTCACCTGTTCAATAGACGTGGGTGGAGTGTGAACCGGGCGATAGTTTAGTCTATCTACTCCAATTGAAAAAAAGAAACAGTGAGAAGATTGGAAAAGAGAAAACCGGAAACCGCATCCTAAACAGGAAACAAGGGATGAGCCTCTTCATCTGTTCAATAGACTTGGTGAAGATGCTCATCCCTTGTTTCCTGTTTAGGATGCGGTTTCCGGTTTTCTGTCCTTCTGTATGGAAGTAAATGCTGGACGACCTCAACAAGGATGAAGGAGAGGCTCAATGCAGCAGAAATGTGGTTTTACAGAAGGATGCTGAGGATACCGTGATCGAAGAACAGGTACAACGATGAGGTGTTGGAAGAGATGCAAACGGGAAGAAAACTAATTATCACGAAGAGACAAATGAGGTTCTTGGGACACGTAATGAGGAAGGAGGGCCTGGAGAACTTAATGCTCACAGGTAGGATAAAGGGAAAGACTGACAGGGGAAAGCAGCGCAAGATGTGCTTGGTAGGCCTGAGCAAATGGATGGCGGAGCGGGGCTTAGGAGAGATAGCAAGAGAAAAATTACTGAGAGCGATAAGGCACAGAGCCAAGTGGAAGTCCATGATCGCCTACATCCTGAAAGGACACGGCACATGAAGAATAATAATAAGTGAGGCACAAATCGTTTTTTAATACTGTTTGCTTACTCTCTCTGTCTCCGTCTGCTTGTCTTCTGACTGTCTCTCATTATATATATATATATATATATATCTGTCTGCAGAACAGATCTGTCTGCGGATGACTATATATATATATATATATATATATATCTGTCTGCAGAACAGATCTGTCTGCGGATGACTATATATATATATATATATATATATATATCTGTCTGCAGAACAGATCTGTCTGCAGATGACTATATATATATATATATATATATATATATATATATATATATATATATATATATTAACGTTTTTAATATTAAAAATGTTTTTAATGCATTACTTTTTAATGTTAAAGATTTGTTATATAGTTATTATAAATTATAGTTTAGAACCTGTACAAAATATTATCTGCTACAAAGTGTACATTTTGTTTCGACATTGAAATGAAAATGTCTCCTCAGGTAGTGTGGAAAGAAATGAAAATTCTTATTCTTATATTTGGCGAATTGTGTGTGAGATGTAGGTAGGAGAGATGGGGAATATATATATATATATATATATATATATATATATATATAAATCGGTGTCACTTTATCTATATATATATATATATATATATAGGTGTCATACAAATTCTATTGTGTACCAATGTAATATAACATAAAATAAATTTAAACAACGTTGGTATATGCACTTAACTTCCCTTAAAAAGAACACTTACCGAAACCGAACTTCCCCTTTTTGCGTATTTTTGGAACTTAAAGGGCACAAACAAAACCCCCAAAATAAAATGGACAATTCTGAAAACAAAAACAACAAGAATCTGTAAGTCGTTCTACGACATCTATCCTTTGTGCCTGAGTAAAAAGCTGCAGATTTAAAGGTTCCCTAAAAAGGTGATGTGCGTTGTGGTGCAGTGGAAGCCGAGTTCGAATTCCAGTAGAATTCATTGCATTCACTTACGCGCAAATACCCTTTGGAAAGGTATTAATCCGTCTCTTCCTTCCAGTTATGGGTTAAATAACAGGACAGATTGGGTTCTGTAGCCTTGGTCGGCAACCAGTCTACCGCAGAAAGCAATGGCAACCTACTGCGTGATAATCTTCTGCCCAGTCAGTCATGTCTCTTTCGAGACATGATCGCCCAATCGTATTTCACGTATGGCACTTAACTGACTGACTGAAAAAAGGAGAACTATCGAACCGTAAAGATGAATTGACTGTTTTATGTAAACATCGAAATAATTTTTCGTTAAAATTTAATTAATCATAATGTTTCATTTATAACTTGTGGTTCAATATAACTTAAAAATTAAAATTTAATTTACGAAAATAAATAGTTCACAAAATACTAGTTGGTTTTCTTAACTACAATATACCTTGGTATTCTAAGATTATTCAGTTCAAATTCCAACCTAAAAAATTACAGCCCCTTAAAAAAAATCTTTAAAATTTAATTAATTGCAATGTGTAATTGACAGCTTATGCTCCCATATAACTTTAAGATTATTTTATCAAAATAAATGACTCACACAATACTTAATTTGCTTTTTAATCTATAAAATATCTTCGTATACCATAATTATTAAAATCCTGATTTTAAGCTATAAGCACCACCCTCTTTACACTTGAGGTAGTACTAAATCTAATTAAAAAACCAAAAAAAAAAAAACCCAAAAAAATCTGAAGTTCAGCCTGCTGAAAAAGATTGCTGTTTGCACATTTAAATAATGTATGTTCCCACAATGTATCCCTGACACATTTTCAGTTTATAAAAAAACTACAATGTTTCATTTATAACGTATGCTCTAATATAACTTAAGAATTAATAAATATTTTACTAAAATAAAAGACCCACACAATACTTAATTAGTTTTTTAAATATACCATAATTTTTTAATCGTAATTATAACATAAACATTCTAGGCCCTTTACTCATGAAGTAGTTAAAAAAAATCCAACTCGCTGTTAAAAATTACTTACCTATTTAAGTTTTGTGTGGTCCCACTATGTACCTTACTCAGACAAAAATAATTTTCTTTGAAATTTAATTAATTACAATGTTTCATTTATAACTTATACTCCAACATAATTAAAATATGAAAATTATTTTACTAAAATAAATGTCCCACACAACACTTAATTGTTGTTTTTAATTCAATATAACTAAGTACGCCATAATTATTTGATCCTAACTTCTGACCTAAAAGTTCCAGCCCCTTTTCTCATAGATAGTAGTAAAAAAATCTATTGTTCAATAAAAAATCTAAAATCAAACCTCCTGTTCATAATTATTGTCTACCCATTTAAAAAATATCAGGTTTCACTATGTATCTTACCCAGACAAAATTAAAAAGTGACATGTCTAGATCCAAGCCATCCTGCGCCCTTACATAAACCAAATATTAAATCTCCATGGTTACATATTTATCATTTTTGATTGAACAATATTAACACACCTAAAGCAATTTCTCAACTACCACTCCCTAATTTTTTAAATAACCATGAATTTATCTGATATTTTAAAAATAGATAATTCTCTCCATTTATTTCAACAGTAATTATTTATTAATTTATTTTATTAATTATTTATTAATTTATTTTTATTTATTTTTATTAATTATTTGTTCATTTATTTTCAACCTAAAGAACAGTATTTTTCAGAAACATGAAATTTTTGTGTCGTGATAGAATGCTTTTATAAACCATTGAAACAACAAAATTACAATATTAAGCACTACTCTGTTCAGAGCACTCTTTATAAAAGTAAGTGCTTGAACGTGTTCTTTCACTTTTTGTAACATATATATATATATATATATATATATATATATATATATATACTCAGATTTATTTGTTTGAATATTATAGTTAATTCATACACATATTTGAGTAGATACTTTTGTTTTTGGTTTATTTTTATAATTAAAGAGTATATTTATATATATCTACAGGCCTGAATATTGAGGAAATTTCTTGAATATTCAGGCCAGTAGATATGTATATATATAAAATGTTTAATTATAACAAAAAGATTATCTACTTAAACACGAGTACCATTAAAAATAATGTTTACACAAGTACATTTGAATAAATATGTCGGTTAATAGCTATTCGTAACTTTCCGTAACATTTCGTAAAATATATATATATATATATATATACAGTACTGTGGAAAAGTACGAGGACAATAACTATTTTATCTTTTATGAGGCATATTGACAGAAAATAAACAATTTAATTAAAGTAATTTTATTTGATTTACTCAACAAATGCTTTAACCTAAAAATTACTTGTTACAAAATAAATTTAATATTTAGTATAATAGCCTTTTGCTTTAATCACAGCCTTCATTCTGGCAGGCATTGACTTCACAAGCTTCTTCAATGTATCTAATGGTATCTCCTGCCAAGCAGTTTGTTTTTGTTCCCAAAGTGTATCTTGCAAAGTAACATTAGATTTATCAATTCGAGAGGGGGAATAAGAAAAAAGTCAGTCATATCCAAGGATAATAAAATAATGAGTAGTTTCCAAATATCTTATTTCATAAAAAATAGGAAAAACTAAATATAACTTCTTTTTTAATAAATTTTTGTTACACCTAGTGTTAAATAATCAATATTTATTAGCTTGGCTTTTCACCCTGTATTTGAATTTCAGTTAGGTTTTTAGGAAAATCACCCCCTGTCCTAATACTTTTGCACACTACCGTAGTGTGTAAAAGTGTTAGGACGGGGGTGATTTTAAACATTATTTTGATGCCTCATAAAAGATAAAATAGTTCTTTTGCACAATACTGTATATGTCAGATTGAATAAATTACAAACATTGTGTCTGCTTATTTTTAATAAAATCCGTTCATACTCACGGATAATCTTTCGCGTATTATAATTGAAAGATGTCAGAGATTAGATGTAATGTTGACAGATGTTATTATCATTAATTTCTCAATGTTCCCAAGAACTTTCAATCTGTTTCCGAGATCATCTTCAGGGGTGTGAGTGGTGGTAACAAAAAATAAAAATGTATGGGAAATTTCAGCGTCTTTTTGCAGTGAAGTCCACTGATTTGGAAATTTTCTCAAAAATCGGATAATTGTCTGATTATAATGAAACATTGAGGTCATATTAAGAAATGAATTTAATCATTTTTGAAAAATTTCATTTTTAGAAAATCTTCATAAAGATTTTTTTAATCATTTAATTTATGAAATTTTTGAGAAATTTTTTTTTGTATCACTTAACGTTTATTTTAGTTTTAAAGTGAATTCTTCAGAGATTTTAAATCGTCATTTTTTTTTAATAAGCCATAAGACTAAGATTATTAGAAAAGATTTTTATTGCTTTTCTGAATTAAAATATATTATGTGCACTATTGGCTTAAGAGAAAAATTGAATAAAATTAATTTCTATGAGAATTTTTTAATTTTCTAAAAAACTTAATTATAATAATTTACAGACTTTTAATCTTTCAGAATTCTGTATTAATATATATATATATATATATATATATATATATATATATATATATATTCATTTTTTTATTTTTTAATCATTTCACCCCAAGCAAAGCAAGGCAGTTTTACTGCCACTGTTGCGCAGGGGGTTACATCGGGGAAAGTGACGAGAAAGAGGGTTAGTTTTATGGGATGTCAAGAGGAGGGTAATAGACTGATGGAAATACCGGTGTAATGGGGATGGAGTTGGTTTAAGAAAAGAGCTTGAGAAAAAAGATTCAAGTTAGTGAGATAGGAAATATCTGCTGACCTTACATTTAAATTCTTGGAGATTGTAGCTGTCGAGGAAGCAAGTATATGGAAGGGAATTCCACAGGCGGGACGCGCGAGAAAAGAACCTGTCAGAATAGAAATTGCGGTTTCATTTTATCGATTTCCCTGTAAAAAGGTGGGACCTGGTTGCTTGCATAGAATGCCAGCATGCCAGACTCTGTCAGACGCTTTGGAAATATCTAGGGCAACTAATAAAATTTAATGTAAGAAAGCGAAACATTTGGTTCAACGCACCTTTTAATTTAGAAATAAAATTCCAAAATAGGAAAATTTTTCGAATTAATTAACAAGTTTCCCTAAAACTCGAAATTAAATGAAATATACAATAGAAATACAGTTAAATTAAGTTACAGCTACACTTGCAATTTACAAAATTTTATAAGGAAGCAAAATGTCAATTTAAAAAACTACCTGCAGCATAATATCATTAATGAAAAATGTAACTCCAGAGACAAGAACAAATGCCCACTTGTCGGAGTTTGTAAAACGAAAGGAGTTATTTACAAAGCTGAAGTACGTGATACAGATGGGCTGAGAAAAGTATACATAGGATGTACTAAAAGGAAATGTTAAAAACGTTGGTATAATCAGAAGGCTACTTTCAAGCTGGATAGCCTTAAAAATTGTACCACACTAGCCAATCACATGTGGAAATTAAAAGAAAAAATGGACAAAATCTCATTAACTTGGCGCATATTAAAAAAAGGTCAGACCTTGTAATAGTGATGATGTCTTCAGACTATGCCAAGAAGAAAAGTTAGCTATAGTATAATTTCCAGAACGAGAAAGGTTGCTAAATAAAAGGTTCAAAGTAATGTCTAGATGTAAATCCGGATCATGTAAAGCTGGATAAAAAGGTTTGCAATTTTTAAACGGATCCTCCATTATTTTAAATTTCTAGTTAAACATTCTGAAAGTTCCTGCTATACGTTAAAAAAAATGTTGGAGAATCAGTTAATATAAAACACCTGAGGATATCGAAAGGTTAAAACAAAGGTTGCCCAATTGGCTGAATTCTGAATGAAAAATTTTTAAAAGCTCTACATTATATATGTATTGAGCACTTTTTAATACAACTGTTTACTGGCCTAACTTGACTCTGACTAATGGCTAGTTAACAGTGAATATTTATTAGTTTGATATATATATATATATATAAATTGGAGTAGATAGACTAATTGGAGTAGATAGACTAAACTATCGCCCGGTTCACACTCTACTCACGTCTATTGAACAGGTGAAGAGGCTCATCCCTTGTTTCCTGTTTAGGATGTGGCTTCCGGTTTTTCTCTTTTCCAATCTTTTTACTCTTACGTAGACCCTGCGCATCAGTGGCGTTTTTGCCATGCTTGGGGGTGATATGATTAAAATATATATATGAAATAATTTTGAGTTTATTTTATGTGTGTATAAATGTGTCGATTTTTGGAAATACAAACCTCCAGACACGACATTATTAGTAAATAAATCGGGCAACTATAACAAATTTAAATTTTATCTAGTAATAATAATAATAATAGTAGTAGTAGTAGTAGTAGTAGTAGTAGTAAATTTTGGATTAAATAAATGTGCGAAAGTAACATCCAAGAAAGTGAGAATTACAAATGCAGACTCAATAAATATAGTTTTTTTTTTCACAAAGATTAAGGAACTAGACACAGGAAATTTCCGAAGGAGATGAAATACAGCATACCCAAATAAAGAAGAAAGTGAGAAAAGAATATTATAGACCTGCGCGTTAAGTGCCATACGTGATACACGCTTGAAAGAGACATGACTGACTGGGCAGTAGATTTTTCTGTATTAGTTTGCCATTAGTTTATGCAATGGACTGGCCGCCAACCAAGGCTATATAATCCAATTTGTCCTGTTATTTAACCCATACCTAGAAGGAAGATACGGATTCATACCTTTCCCAAGGGCATTTGCGCGTAAGTGAATGCAATGAATTGAACTGTAATTTGAAATCGGCTCTCAAATGTCTTGTTCTGAGTCGATACCCACTGCACCACAACGCACATCCTGGTGTTCAATACCGAACTGAATTCATAAAACAATATCAGCTATAAAAACATTGGCTGTGCGTGTGGTGAAATACAACTTCAGCATTCTTAACTGAACCATAGCGAATAAACACTAAAACGAGAAAGCGCCCCACTTCCGTTGCATGCATCATCCCGAGGCTGATGTTGATCGTCTGTATGTATCTAGACCCGAAGGAGGTAGAGAATTAGTTCAACTAAAGCTGATTACAAAATACGTCAAAACTAGAGAAGACTGTATGATTATCTGTGTCAAAAAAAAAAAAACAAACAAAACACACACACACACACACAAAAAGAAGCTGTGTTCATTAATAAAGGAAGCAAACAAATTCAAAAAAAATGGATTTTCAATTCGTGGAAGAAATGCAAGCCAATAGAGGAGTAGGAGTAGGAGTAAGTGGAGGAAAAACAGAAGTGGAAGGGTATAAGTTTAATGATTGAAAGAAAGACAATAAAGGAAGGGGAAGAAAATATAGGAAGAAGAAGGAAACGAAAAAGGGGAAAAAAGTAGTAGTATCGAAGATGGGAGGAGATGGAAGACGGTGTGGAGGGTAGATGATCAGTACTTGTGGTAACAGTGTCAGGAGAAGAAAAGTTGTGAGAAGAGGAGATAAAAGTAGAGAAAGAAGAGAACGAAGACGAAAATGAAAACTTGCTTTCCTGACGGCTACAACCTACAGAAATTTAAATGCAATGTCAATACTCATCTATTAACCACTGGACTCTAGCTCTCTCCCCACCCCCGTATATCCTTCCCTTTCTCTCCACCTATGTATCCTGTCATCGCACCTGCATTCTCAGCTTTCTATTGCTCCTTTCTAACTAGTTTGTACTCCTCACTCTTTTCTAATTAATCTTTTTACAGTTATGTAGCCCCCAGCTCATCAGTGGCATTTCTGCCTTGCTCGGGGTGAAATGATTAAAAAAAATAAGAGGAGGAGGAGGAGTGGTACTGGTAAAGAGAGAGCAGGTTTTAAGGAAAGAAAGGAAGAAGGCGAAGGATAAGTCTTGCCTGAAACAAAAGAAAAAAAGAAGTCGAAGCATAAGGCGAAAATGAAAACGTAGGAAATAAAGAGGGGGGGAATATTGACGAAGAGGAAGAAAGAGGAAGAGATGGAAGAAAAATTGCTTAGGCATTTATAGTTAGAGAGGAAGAGTATGACAAGCAGAGATAAAAATAGAGAGAGAAACTTTCGCCCGGTTCACACTCCACCCACGTCTATTGAACAGGTGAAGAGGCTCATCCTTTGTTTCCTGTTTAGGATGCGGTTTCCGGTTTTCTCTTTTCCAATCTTGTCACTTTTTTTTTCATTTTCAATTGTAGTAGATAGTCTAAACTATCGCCCGGTTCACACTCCACCCACGTCTGTTGAACAGGTGAAGAGGCTCATCTCTTGTTTCCTGTTTAGGATGCGATTTCCGGTTTTCTCTTTTCCAATCTTTTCACTCCTATGTAGCCCCCTGCACATCAGTGGCGTTACCGCCATGCTCGAGGTGATATGATTAAAAAAAAAAGAAGAAAAGTATAATACAGAGAAGAAGAAGAAGAAGAAGAAGAAGAAGAAGAAGAAGAAGGAATGATTTGTTTTTTACGAATTATTAAAAGCTAGAAAATATTTTTAGATTGTAAGAATTTTTTTTGCGATAATAATATTTTACTGATACAAAATCTACAAATACCGGGGAGAGAATAGGTGGATTCATACACTCTCCAATGTTATTTGCGAATAAGTGAATATAACAACTGGAAATTGAACTCGGGTCTCGGAATTACAATTCCAAGCTATTATCCATGTTACCATCCACACATCCAAATTCTTGGCGCGTGTTGATTTTCTAAGCGCAGCTTAAATGTGGCACAAGGTCGAAAGTACTTAGCTTTCAGTGAGGATCGAACTCACTATTCAATTGTAATGATCTAACGAGATAAGCTTGTTAACTATTACATTACATCGAGTTACCCAAAATTTATGGTATTCCTAAGCGGTCATCCATCTAGATGATTCGACGTTGCTTAACTTCATTGATCGTGCGAGAACAGATATTTCAACGTGATATGGGCGTCAGTTGGCGCAGAGAGATGAGAAAGAAGAAAAGGAGGAAAATAAACAGGTAAGGTAACAGTCACAGGAGAAAAGAAGAGACGGTAGCAGGTGTAAAAGTAGGAGGAAAGAAGAGACAAAATAATACCACAAGGAAAAGAAGACGAAGAGATAAGGTGAGATTTACTGGCAAAGACGGGTGAATAACTAAAGAAAAAAAAATATAGAGAAAATGGAAGATTTGCTACTGAGGTGACAGCAATAGAAAAAATATGAGTGTGAGAAGCGAGAAGAAGAGGTCTGAAGAGAAAGGAGGAGGAGTTTGGCGGTGAAGAAGTAGCAGGAGAAAGAGGGTGATAAGTAGTAAAGGTGACAGCAATTGGAGAAAGAGGGGAGTAGTAGTAGGAAGGGGCAAGGGTAAACAGTTGAGGTGAGAGCAATAGAAGAAGCGAAAGAAAAAAAAGATACTATGAAGAAGGAAATGAGGAGAAGAAAGTTGAAATGATAGTGACGCAGACGTGGGAGGAGTTGGAGAAAGACGAGGGGGGGTTGGGAGAAAAATATAAAGAGTTAAGATAAAAATAGAGAAAAAAGAAGACAATGTCAATAAGAAAGAAATGAAGAGGAGGAATGAAAAGGAGAAGGAGAAGAAGAGATGGCACTAAAGAAGGAAGGGGTAAACTATGAAGAGAAGGTGGAGGATAAATAGTTCTGATAAAAAGAAGGAGAAGAAAAAGATAAGATCATGCAGAAAGAAAGGAAGAGAAGAAAGTGAAGGAAATAGTGGTATAAACGAAGAGGGAGGAGGAGTTCGATAAACCATGAGAGGATAAATAATTAAGAGGAAGAAGAAAAATATAAATTTAAATAGAGAGAAATGAAGAGGAGGAGGAAGAGAAGGATGAAATGCTATAAACGAAGAGTGAGGGGGAGTTGGATAATCACGGGGAAGAGGTTGTGGATAAATTGTTGAGAGAAAAAGTATAATTTCAAATAGAGAGTAATTAAGAGGAGGAGGAAGAGAAGGATGAAATACTATAAACGAAGAATGAGAGGGAGTTGGATAATCATGGGGAAGAGGTTGCAGATAAATTGTTGAGAGAAAAAGTATAATTTCAAATAGAGAGTAATGAAGAGGCGGAGGAAGATAAGGATGAAATGCTATAAACAAAGAATGAGGGGGAGTTGTATAATCATGGGGAAGAGGTTGCAGATAAATTGTTGAGAGAAAAAGTATAATTTCAAATAGAGAGTAATTAAGAGGAGGAGGAAGAGAAGGATGAAATACTATAAACAAAGAATGAGGGGGAGTTGGATAATCATGGGGAAGAGGTTGCAGATAAATTGTTGAGAGAAAAAGTATAATTTCAAATAGAGAGTAATGAAGAGGAGGAGGAAGAGAAGGATGAAATGCTACTAACGAAAAGTGAGGAAGGGTTGGATTATCACGAGGGGGAGGTTGAGGATAAATCGTTGAGGGGAAGAAGAAATGTATATAATGAAGTAGAGAGCAACGAAGAGGGGTAGTAGTAGGAGTATAATGACGAAGTGGATAATGGCGATGAAGTGGTAGGAGCTGGCGGAGCTACTTTAGTGAATAAAGAGAAAAGTGAGATATTGGAGCACCCCCCCACCCCCGCCAAAGATAAAAATGCAGTTTGGTTGTATGAGTTAGATGGCGACTGAAGAACACAGGAAGAAACTTCGTAGTCAGCGGAAGGACATATCTGGAAGCGATCCGTAGAGAGCAAAAACTCATCTGCCTATCGCCAACAAAGACGCTTATCAACTTTAGGGTAAAAATCATAATCCTTTTTCCGCGAATGGATTACGAGATATAAACTAAAGCCAAAATATGAAAACAAAACTAAAGAGCAATGTAACGTCAAAAACTACATCGCAAAATAAAAGGGAAATATTTCAATTTCTTTTTTTCTTTTTCTAAAATTTTTTTTCCCTACGCAAGCGGTATCAAAGTGTTCTATCATCGTAGAGGTATAAGCTATAGCAGCAAAATATTTTCCTTTCTATGTGCTCTGTCAGCGAAAACCCCCAGGGGAGCTGACGGCGGTGCGGAGAAACAGCAAGGGCATCTTAGCGTTAAAGACTTCGGGGCAGAGATGAAGAATGCGCGGAGATCTGCCATAACTTTCCGACTGACTGAATCGAGCTTGTTGGTTAGTTTGTCTGTCAAAAAAATTCTACAAACAGTTAATGGTCCCCTGATGGTACAAGACGCTGAGATAGGCGAAGACTGGCAACGACAGCGGAGATGGAGACGGAAAAATAAAAACAAGTGTTGAAAAGTTTATCAGTACGAAGGACAATTATAAAACAACTTGTTGAGGTGATTTGGACCGAATATCTTTCAAGAGAATTGGACAGGATATGATTTTTTTTAAACAATTCGACATAAGTCAGTCCTGCGAGGTGGCATCAAAATCATTTAACTATTGACAATTAATAAACCGTGTTGAAATATTTTGGGAAAAATATTAATCATATCAAAAAGGCAATAAAGCCACTAAGATTAAAGTGTGCGAAAGAATATGAAAAAAAAAGTAAAACAATTTAAGACAGAGAAAAATAAATGAACAAGAATTAAGAAGACAGAACAAAAGATAGACTAAACTATCGCCCGGTTCACACTCCACCCACATCTATTGAACAGGTGAAGAGGCTCATCCCTTGTTCCCTGTTTAGGATGTGATTTTCGGCTTTCTCTTTTCCAATCTTTTCACTCCTTTTCCTTCTTTTTTCTCAATTGGAGTAGACAGACAAAACTATCGCCCGGTTCACATTCCACCCACATCTATTGAACAGGTGAAGAGGCTCATCTCTTGTTCCCTGTTTAGGATGCGATTTCCGGCTTTCTCTTTTCCAATCTTTTCACTATTACGTAGCCCCCTGCACATCAGTGGCGTTACCGCCTTGTTCGGGGTGATACGATTAAAAAAAAACACGAGTGATACAACATTTAAATTTTTGAAGATCAAATTGACTGGAAAGCAAGAGGTCAGAAGTGAGTTTCACAAGGGAAAGTGCGAGAGAAGAAACTGTTAGCATAAAACCTAGGATTAAATTTTAAATGAAAAACTCGTTGCCAATCTAGCACAGTATTCAATTTCGTAAAGTTGAGATACAAAAGAGGAAAGCTTAACAGAAAAATTATCGTGAAAATATTTACAGCAAAAGCCCAGAAAAGTTAGGTGAAGGCGATTGCAAAGTAACTGATACCAAAATGCCAGATTATGACCAATAACAAAGTACATTGCTCATTGGATTTTATCAAGAATGCCACAATAAAAACAACACGCACACATATCTTAAATTTAAATCGTACAAACATATATAATTGATTCGATTTTCAATTATCAGTTTTAACTTTAAAATTTTAATTTAAAAGTAAGTGTATATATGCATTGCTAAAATAATAAAATAGATTTTCTGCGATCATTCTTGTCGAAAATCTCAATGAGTGATTAAAAAAATACGAAACTGTCGATTCGACTTTCGATAACTATTGACTGATATATATATATATATATATATATATATATATATATATATATATATAGGCAGCACATTTTCTTTTAGATATGTCAGCTTAAATAAATTGCAAATATTGTGTCTGCTTATTTTTAATAAAATCCGTTCATACTCACGGATAATCTTTCACGTATTATAATTGAAAGATGTCAGAAATGAGTTGAAACGTTGACAGATTTTATTATCTTTCATTTATCAAGGTATCCAAGTACTTTCAATCTCTTTCCGAGATCATCTTCAGGGGTGTGAGATATGGTCACAAAAAATAACGGCAAAACTGTGTTGCTAAAAATTACTGTACATTTTTTCTGCTTCAAATATAACGGTTGACAAATTGCTAGCGTTCATTAGAACGTGAAAATAATCCAAAATGGAATTTTTTATATATGTTGCAATGTCATGGTCATGTACGTGTTAAAGCATAAAAAAACTGTTCTTTTTACAAACATTTTAGAACATTACTACAGTATTCATAGCTGATTCTATTGATTGACGGCTTAAGTGTTTTAATGAATATTGCCTCGAGAATCTGTAGTTTGCTTTTGTTGTTTTCTTGGTGTAGGATAGTTGTGTTATCGATCATTATTTTTTTATATTGTGAATGTCGACAGGAATGTTGTTGTAGATGTCTAGAAATGGGCGAATGGTCAAACAAATGTAATGTAAGCCGTCTATCTAATTTTAGTTGTTGTAAATCCAACACATATATATATATATATATATATATATATATATATATATATATATATATATTTTTTTTTTGTCGGAGATACATTCTCTTAAGGGACATTTGAATTGATATATAATGTTGGTTTTACGTAACACATCAGTTGGTGAGGAGGAATTATTACGGATAATTAAATTAGAGTATTGTACCTTTTATAACATATTATTAATTTTAATTTTTATTAGGATCAACGGAAGATATATTAGTACGAATGTGATTTTTTACTTTTTTTCATCCTGTTTGTAGTTATCGTGCATCTGGTTGCAATAGAGGAGTTTGATATGTCTAGTGTCTTTTGTAGAATTACCATATTTTGTTTTTTGTGTATTGAGGTTTTTGAAATATCGTCTTGTTTCTTCATCTACAATGTGGTTTGGAAAGTCATTATTTATGAGAGTCTGTTTAATATTTTTTAGTTCTGGGTTGTTTGAAAAGCTTTTTAGACTTTCATACGGTAAAATAAGTCAACTTTATCAACTTTATCAATAATGCGCTTAAATTTATTTTAAGAAACAAAGTATAAAAATATTTAATTCATGTCAATTTTGTTGCCCTATGAAAATAGAAGATTATATGGTGCATTTTGAACACTTAAACATTTTTTGTTACTGTAAAAGCAAGCAAAAAATATGTGCTATGTATGGTTAAGGTTCTTTAGCTGAAATAACTGTACGGAAGCGGTTTGTAAAGTTTAGAGTAGCTGGTTGTAGCCTTATTGACGAAGAAAGCTCAATGAGACTCACCTACGACAGATGACAACTAAAATGATTGAAAATAACCCGCATTATACAACGTGGATATTGTCAGAAACATTAGATTTATCAAAATCTATCATTCATGAGTAATTAGTGAAGCTTCGATACACAAATCATTACGATGTCTGACTACCACATTATCTGAGTGAAAAAAATCTTTTCAGTCGCATCTCTATATGTGTTTTGCTTCATAAACGCAATTAAAATGCATCTTTTTCGAGCAGATTGTAACAGGTCATGAGAAAAGGTTCATTTACGATAATGCTCAGCAAAAAACTCTGCGGTAGGCAATGTGAGCCATCTTTAGACATCCCAAAAGCTAGTCTTTCTCCTTAGACTGCCATGCTGTGGATTTAGTAGAATTGCAAAGAAATCCTGTACTATGAGTTTCTGCCAAGCATTCAGTCAATAGATCCTGAAAAGTACTGCCCGCAATGCTGCCATAGATTTAAATTTAAATTCCTAAAAATTAATCTAAAATTAATCTAAAATAAAAATTAAAATAGTTATTTCATTTTTTCTTATTAGCCGTATAATTAAATTCTAGTATCTAATAACTCCTTTTCTAAAATCAGTTTTCCTTCTTGTTCTATCGTTTTAATTTTTACCTTATGTTCAACAAGTTTGTTTTGGTATTAATATTATTAGTGGCCATTAAACAGTGTTCTTGAAAAGCCATTAATTATGTCTGACCAATTTCTTCCTTATTTTTATTTTTGTTTTTAATTAATTTTATAGTATCTGTTTTAGTTACTGTCACCCACGTGGTAAACCTACACATTCCGATAGCAATGATCCGCCCGGATTTTTTTCTTCTATTCTTTTTTCCTTTTCTCTACCCTCACTTCCGTTTTGTTTTACACACACAAAGAAATTTAATTTCGCATAATATTTAATCTGACAGATATGATGTGTGTTAAATTTACAGGTAAAAATGGACGTCTAGTTTTAAAAATTTTAAATTATTTTATATGTAAATTGAAATGAGCTAATTTAGTTCAAAGAAAATAATTATAATTTGTACCCACTCTAAATGATATATTGAATTTTCTTTTATAAATATCATTTCAATGTTAGTGTTTTTTACAGGTCGTATTTTATCGGCTCGGAACGAGAAACCGGGGAGCCGAGTTCGAATTCCAGTTGAATCCACTGTATTCACTTACGCGCAAATGCCCTTGGGAAAGGTATTAATCCGTCTCATTCTTCCAGTTATGGGTTAAATAGCAGGACAGATTGGGTTCTGTAGCCTTGGTCGGCAACCAGTCTACCGCAGAAAGCAATGGCAAACTACTGCGGGATAATCTTCTGCCCAGTCAGTCATGTCTCTTTCGAGACATGATCGCCCAAGCGTGTATCACGTATGGCACTTAACTGACTGATTCTAAGTGTGTATATATTTACACGCTAATAAATCTATTTCAAAATATTTTGAATTCTAAACATATAAATTCAACTCACGCAGAAACACACACCTATATTTTTTCAATGTAAAAATAGGTTTATTTGCTTCGAACAGTAAAAAAAATTGTAAATTTTTCAGATTGATAAAACGATTTTATTCATGTCTTAAAATCAAAATACCTCACTTCAGATTGGCTGTTTATGTTGGCATCCTTTCAAGCATCATCTAACCATCATAATCCCGGAAGTGTTCGGTCACTGTGCACATATGCAATCACTTAGAAAGCAACATGAGATCACCAAATGCAACACATTTAATCTTTAATCGTTTGATGTATTCCAGATACGACACTCAACCAACAAGGAAGTAACGACAATTAAGGAGAATTGGAATCTACTCTCCGATTGTATACACGCATACATTTTTATAAGAACACGTTTTATATATATATATATATATATATCGTAGTACACTTGGTATGTAATCCGGGTAAATTCCAAAAGAGACGAACTCGAGAGAACTCAATGTTAAATTCATTCATTTAACAGAGTAATATTTTATAACGGATTTCTGATTATTAGTTTGGATGATACTTATTTCACCGCTTTGGTGTCCTTAGCACGGCTCTTCAGATCCAAATGGTACAACAATGGCTAATCAAAATTCCCCCACCATTCTTCTCTTATTTGATTTTCCGTCAACGCCCACGTGTCCATAAATTAAATGTTTTAAATTAATGTTTTGAACGTTGCAATTATTTTCTTCGCTTCTTACTCATATATATATATATATATATATATATATATATATATATATATATATATATATATATATATCAACAAATGGATTTATTGAGCTAGACTAGTTACATCAAAAAACTATATTCCGAAAGAAAGATTGCAGTAGATTTTTTGAAGTGGTGTTAGGCCTGCTGAAAATTGCCTTCCAAAATTTTGATTATTTTTTAAGGGAGTTCGTTCACCGCTATTAGGCACCGACCTATTAAGTATCTCTTTATCTATATCAGTGACTTTTCACACACACACACACACACACACACATACAGATATATATATATATATATATATATATATATATAAACTTATTTATAAATGGAACTTTGTCTGTGTGTGTATGTCTGTGTGTCTGTGTGTCTGTTACCTATAGACTCCGAAACAGCTGAACTGATTTTCTTGAAAATTTTCACAGTTGTACTATAAGCGTCTGCGAGTGTTCTTAGCTAGGTTTTGTGTCGAGGTACCCCCGATAAATATCGAAAATCGATAATCGCGTAAATCGGGTTATAGAAGGCCCGATTTTAATCAAAATTTGATACAATCATAGACAAAGACATAAAAAACGATATTCAGAAGTTTCAAGGTTGCAGTTCTTACAATAGTGCAGGAAATCGATAATATATATATATATATATATATATATAT
The DNA here is from genome assembly GCA_037127315.1 of Ascarosepion bandense. Taxonomy (NCBI): domain Eukaryota; kingdom Metazoa; phylum Mollusca; class Cephalopoda; order Sepiida; family Sepiidae; genus Ascarosepion; species Ascarosepion bandense. Next base: position 5,246,443 of record JBBBDQ010000640.1, read on the forward strand.
ATATATATATATAAGGCAAGATGTTTGTGTGCGTGTCTGTTTATCTGCCAGTATGTCTGTATTTTTTCAGCCCTTTTATTTTAGTTTTTATTCGGGTTTGACTCTAAGTAGGTATAATTGTAATTCTTAGACTCAGCTATGATACCATTTACTCAGAGGACTTATTTAGCTTTCAAAATTCAGTTTACGACGAAAAACTCATTTGATATCGATACCAGGAAATCAAAATTTGACTTACATCCATTCATTTTTCTTTCAGTCTACGGTTTCGCTTTAACTGGAAACAACTATTGCTTTTTAGTTCTTCGTGCCAACGTCCAAAGAGTCTGAGCTCCAGGACCATGGATTAGTTTTAAAACTTTCATTACACCCGAGCAACGCCGAGCTATACTTCTAGTAGTATATATATATATATATATATATATATATATATATATATATATATACTGAACAATTATAGGTCAGATTAAAATATTTATATACATACATAAGTTTCTTACATCTATCTGTCCAGAAAATGCTGCCGTATATTTTCACCCTTTATGAGGCAAATAAAAATTGAAGTATTTCCGCACACGTACGTACATAGATACATTCACACCCACCAAAACACATGTAAACGGGGTGTGATAGATATATTATTGTCTAAATTACGTAAAATATAAAAATGATACTGACAACTCATTTTAAAGATATATTTAGCAAAATTACACAAAAATATCATGAAATACGAAAGAGTAAAATTATTCAATAAAATTACCATTGGCTTCAACCACGGTTTCCAGACATCTTCAGAATCTTTTGCATCTTTTCTAAACAGTTTCCTTGTTTCGTTACTCAAAGATGCCATAATCCTTGCAATTCTTCATTGGTTTTACAAGGAGATTTTTGGTGTTTTGCTCATCTGCGCCCCACGCATAATAATCAAGGGGTGGCATTCTGCGGAGTCAGGTGGCCAGATGTAAGGGGTGATGTGTTTTTTTTCATTTCACCCCAAGCAAGGCATTCTATTGCCACTATTGCGCAGGGGGTTACTAAGAAGAAAGTGATGAGAAAGAGTGGTTAGATATAGGAAATGTCAGAAGGAGGGTGATAGACGGGTAAGGATACCGAGGATGAGGGTTGGGTAGATGGGAAGAGTGTTTGAGAGAATGGATGCGAGTTAGTGTGTTAGGAGTTTTTTTTATTGAGCCTTACATTTAAACTCCTGGAGATTGTAGCTGTCGGAGAAGCGAGTGTATGGAAGGAAATTCCACAGGCGGGAAGTGCGAGAAAAGAAGCTGTTGGAGTAGAAATTGCGGTTTCACAATAAAAAGGTATGATCTAGTAGCTAATCTAGTATCTCGTGCAAATTCATACCTAGGGGGCACCAGTGATCTAAGTTCATCGGAGCAGAAGCCGTGAAAGTATTTATAGTAGAGGCACAGGAAAGCTACGTCACGCCGCTAAGAGAGTGACTGCGGGCGGTCTGCCAAGTCGGTATCGATCACATTACAGATTCTCCCTTGTATTTTGTCAAGAACCCCGAGGAGAATAGCAGGAGCACCTGACCAGATGTGGCAGCAGTATTCAATACACGGGCGGATGGTAGACTTATAAATATGCAGGATAGATTCAGACGGGAAAAATTTCCGGGCCCTGTAGAGAGAACCGACTTTCATAGCAGGGGATTTAGTGTTCGCGGAAATTGTCTAAAAGCCACGACTAGGTTTCCCTGCTTGTGTGGAATGGTTTCGTGTTATGTTTCCAGATATAGGCTCTTCCATCAGCCACCATCTTAAACCAATTATCATTCTTTAATCGTAAATGTCTTACCGAAAATATATTCTACAAAACTACCGTGACAAATAAAACCAATACAAACGAAAAGATTCACATACAAGCCATAGAAACACCCTTTAATGGAAGATTCAATAACCACAAAACATCACTCAACACAGAAAAATACAAAAACAGTACAACGCTAACAAAATATATATGAAACAGAAAGAAAATAACATTATTACCAAAATTAAATAGGAAATAGTAAAAGGAGCACATAGCTATAAGAGCAAAAGTTTTAAATTATGCCTAGAAGAAAAGCTAACGAAAATCAACTTTAAAAATTCAAAGTAAAATATTAAACAAAACAAAGGAGATAATAGAAAAATGTAGGCATGCGAACACATACCTACTTTGCAGCACAAATAACAATAAATAACAGAAACGAAACATGCAAACGATATAAATATACAATATACAAAATTAAAATTAAAAATATAAATAGAAACATACAAACACTCAATCACAGCAAAAACAGAAAATAATAGAATCACTAAACGAAAAAAAAAACAAAAAAAACACGCACACACATAAAGGCTCATAAACACAAATATATTCAAAAGCAAAAGCACCCAAAAATGACCGAGAAAAAATAAACCGTCACACAACCAAAACCGTCACACAACCAAAAACCAAAGCGTTAAGAAGAAGGCCAAACCAATAAAAAAGTCAATACAGCAAATAACAAAGATCAACCAAAACTAAAAATGTAATTAAGTGAACACTTATTCAATATAAAGCAAATAAGCGAATACCTACTTACTTACTTACCAAAGAGCAATAAGCAATAAAAAATAAAAATTAACCAAACATTTGCACAATAAAAACAAATATGAAAATAAAAAATAAAAATTAACATAATTAAAAAGAAAAAGAGAATATGCCACTCACAAACCAGACCGTACTTACAAAAATTGCCCCATGGTTCATATAAACAAGAAAAAACCGGGACTCAACAGCAGACCAGTCTTGACGACTGAGAACACTATAACGGCGTCTTCATGAAACTTCAGTATGTCGGTATGAACCTGCACTTATATATAACTCGTTTAAAAATGGAATATATATATATATATATATATATATATATATATATATATATATTCCATCGCAGCCTGTCGTGTGCGTTAGAACTCGTCCGTCTGGGCCTGGCGCACCGTCACCGGCTTACGTGGTTCGCTGCTGCACGTCGTCCGCCGTTTTGCTGTTAGCCGTTGCCATTGCCGCCGCCGATGCGAGCTGACAACGCCTACGACTACGACGACGCCGCCGCACGCCGACTTCGCTGCAGCGAAGCAGAGTTGAATACAAACAACGAAGGATGTGATTTGTGGCGCAGTGGATATCGACTCGGAACGAGAAATCGGAGAGCCGAGTTCGAATTCCAGTTGAATTCATTGCATTCACTTACGCACAAATACCCTTGGGAAAGGTATTAAAAAGAACAGATTGGGCCCTATAGCCTTGGTCGGCAACCAGTCTACAACAGAAAGCAATAGCAACATACTGCGGAATAATCTTCTGCCGAGTCAGTCATGTCTCTTTCTAGACATGAACGCCCAAGCGTGTATCACGTATGGCACTTAACTTAATGATATATAAGTGCATATATATATATATATATATATATATATATATATATATATATATATAATTGTAATATTATTTAGAGATAAGGTTGTTATTTGTAAGCGGTTATTACTGATAAGATGTATTCTGGCAAGCAGGTTTTTTTTAACATAAAATGTTCGATAACGGGGTGTAGATAAAGCGTTGATACGATCTATTTAATAGACAAACTCTATCTATCTATCTATCTATCTATCTATCTATCTATCTATCTATCTATCTATCTTTTCATTTTTAAACGAGTTATTTCGCTACCTTGGTTTCTACCATGAGTGGTGTCTTAATGCAATGTTTAATATTTATTAAAAATCCCCTGAAGACACCACTCATGGTAGAAACCAAGGTAGCGAAATAACTCGTTTGAAAATGAAAAATATTCAAAAGTTCTACAATATAATTTTATAAAACACTTCTTAATGCAAATGTGTACTGGTCTAATCTTATTAGGACCCAAAACTAAGTATTGAAAATTATATTGTTATATCCCGGGAAGGGATAATCAGGGAAAAGAATAGTGTAAGAATAATACTTAACACTGAAGATGGATTAGAAGAGATTTATTATACAACAGTACAATAAACTAATAGACGTACAAGAACAATCAACGTATAGTAACAGGAATAACGATCAAGTAGAAAATGTCTCCGTCTATGACGTATGCGTCCGTCTAGTGACGTATGTTCCCGTCTAGTGACGTATGCGTGCCTCTAGTGACGTATGCTGACGTATGTTCTAGTCACAGTCTTTTATAGACTAGACTATATCCATAACAGGGTAGGATAGGATGTTCCTCTACAACATATATATATTTTTTTTTTTCTAAGCATATGCCGTTAAATATAAGAGACAATGAATGTCTGTTATGTTTAATCATGAGCCATTCTAAACGTCGTAAGAGGAACCTGCAGATATTGGAGGACATGTACATCAAATCGAAACAACCAACACTCAATAAAATCAACTTTAAAACAGGAAATAACATATTACATTGCATTTGACTACATAGTTTTGTTGTCATTTCGCGCTATCCCGCGGTGTGACGTCATAAAACCGCATCGCAAACTTAAGAATTCCGTGTATTATTTTTGGTAACTATTGCCGTTGCCAAGCGGAGTTATATGTCAACACAAAATAAAATCGTCGGTGATGGTGGATTTTATAATATTTCAGTTTAAACAACCTCTCTGAAGATGGCTCATGTGAGCCGAAAGCTTAGAAGAAAACCAATAAATAATTATCCAAATGTTGGAGAATTTTTGTCATTATTTTCAACTGAAATTAAAGCAAAAATACGACGTTTAGAACGGCTCATGATTAAACATAATAGACATTCATTGTCTCTTATATTTAACGGCATATATTTAGAAAATTACTTGCTGCCTCGATATACTATATATATATATAGTTCTTTGTCATAATGAAATGAAACTAGAACACAGTTGTATTAAAAATTGTTGAATACATTTATATTGCAGAAATTTTGAATATGAGCTATTTCCGCAACATAGGTTTAAACTTTTTCGTATATTCAAGCGATTTACAATAACTGATTTTATCGTTTTTTAAACACTTGAACAGAGATTTTTACGAATGCGCGATTGATTTTAAAGTTAGGTGGTAGTTAATTAAGGATCTTAGAAAACTTCCATCCATGTTTGTCTAATCCTAGTAAGTATTTACGAGCATTATGACTAAATCTGGAGAATATCTTTAGGATAGGGGTATACGGTTTGTGAATATGTATCAAGGATTATTACTTACTTTTAGCCCAAGAAAAAATAATAATATATATAGATCTTTATAGAAAAATCTATATAATCGGATTCAGCGTATTGGAGAAGATAGTTATTTCTATACTTGCACGTAATCATCAACTCACTTCTTTTGTTTAATAAATCAGGCTTCTTTGACTGTTTTAAATATCTCCTTTTTTTAAACGACATAAATTGTGTCTATTTTTCCGTTATAAGATTTGATTTTCCCGATGATAAAAATAACTGAGCTTTTGTTGTTTTTTAATTACCAGAAATATTTTGAGATTGTAGTGCTGTTCGTCATCGTCCTGCGGCCTTGGCGGAGATCGAACTCACTACACCCCTCCAGTATTCTCTGTGCATTTGGAACCCTGGCGCAGTTTATAGCAAAATTCATAATCTTGTCAAATAGCTAAATACTTGATGCTTCGCCAGGGCTACCAAGGGTGTTTTTATTGTGACACCAACACTGGATGGGTTGCCTGCAGGCCCCATCCCGTTATTTAACCTATAACTGGAGGGAAGTGAAGGATTAATACATTTCGCAAGGGTACTAGTGCTTAAGTGAATGCAGGGTATTCAACTGGAATTCGAACTCGGCTCACCGATTTCTCTTTCCAAGCCGACATCCACTGTACCACAACGCACATCCATCACTGAACACTTACAGCGCCTGGACTTAGCAAGCGGTCACCCATCTAGTGCTGTTATTGTATTTAATATTACTTATATATTACTGTCATTTGGTGATTGTAGTAACGGCATTTCCATTGGTTATCAGTGGAGCAAAAACAGAATTTAACATCGCCATCAGAATGGGTGCTACTTCTGTAAATTATACTTTCGGTCATGCACCAACCATTTCGTGGGCAGGTCTTTTTTTTTTTTGCAAATTACTATTATTTTATATTTATTGATGCTCTTAAAGCAACTTTAACTAACCTGATATTGTTTTCGTTGAAAATTTTCATTCGTGTAGGAAAATAGTTGAAATGCTTGTGAATTAAATTTAGGAACATTCCTCCGATGTTTGTTTGAATATAACGACTAAAAGGTGGGTTAAACCGTACGGTATTACATTTACGGTGTTTCGGATAATTTTTACCTTTGTTTTTTTTTTTTTTTTTTTTTTTTATCTAAGTATGCAGAAGTAGAGTGCGTGTTTTTTGGACGTCGCGGGTCACCAGTGTAGAAATAGGAAGATGGTTAATGTTGTTTTTATTTTTTTTTCAAATTGGCCTTGTCTGAAACATAACCAAACTTCCTACAACTTGCAGATTTTATCCAGAATTATCAGACAGTTATCAGTGTGAATTTGTGGAAGAATAAAAGTGTTCTTTTTTATGTTTAAATAGAAATTTATTAATGGAAAAGAATAGCATGAACTGGTAGAAGTTAATGTTCATTGAGAAACACTGTTAAGACGTTAAAAGTATTAAGAGTTCGTATAGTAACTTGAAAGAGTGGGTTATGTGTACGTAGGCAGGAACGTATGTATGTATGTATGTATGTATGTATGTATGTATGTATGTATGTATGAGCGTCTATTGCTGGGTAGGATTGTCTTTGAAGATATCGCTCAGGGAGAATGATGAAAAGGAAAGAGGTAAGAGGTGAGAGATGAGAGAGAAAGATAGAAACAATAATAGCGATTGCTTGACGTTAGTTAAGGTATGCGTTAATTACGCTCGTCATCTTCACTCTCTGGTGACGGTCGTCTTGTCTCGTCTTTTATATCATTTGTAGGTCACTTAGGAATTTACTCTCGGATGTGATTCTGGCCTTTCTATTTTGTTTTTAGATTTTTCCTAATTTTCTTTTGGCCGAAAACTTTTCGCATCGAGGTGTGAAATCTCGCAAGTTTTGAGTGCTAAGCAAAGGTTGTAAATTCGAGAAAATTTATTTATTTCTAACAAAATCAATGAGTCAGTGCTTAGTATTTGAATTTTTAAATCTAGAACTTGTTTTGTTCACTACAAGTATTCTAAACTTAGATTCAGTCAGTTAGGTGCCATACGTGATACGCGCTTTGGATGATCATGTCTCGAAAGAGACATGACTGACTGGGCAGAAAGTTATACCGCAGTATGTTGCCATTACATTCTGCGGTAGACTGGTTGCCAACCAAGGCTATAGAACCCAATCTTTCTTATTATTTAACCCATAACTGGAGGGAAGAGACTGATTAATACCTTTCCCAAGGGTATTTGTGCGTAAGTGAATGCAAGGAATTCAACTAGAATTCAAACTCGACTCCCTGAGTTGTTTTGCTTACATTTTTTCTAAAGCCTTTATATATTTAATTTTTTATTGTCAAATATTTCGTTATTACTAGATAATCAAAATGGGATTGATTTATGAAAGTTGTCTAAAATTCTATGGTACTGGTTAGATCTTTTGTTTAGGTATATATGGTTGTATGAATCTTTAGTATGTGATTTATACCAGTGTTTCCTAAACTTTTTTTCCCTTGTGGCCCATTTTCAGCTTCAAAAGAAATCTCAGGCCCACATAACCTTCAATAAAAATTTCGAGTAACATGGAAATGTTTTTTATTAACATAAAAAATGTAGTAAAAATGTCAATGACTAAAATACTTCTGATGTCTATCTATCAGCTTGTCAAGTTGAATTTCCAAATCTTGGTTCAACCTCTAGCGTAAATCTCCTCTCTTTTCAATCTGCAATTGATGACGTTTCTTTGTGAGTAAATCATTTGCTGCAGAAAATCCTGCCTCAACCAACCAAGTGGTGGGAAAGCCAAGTAAGAACGGAACTACTTTTCCAAGAGCAATGGATGGGATAATCCTACTTTCAGCCATCCAATTAGTCAGTCAGTTAAGTGCCATACGTGATACACGCTTGGGCGATCATGTATCGAAAGAGACATGACTGACTGGGCAGAAGATTATCCCGCAGTAGGTTGCCATTGCTTTCTGCGGTAGACTGGTTGCCGACCAAGGCTATAGAACCCAATCTGTCCTGCTATTTAACCCATAACTGGAAGGAAAAGACGGATTAATACCTTTCCCAAGGGTATTTGCTTGTAAGTGAATACAATGGATTCAACTGGAATTCGAACTCGGTTCCCCGGCTTCTCGTTCCGAGCCGATATCCACTGTACCACAAAGCATCCCTTTCAATATTTGCCATTGATACTTTGTTCTCCTTTAGTTCAAGGGCTTAAAAGAAGATAAAAGAAACATTACGCACCATCCTAATAATACATGCATTTATAATTTAAAAAATTAAACCATTAATTATGTAATGTCATAAGCAACAATCAAACAATGTTTTATCAACAAGACTGTACCACAACATCAAAATTGCTGAAGTATTCGGAATTTGGACACTTTAGCCTAATAGAATAAAAAATATAATAATTGATATTTAGAAAAAGCATTTGTCAACTTGACAATGAAACACGTTAGCCGTAACGTAACCTATTATTTAGTGTATACTTCATATCATAATATTACAAATTCAGAAGTAAACATTATTCAAATTTGAATGAGACAATATAATTAAACAAAATGTTTCAAATTAATTTAAATATGATAATAAAAAGAAATTTATATTTATTAACTTTGATTTTATTGAAATGCTTTTGAATTATTTCCCTTTAAAGAAAGCTCCAGGCTTATTTCAAAATTTCTCAGGCCAAATTATGAGCCCGCGTTGAGAAACACTGGTTTGTACTGATCATTATTCAGGTCCAAGGTTACATTAAGAAAGCCGACCACTTTGGTGTTAGTGGTGGTGGTAATATTCAGTTCGTGATCATTTACAAATGTTATCAGATCCTTTTTTAGTCGATCTGTCTGCCGTGGACATATTTGCGGAGGAGTATTATTCAATCGTCTCTATCTAGTCCGGTATTTTTTATGTCATAACCAAAGACAAAAGATAAATCTTTCTTAGTCGACGCATTTTGTGCTCAAATATGAGAATTTTATTTTACATTAAGTAAAAATGTATTTTTTTAAAACACATTGGTTTAGAAAACTTTCTTTTTTACATTGTTCAGACTATTGTCTTCATCTCTCCTGCCATGTTTACGTCGCTGTCCTCCCTATCACTAGTTCCATGGCATGTTTGTTGACGAGCTACACTATTTGATTTCACCAACCCTGACCTTTGCTGGAGGGAAGGGGCCTCCATGCCACGTACACGGTGATGAATAATTCCCATTGCCGTCATATTCCAATAGTAAGGAGTAAGTTACCCTCTGACAGCTACCTCTCAGGAATATCACCATCTGGGACCAAACTTCCGAGAGAATGTTTGCTTGATCACTACAATCTTGACATCTTCAAGTTTAGCTTTAACTGTTACGAAGGTGAATTTTTCTAAGGTGATTTCTTCTAATACAGATAGAAGCTTACTTTTTTTTCAACGTAGCCTTCCAGCAGTGATACACACTTTTCCCATCTGTGCACAAGCTTCCGTATTCTCTCAGCGTAAAAATGTTTGGACTGATGTCTCAGCCATTCGCTAACAGCACTTTTGACTTCATCGTCACTTTCAAATTTTTTAAACAATTTAGTCCACTTGTAGACATTTTTTGGCTGAAACATGTGGCCCCATACACAGTTGATATTCTCCTATGAATTTCAACTGGTTTGCACCCTTCAGCAACCAAAACCTTGATAACTGACCTCTGTTCAATACTGGATCATGCTTCTTGGTTGGCCATCTTTGTTAATCTCCAAAACTCTCAACTTTTTTTCAATTTGCAAAAAAATGAAACCCCTTTGAAAAAAATCCCTTTGAATATCGAAAGATTCACCTTGTTTATTGAATGACCCTCGTATAATTCCTGTATGAACGCCGCTTCTTGCTTTTTCTTACGCTGATACCAAACTACATAGTGAAAATTAGCACAAAACACACAGAGACACAGACACACACACACATACAGTCACACACACACACACACACACACACACACACACACACACACACACACACTTATATATAGAAATAGAGAGAGAGAGAGGAATAGAAGAGGTGAGATTATATAAATATAGACAGAGAGAGAGAGAGAGAGTGTGAGATAGGGGGATGAGAGATTATATATATATATATTTACAGGTAGATACAAATATATATATAGATAGAGACGGAAGGTGATTGAGTATATATATATATATATATATATATATATATATATATATATATATATGTGTGTGTGTGTGTGTGTGTGTAACGGTATTCTCATGGATTTGCGAGATTAAATCTCATCACATATTAATTTAGCTTTCCATTAGTTTGATAACATTAGAAAGAAGAGACATTTTGGAAACATAAAATCGTTTAACAAATCAAAACGTTGATATTTTATTGTAATTTATTTTGGGCTTTTTAAAGCTAGAATTATGAAAGAAATCAACCAGCAGTTTTAAAAAATCTATAGAAATTTATGTAATTATTAAAATTTCGTCAAACTGTCTTTAATTACTGCAGCGATGACTGATTTTATTTATTATAAGATTTTCTTGTATTTTATAAATTTGCGTAAGGCTACATTTTGTCTGTGTGTCCACTGATCAACAGAACAAAAGGGCACGGATCATTAACTTGTCATGAAGGTTTTCTTATCAGCATTATATAATTTTTTTCTTTTAATATATAAAAAAATTACTTTTAGTGGAGACTCGTTTTTATGTATAAGGAATATTTTTTCAAAAGTTAAAAAAAAAGTGGAGCTCTCCGACAGGGTTTGAGTCTTATTAAGAGAAACTACTATCTGATCTTGCGTGTTTGAGATCGCTCGTAGATTCTTAACCGAGTAAGGTTTAATTTAGACTTTCGACGAGTACACATCCTCTCGTTTTAATTTTCTTAAGAGCCAAAATCGACTCGATTTCATATCCGAAACATAAACAAAATAATTATTAAGGGATTAATGGATTTATTTGTAATTCAACTTTATCTGTAAGGAAACAATATTAACGCCTACTGATATACGTAAAATTATATGATTTAATTTTAAGAAAAACAAAGAGTATTTTTGACAAAAATCGGTCAGTAGCTATCTGGATAATTAATTATTGCGTGAAAAATAATTAAATTTTAAGATACTTATTGACACAGAGTTTCGTAATGATTCGCTATTCAGGACCCAGATTAGAATCATTGTATGAATTATTAAGGAATAAATATTTTACAAACGCTAATTATTATAAAATATATGTTTCTATAATAACCAGGTTTCTTTTCTGGCAACTTAAGAATAAATTATCACAAAACTCTGTGTCAGTATTCAATAAGTATTCTGAATATTATATATATATATATATATATATATATATATATATATACAAGTATTGTTGGAATAATATTCCTTGTCAAAAGAAACACTATTTTTAAGAAAGTGCTCAATACAAAAGTAGAGCTAATAATATTATTTATTCATAAATTATAACATGGATATGTTACAATATCACTACAAAAGTAGCCATTTTATTTCAACACTTTTGTGTCTTTTCAAGTGATGTGAAGAACCATCACATCACTTGAAAAGACACAAAAGTGTTGAAACAAAATGGCTACTTTTGTAGTGATATTGTAATATATCCATGTTATAATTTATGAATAAATAATATATATATATATATATATATATATATATATATATATATATATATATTATAAATTATATTTTAGAACATGTACAAAATTTTATATATCCACTACAAATCGTACATTTGCTTTCACATTGAAACTACAATGTCTCCTTAGGTAATTTTGTACATGTTCTAAAATATAATTTATAAGAAATATTCACAGCTCTATATATTATATATCGAACGCTGTTTTACATTAATGTGTTGAACGTTGGAAAAATATTTTTCTTCGTTCCTTATTCACTCGGAAATATATATATATATATATATATATATATATATATATTGTTAAATATAACAAACAATGAATGTCTATTATGTGTAATCACGAGCCTTTTAAAATATCGTATTTTAGCTTTAATTTCCAGTGAAAATAAAGCCAAAAATTGTACAATATTTAGAACTTTTTTTATAAATGTCTGCTGATATACGTAAAATTATATAATTTAATTCTAAGAGAAACAAAGAGTATTTCGGCTCACATGAGAGTGATTGTAGGGACAGTCACATAAAGACATTCACTATGCGGCGATAACGGTCACGGAATAGCAGACGCTATTAGACGTAAATTAGTGATGGTGTTCTATGACGTCATACAATGTGTTGTAACTAGTTTGAAATGTGATTTCATTGAGTGTGAGTTGCTCTGATTTAATGTAGATGGTATCCCATATCTGAAAGTTCTGTTACTGTTTGTATGTGTGAGTAGAATTTTGTCTGAGTAAAATTATGTAAATGGCTATATATATATATATATATTTGAAAAGGCAAGGGGGCATTTTTCCTCAGGTAATCCTTTCGTGCCAACGCAGCATCAGAAAGAATTGTTGGCAAAATTTGACGACAGAAGATGACAACTTTTCCACAGAAAAAATAGTAAATGAGTTTGACAAAGGCTGATGCACTATTAAAAAGGTTATTAATAAAACAATTCATGAATAAAATGTAATAAATGCTACAGCAGAGTATAAAGTTTTTGTATCTCGTCTTTTTTCATCTATCTATCTAGCTAGCTAGCTAGCTTATTTTGTTTCTATCTATCTATCTATCTATCTATCTATCTATCTATCTATCTATCTATCTATCTATCTATCTATCTATCTATCTATCTATCTATCTATCTATCTTATTTTGTTTCTAGCTATCTAGCTAGCTAGCTTATTTTGTTTCTATCTATCTATCTATCTATCTATCTATCTATCTATCTATCTTATTTTGTTTCTATCTATCTATCTATCTATCTATCTATCTATCTTATTTTGTTTCTATCTATCTATCTATCTATCTATCTATCTAGCTTATTTTGTTTCTATCTATCTATCTATCTATCTATCTATCTATCTATCTATCTATCTCTATCTATCTAGCTTATTTTGTTTCTATCTATCTATCTATCTATCTATCTATCTATCTATCTTAGCTTCTGTTTTGCTTTTCTACAGAATCTACTAAATGTAAATCTTGTTCGTATTTTCCGCCTTCTTCCGTTATTGGATATTATTTCTTTCGGTTTTCATGTTGTCTGACTAATTGTATCTTCCAGTTGTTTGTTGTTTCCATGTATGTTAGTAAGTCAATAGTTCTTGTCTTGTATGACAATTTTAGCCAAATAAATACTCTTCTACCTTCTTTACAGGATATGTATAGGCGGTCTACATCGGCCTTTGGATGATGCGTCTTATGATTAGAAAGAAGCTTTCTTGTCTTAGAATCTATTTTCTGATGTCATTTAGAGTCCAGTTCAAGATGTTGAAGCTATATTGGACCACTTGGATGGCAAGGTTATTAATGCCCATAATTCTGTTCTGAGAATTCAATTCAGTTTTCGAAATCAGTCCTGCACTTCTATAGTACCCTTTACGCACCATGTCCTTCGTTTTCCTATGGTAAATTCTTTCATTCTCATTTACACCTAGGTACTTATAAGCTTCTTCTTGCTCTAAATCTTTTGTTAAGCAGGGTCTAAGCTAACAGAGGACGTTTGTTGCAGTGATCCTCGCTAAAATCCGACTTTAGCACATTTATCTAAATTAAAATTCATTCACTGAAGCATTTTACAGTTTGCAGAAGACCTTCCAACTCATTGTCATTTCTAGCATGCAACTTTAAGTCATCCATGTAAAATAGATGACTTTTTTCTTTTGAACTATTTTATTACCACATTCTTTATTATGTTCTGTGCCTTGTGTGATGTTACTGCTTTTATTATCTAATTCCGGTTCCCTTTCATGTTTTGTTGATTCGTCTATTCTGATTGCAATTCTTTTTATTTCTTTAATTTCAGCCTCTGTCAATCGGTTATTTCGCATGATATACCTTCTTACATTGGCCAGTTTATTTTTGTCAATCTACTTTTTAATTTTTGGTCCAACCTTTTCTCGCCAAATGTTATATGTTTGGTGAGAGATGTTTTTATCTAATTTGAGTAACGCTTCATGGAATGCAGTCATAACGACTTTGTACTCCTCACGAGACCATTTTATTTTATTTTTTTCTTTAAATATACGGTTATTGATATAGCTGGAGAATTTGAATGGTAAGTTCTCCTTAGTGTGTGGGCTGTACTTAATAAGACAATTTTTTGTATATCTCTTAAGCTGGGGTTTCAAGGATTCTTTCAATATGTTGTTTTGTTCCATTTTTATCATTCCAAGTGCACCTACTATCAATAGCATGATTCTTGCTTTCAATTTCCACATTTTTCTATTTTAATTTTCAGGTCTTTATATTTTGACAGTTTTTCGAATTCCTTGGTTGCTATGTTACCATCCGCTGGACAAGGCATATTAATTAATAGGCAATGACGGCCTATTTGCTTCAGTTTTTCTGTCTGTGTAGAATGGTAACATCTTCTATTTATGTAACCCGTGCTGGATGATGTTCATACCAGTGTTTGTTTACAGATTTTCCATAGTGCTTACACATTGTCCAATGTAAATATTGCCCCACTCTATCGTGACGAATTTTATATTCATTTGGGGCAAGTACAGAACATCCTGAAATTACATGGTGTATTGTTTCTTGGTATTTATCACAGAACCTGCATTTTAGATCCGCATTCAGTCAGTTAAGTGCTATACGTGATACACGCTTGGGTGATCATGTCTCCAAAGAGACATGACTGACTGGGCAGAAGATTATCCCGCAGTAGGTTGCCATTACTATAGAACCCAATCTATTATTTACCCCATAACTGGAGGGAAGAGACGGATTAATACCTTTCCCAAGAGTATTTGCGCGTAAGTGAATGCAATGAATTCAACTGGAGTTTGAACTCGGTTCCCCGATTTCTCGTTCCGAGCCGATATCCATTGCGCCACAACGCACATTTGTATAATATTGGCCTGAAAGTTATTATTATTATTATTATTATTTTCTTTTCTTTCATTTTTAGTATATACTCATTTCTCTCCGGATCCCAACCAGAGACCGAAGGTCAGAAATGCCATCATGTTATTTTTCTCAAAATATAAAAAATAAATAAAACAAAAACAAAAATGAATAAATAAGAAATTAAAAAAAACTCTAAGATCGCACACATTTTACATAAATAAATCCCTTCGTTGCTTGTGAACTGTTTTTTTTAATCGTTTCACCCCGAGCAAGGCGGTAATGCGACTGATGTGGAGGGGGCTACATAAGTGTAAAAAGATTAATTAGAAGAGAGTGAAGAGGAAGACGAACTAGTTAGACTTGTGAAGACAATTTTTTTCTATTTGTTTAAGTCTTTGGCTAGCAGGGATCGTTTCACTGAGTCTATCGGAACCGTTTCCAGTTAAACTGACGGCTCCAACTACAACTGGAATTTGTTTCTCACGTCTAGTAGAGATACTTGCATAAAGTAAGTTACAAAGCAAACCCCAAACATGCTTGTTACGTTTTCACATATGACTAAGTTTTATGATTTGTGGGATGTTCTAGATATTGATGTTTTTTTCAGAGAGGATATGGAATACGATACTATATCCGAATAACGGGGAAAAAAAGATTACCAGACTTTGCAATATTGCAGTCAGCGGAGATGAAACTCAAAGTCGTTTCCTTGCTTTATATTTTGGAAAAGTCGGGCCGACCATCCTGACTTTCTCCACCGTGGCCAGCAAAAGATAACGAAGAAGCTCTAAATAAAATGGCTTCGGGGTGAAAGGAACGTGATTTCCTGCTTCATCGAACTTGTGCTGGTTAGACATTCGACAAGCATTTGTATAGAGAACGGGTTCACAAACATTTCTGCGTCGTCTCTCCCTTTCACGAGGAAAATTTTTCACCGCTCACTCGTTTAAATAATATTTTGAAACACACCAAAATTGTTTAATAAAAGTTCGTTACTGGTTGGTAAACTGATTCCATGGAGTAAAAAATACCAAAGGGAGCTAACAAATAACGCTGACTTAAAAAAATTTTCAATTAGTTGCGTTTTTTTTTTCACGTGATAGAGGAAAAAAAAAATAATGGACTCCAAAAAATACAAACATTTTTAATTCATGCAAATTTAGTGTAAGATCACGAAAAGTTCTTATAGATTTTATACACTTTCAGGCAATTTACTAATAACGGGGGAAAAATAAACTTAAATAATTCAATAGCTTGACCATCTATCTCAAGTCTTGTTTCGATACTTCAGCGTGATGTAGTAGTTAGCAAGCTGGTCTTACTAGAATCTATTAGTAATGATATTGTGGTGCAGTGGATATCGGCTCTGAACGACAAATCGGGGAACCGAGTTCGAATTCCAGTCAAATTCCTTGCATTCCCTTATGCATAATACCCTTGGAAATGGTATTAATCTGTCTTTTCCTTCCAGTTATGGGTTAAATAATAAGACAGATTGGGTTCTATAGCCTTGGCTGGCAACCACTCTATCGCAGAAAGTAATGACAACCTACTGATCTCCCATAGCGTGTATCACGTATGGCACTCTACTGCCTAGGTGCCACCTACTTTCGGCCTTGTGCCACATCTAAGCTGCGCTTAGAAAATCAACTATGTCATCGGATAATATTAGAAACTAACTTCCATTAAAATTGTTTCTTATTCAATTTTTACATGTTTTTTTAGACAATAGCCGTTGTACAATAGAGTGATGGAGTGATAAAAATCTGATGCAATCACGGATAACGCAATATTTTCAAGGCCAAGCTTCATTATGCACTTCGAAAATTGATTCATATTAATGCGCAACACTGCAAATGACCTAATCTGAGAAAAGAATAGAAATCGATTACACCCTGAAACTCCAGTGGGTCTAAAACTGACTGTATGGTGAGAGAAAGAAAAGTAAGAGATTGTTTATATTAATTTGCACAACAGTGTACATACGCAATATCAACCATCTTATTTTTTAGTCTTGAATGATTCGAGCCAGAATCGGTGCTCTCCGTATACCGTGAAAGGCAGCTCGACGTGGGGTAATGGTTAGCAAGCTTGTCTCGCTATTAACGTAATAGTGAGTAAGGAGCTAAATCCATAATGGGTACCGCTGTTTTCGGCCTTGTGCCATATCTAAGCGGCATGTACAAGATCAACTCTCAAGACTGGTTTTAAATTAAGAGTTTTCCTTCTTGACATTTTGCCCTACCAAGACTAATGAGCCTCGTCTGTTACTTAAGATTGTTTGAATATGTTTCGTTAATCTAGCTACTTCTGAAGAGAAGATAGCCTAGTCTCTCCAAGGCAGTTTTGTGTTAAGAGTTTTTCTTGACATTTTGACCTACAAAGACTAATGAGGTTCGTCTGTTACTTAAGATTGTTTGAATATGTTTCGTTAATCTAGCTACTTCTGAAGAAGATTACCTAGTCTCTCCAAGGCAGTTTTGTGTTAAGAGTTTTTCTTGACATTTTGACCTACCAAGACTAATGAGCCTCGTCTGTTACTTAAGATAGTTTGAATATGTTTCGTTAATCTAGCTACTTCCGAAGAGAAGATTGCCTAGTCTCTCCAAGGCAGTTTTGTGTTAAGAGTTTTTCTTGACATTTTGACCTACCAAGACTAATGAGCCTCGTCTGTTACTTAAGATTGTTTGAATATGTTTCGTTAATCTAGCTACTTCTGAAGAGAAGATAGCCTAGTCTCTCCAAGGCAGTTTTGTATTAAGAGTTTTTCTTGACATTTTGACCTACCAAGACTAATGAGCCTCGTCTGTTACTTAAGATTGTTTGAATATGTTTCGTTAATCTAGCTACTTCCGAAGAGAAGATAGCCTAGTCTCTCCAAGGCAGTTTTGTATTAAGAGTTTTTCTTGACATTTTGACCTACCAAGACTAATGAGCCTCGTCTGTTACTTAAGATTGTTTGAATATGTTTCGTTAATCTAGCTACTTCCGAAGAGAAGATAGCCTAGTCTCTCCAAGGCAGTTTTGTATTAAGAGTTTTTCTTGACATTTTGACCTACCAAGACTAATGAGCCTCGTCTGTTACTTAAGATTGTTTGAATATGTTTCGTTAATCTAGCTACTTCCGAAGAGAAGATAGCCTAGTCTCTCCAAGGCAGTTTTGTGTTAAGAGTTTTTCTTGACATTTTGACCTACCAAGACTAATGAGCCTCGTCTGTTACTTAAGATTGTTTGAATATGTTTCGTTAATCTAGCTACTTCCGAAGAGAAGATAGCCTAGTCTCTCCAAGGCAGTTTTGTGTTAAGAGTTTTTCTTGACATTTTGACCTACCAAGACTAATGAGCCTCGTCTGTTACTTAAGATTGTTTGAATATGTTTCGTTAATCTTAGCTACTTCCGAGAAGAATAGCCTGTCTCTTTCCAAGGCAGTTTTGTGTTAAGAAGTTTTTCTTGACATTTTGACCTTACCAAGACCTAATGAGCCTCGTCTGTTACTTAAAAGATTGTTTGAATATGTTTCGGTAATCTAGCTACTTCCGAAGAAAAGATTGCCTAGTCTCTCCAATGAAGCCATATTGCAAGAAAGATGTATGCCTTTCCATAGAGAATTAGTGTAATATAAATTGGCTCGCTCAGAATTTGAACTCCGCACATCAATTTCATTTTCAGTGCTGATAATTATTTCGCAACTTTCGCATTCAAAAATTAAATTATACTTGTATTTGCCGCATCCCTTCAGACCACGTGCGATCATGGCTCTCCACACCATCTCATACCTTGTAACGCTTAGTAATGTTTGTTTGTTTCTTACTATCCGTGCCAATACCTGTTCTGACATCAATTCACATAAAAAAATCTTAGTCCTTTTTGCCTTCAGCGGGCCTTGTGCGTTTCAAAACCTCCTTCCTCATTATGAAACCCCAAATAATAATCTGTGTCTTTTTAAGTACAAGTATCATTTTTGTGTACGGTTAACTTAAAATGTCTTTGTTATTCACATGTACCGATCAAATATTTTTCTGTAGAAGAGTATTTCCGTTGCCTACACTCTTTTCGTCATCCATTATGAAATTGGTCAGCATATAGGAGGATTTATTTGTTTTAATCATTTCACCCCAAGCAAGGTGGGATCGCCACTAGTGCGCAGGGGATTACGGTAAGAGAAAAGTCTGGGTACAGTGGGTATTGAAGAAAGAATAAAAGATGAACGAGATTCGAGAAAATTGAAGGTGGCAATTTACGTTGCATTTAAATTTTTGGAGATTGTACCTATCAGAAAGCAAGTAAACGGAAAGGAGTTTCACAGACAGGAAATACAAGAAAAGAAACTGTTCTTGTAGAAGTGACGGTTACATTTAACTATTTCAACGGTCAGTGCATTTGCCACGAAAATATTTGTATAAATGGCAGAGGGAGGTGAGGCCAAGGCACGTAGGTGAGAATGTGGTCGAAGTCGAGATGCAAAGTCACGATCGATTATTTATTTGTTTCTAACCAAAATTTCCCGTTTCTTAATAATTTACTTAGGTTTTGAAGGCATATTTTGCTATTCCAAAACACCTTTGGATTTCTTGTTTCCTCTAAAATTAAATCACACTTATTAAAAATTGCATATACTAAACTCAGTAACATATCATATGTCAAGTCGCTTTTATTCAGCGAATAAAAGCATTGGTTAGATCCAGTGACTTGACTCAACGAGTGCGAGTTCAATACCTGGCTACAGCAGGGGAGAACAACTTAAAAAATTGATTTAAAGGGACGTAAATAAGACATCCGGAAGTGACATGGCTCATTGAACGAGAACAATTTACCTCAATGCTCGAAATAAGGAGTTCGGTACGAAATTCCAATCACCTGAAGAAAGCAGGAGCGTATAACGTCCGAAACGTCGTGAACATGTCAACAGCGATGAGGACAACAGACCGAACAATGTAAATAATATAAAAATAAGTCATCTCAGAAATATAGACAAATTCTTGAATACAGTATAAAATAACATAACTTTTAATAAGGATGTTGATTTTTCGAACTACCTTAAACCAAACTTTAGAAAGGAAACTCCAATCAGTAATAGAAAGAGCAATAACAGTTACTGGACTTGAGAAATCTAGTTTTCTGAAAAACTATTTTGAGAGTAAGATTTTTAAAATTTCAAACGGCTGTTACTGTAATTGTTCGGTTATGAATACCGAATGCTTCCAGTATGGAAATGACACATCTTTTTCTATGTGCCATGTCCCTTAAAGGTTGCGCGTTGTGGTGCGGTGGGTATTGGCTCGGAACGAGAAATCGGCGAGTCGAGTTCGAATTCCAGTTGAATTCCTTGCAATCACTTCCACGCAAAAACCCTTGGAAAAATGAACTAATCCGTCTCTTCCCTCCATTTATGGGTTAAATAACAGAACTGATTGGGTTCTATAGCTTTGGCTGGTAACCAGTCTACTTCAGAAAGCAATGGCAGCCTACTGCGGGATAATCTTCTCCCCAGCCAATCATGTTTCTTTCGAGACATGATCGCCCAAAGCCTGTATCACGTATGGCACTTAACTGACTGACTACCTCATGAATTAAGAGGCTGGAATGTTTTGGTTAGAATTAGAATTAAATATGGTATACTAAGGTATATTGTAACTAAGAAAACCGAATAGGTGTTGTGTGGGTCATTTATTTTACTAAAATACTTTTTTAATTTTTAAGTTATATTGGAGCAAAAGTTATAAATGAAACATTGTAATTAAATAAATTTTAAAGAAAATATTTTTGATGTTTACATAAAACTGTTAATGATGAGGAGGTGATTCATCTTGCTAAAAAGCAGTTCGGTGAAGTTAGCTCTGGTTCTGAACTGAGGAAACGTAAACAACTAGTATGCCTGCATTGGCCCACCTTTTGGCGCCTCGAGGTGGTGTAATGGTTAGCAAGCTTGTCTTGCTAGAAATATCGCAGCTGACTAATGAGTTCGATACTCACTGATTGTCACATACTTTAGGCCTTGTGCCACATCTAAGCTGCGCTTAGAAAATCTCCATTGGCCCACCAACCTTGAATATTAGGAGCATGAAACCAGATAATGTAGAAATATTCAGTGCAGGGACGGATGCTAAATTTATAAATGTGCAGGAAGGATTCTGACAAGAACAAATATCTGGCACAACAACGTGAAACTTACTTGCGATAAAATTCGTGTATGGCACAAGGCCAACGAGATTTCGGAAAATACTGAAAAATATTTGAAATCGTGGTTCTTTTTTATTTTGATTTATTTTTCTTCTTCTTCTTCTTCTTCTTCTTCTTCTTCTTCTTCTTCTTCTTCTTCTATGTGCCCTGTCCTTTCGGGACGTAAGCGATCATGGCTTTCCACGTCTCTCTATCCCTGTTGGCACTTAATATGTTTCTTCCTGTTACACCACGCAACCCCCGTTCCATCATCCACCTGCTCAAGCCCTTCAAATATGTTATCCGCTGCTTTGCTCTGTCTCTTTTTTCTTCTATCTGGCCTGTCAGTATCAGGTTCTCCAAGCCCTCATTCCTCATTGCAGGCCCCAGGAACTTCAGTTGTCTCTTCTTGATGCTCACTATTAATTTTCTTTTCGTTGCCATTCTTTCGAAAACCTTATCATTGCTCGCATGCTCGGTCCATGATATCCGCAGCATCTTTATCTAGAACCAGATTTCCGCTGTTTCAAGTTTTTTCTTCATCTTCGATGATATTGTCCAACCGACGAACCGACATCATATAGCAATCTAGCACTCTCTTCTTTGTTTCTAGTGAAATTTTCCTGTCTCTTAGTATTTTACTCGGCTTCTGGAACGCGACCTTCGCCATGCCAGTTCGGATCTTTGTGTCGCACTTTCCATCTCCTGTTGGAACAATTCCTAGGTATTTAAATTTTTGTACTTGCTTGATTCTAGTATCCCCCCCTACCTGTCTTTGGCATTTTGAGTTGCTCTTTTTGCTGATGCTGATTTATTTTTTACCAGGGCTTAAACATGAATGAATGTCGCTGGTAAGTGAATGTGTAACTACCTTATTTAACCAGCAAACCTTGCTTTTTTTTTTTACTTCAGGTTGTCGACATAATAATTTCGAGCAATCTCTGAAAGCTAAAAGGTAATGTTCCTAAATATCATCGTGCATTCTTTCTTTAACAATTTCATTTTTCTTTTTTCTTTTTTTTTTTTTTTTTTGTAATTTCTTTTTTCTACCAACCGTTTATCTCTTGGGGTTCCCTAAAGCTGTTTTATAATCTGCAAATTCGCTCACTATCCCGGAGGGAAAACATTACAAAAAGAAAAACAAAAAAAAAACAAAAAAAAAATTACAAATTTTCTCCATCATCTCGCCTAAACCTTTCAAAAACTGTCGATATTTATAAACGCTGTAGAGAAGATTACTGAGTCTTGACATTCATTCTGTAACCAAACACACAGTAAGCGTTTCGACGCTCAAGAAAAAAAAAACTTACTAAAACTTTATTTTCTCTCAACATCAACATAACCTCTGATCTATAAGCTGACCGCAAAATGTCCAGATTTATAGCCCAAAACGGTATCGCTATTTTTTATTTTATAAATCTGATTATTTCATGTTCAATTATTTCTTTAATTTTGTGAGGATTTCTTATGTAAGTTTTTCTAAGAAGCATTTTCGAATCGAAACCAGAGATAAAACTCATATTTATGATGATTTGCAAGTGATGATGATGACTTCTGTCAAAGCTGACAACGAGCCTAACAGCTTGTTATTGTTGCCATTACAAGGGTAGTCGCTGTGAGAAAAGTAATTTATGAACATGATCATAACTAGACCGAGGGAATATATTTTTTCACGCTATATTGTCATGGGAGAGATCGTCTAGGAAAATGTAAAAAGAGTAAACTTAATCGGAATTCAAATCATGCTTGCCAAATCCGTTTGTTGTATTGGTAATCGTTAATCTACATGGCATATTTTTTTTTGTTTTTTTTTTAATCATATCACCCCGAGCAAGGCGGTAACGCCACTGATGCGCAGGGGGTTACGTAAGGGTAAAAAGAATGGAAAAGAGAAAGCCGGAAACCACATCCTAAACAGGAAACAAGGGATGAGCCTCTTCACCTGTTCAATAGATGTGGGTGGAGTGTGAACCGGGCGATAGTTTAGTCTATCTACTCCAATTGAAAAAAAAGAATAATAAAGGAAAAGAGTGAAAAGATTGGAAAAGAGAAAACCGGAAACCGCATCCTAAACAGGAAACAAGGGATGAGCCTCTTCACCTGTTCAATAGATAATTTAGTAGTTACATATATGTAATAACATGTGAGTGTTATAATTAAATGATAACACTTGGATTTTCATTCAGTCAGTTAAGTGCCATACGTGATACGCGCTTTGGGCGATCATGTCTCAAAAGATACTGAATGACTGGGCAGAAGATTATCTCTGTCATTGCTTTTTGCGGTAGAATGGTTGCCAGCTAAGGCTATAGAACCCAATCTGTTCTATTATTTAACCCATAACTAGAAGGAAGAGACATATTAATACCTTTCCCAAGGGTATTTGTGCGTAAGTGAATGAAATGAATTCAACTGGAATTCGAACTCGGCTCCAAGATTTGTCGTTTCGAGTCGAAATCCACTGCACCACATTCATTGATTCATTCGTGTAAAATCTTCTGTACAATAAAAACGGAAGCTGATGATGGTTCGCCTGAAATGGGCCTACACTTCAGCTTAACCATAGACTAACGTATCTGTCTTAATTTTTTCATATATTTGCTCTGAATGTATTTATATATATGTATATTTAGAGCTTTCTAAGAGAGTTATCCTACCACTTTATGTACAGGATACTCCTTTGGATTCTTCTATATTTACACCGCATGTTATAGATATATATACATATATATATGTTCTAAAATATAATTTATAATATATAATGTGTGTGTGTGTGTGTGTGTGTATAAAGTAGAATCCTTGAAGTTTGGTAAGGTAAATTCCAATAGAGGTATACTCCAAAGAGAACTCAAATGTTAAATTTTATTGCTAAATTTAACAGAGTATTATAATCAGGAAACAAAAGTGAGATATTTTTACAAATCTATTTGTAATACGGTATTTCGCGATCCCAGCCGCTTTTCAAAACCAAATTCATAAAACAGTGAACGTCTTAAATTTGTCTAGACGAAGTCACGTAGGATAGAGAAAGGAAAGGAAGGAATAAATATTAGAAAGAGAAAAGGCAGAGAAGGAAAGATAGAAAAAATGAATAAGGGAGGGGGTTAATTTAAGTTATTTGCTTTGACCTATATATATATATATATACAAAAATCTTCGTTGGTGAAAGAGATGAACTTTGACCCGAGCTGCTCGTTGACCGTTTTAGATGTATTGAAGTTTGGAAATTAAAGCTTAGGGGATGAATTTAAGCTCGACAAATGATTGTTAGTTTTTCTATTTAACTTCCATCGTAATGGCAATAGTTTTATGTTATTCTAGTTATACTAGTGGTACTAAAGAAATTAAAATCTAGAATTAATAGAAATTAAAAATCTAGAATTAATAATAATGACCTGGAATTAATAATAATTAACAATTAAAAGATTAAAGATTTAAAAAAAAAACTTTAAATAACTATAAAAATATTTTTTTAAAAATTTAAAAATAAATTGAACCATTAAAGAGTGTAAACTATTTTTTTATAAGAAAAAACGTTTTTGAGTTAATTTTTTAAAAAATAGAAGTACCTAATTTTTCTAATTAAAATTTACTGGTAAACTTTATCAGTAATACCTTTTATCAGCAATGCGTTAATATGAGAATTAAGGTTCGTTTTTTACAAAGGCATCTAGATACATTTTCTGATAATTCTGGCGATGTGAATGATGATCAAGGGGAACGATTCCATCTGGATATCAAAACAATGGAAGAACATTACCAGATACAGTAGGACAAATGAATGATTGCTGACGTATCAAAAGGAACTTAAAACATATTGAACATGACAGACAATCAAGAAAGAGAATCTTTTTTAGTTCTTATGTTCACGAATGTTTTATATCTTCTGTTATGTTATTAAATGATCTGATAAAAAATACTTTTTGGTCTTGGTATATTCAATCGTGTTACTTTTAAAGAATTAGGGTCTGATTGTTATTGGGAAATAGCTTTTCTCAGTAATCAGACCAATATTTATTGGTTTCAAAATGAATTGAGAGATTTTCACGATATTACTTTGAGGAATATTGCCATCGGTCAATATCGTATATACAGAAAACAAATGCTGTACATTTTTCTGGGTTAGTTACTGTTTTTTTTTCTCTACATAAACAGTCATTAACTAGGAAAAAGTAAGGTCATTTTCAGATTCAAAGCCATCAGTCAAGTGCCATACGTGATACATGCTTGGGCGATCATGTCTCGAAAGAGACATGACTGACTGGGCAGAAGGTTATCCCGCAGTAGGTTGCCATTGCTTTCTGCGGTAGACTGGTTGCCGACTAAGGCTACAGAACACAATCTGTCTTATTATTTAACACATAACTGGAAGGAAGAGACGGATTAATACCTTTCCCAAGGGTATTTGCGCGTAAGTGAATGCAATGAATTCAGCTAGAATTCGAACTCGGCTCCCCGATTTCTCGTTCCGAACCGATATTCAATGCACCACAATGATCACATCTAAATAAAGTTTGGTGTCTCGATATCCTTTCATTTTTTTTTGTTGACAAGAGTAATTAAGATATATCCTTCTTGCTAATTATATATAGCACATACCAATCTTAAATATTAACTTACCATGCAAAAATGGCTGCTAGTGTTTGTAACAGTTATTCCAATGCAGGTTGGCCGTTTTCTATGCGTTGAACGCCAATTATTGTAAAAAAACCATAAAACAAAAAACTGACGTACATAATAAAATCTGACATTTTGTTAAATACTATGTCTCTTCATACCGTAAACCATGGTGTATCTGCACGTCTGTGAATTGTCATAAATTCCTGTGCAATGTACTGGAGTAGTTCCTCGTTGTCTTCTACTCGTTTTGAATTAAGATTATCCCTTTTTCTATATTGGCTGCCAACCAAAGCTCGAGAACCCATCTATCTATCTATCTATCTATCTATCTGAGACTCTATCTATCTATCTATCTATCTATCTATCTATCTATCTATCTGAGACTCTTCTATCTATCTATCTATCTATCTATCTATCTATCTATCTATCTATCTATCTATCTATCTGAGACTCTTCATATCTATCTATCTATCTATCTGTCTATCTATCTATCTGTCTATCTATCTATCTATCTATCTATCTAGACTCTTCATATCTATCTATCTATCTATCTATCTATCTATCTATCTATCTATCTATCTATCTGAGACTCTTCATATCTATCTATCTATCTATCTATCTATCTATCTATCTATCTATCTATCTATCTGAGACTCTTCATATCTATCTATCTATCTATCTATCTATCTATCTATCTATCTATCTATCTATCTATCTGAGATCTATCTATCTATCTATCTATCTATCTATCTATCTATCTATCTATCTGAGACTCTTCATATCTATCTATCTATCTATCTATCTATCTATCTATCTATCTATCTATCTGCACACAGATGCATATACTGGAGTACATATAAAACATTTTAGAAACATTTACGAACAAGTGCAAATTGATAGGTTTTAATCTTCAAGCGGAATTAAAACGGTGTTTATTAAAAAATATGTTCTGATTTTTCCACAGCTAAAGATAAAATTCCTTGTCGGAGCCACCCCACGTTACTGGGTCAATATTTAAGGATGGTCTTTAACCTGTCATAGCGGTCAGTCAGAGGAGGCGGATTGCTAACACACATCTAAAATGTAACGGTAACTTCAAATCGACCCGGAGATAAGGTCAGGTCGCACCTTGTTCTCTTTCTCCTTATTTCTCTCAACAATTACTGCTAGAACATTTTGTACGATCTCTTGATACCTTAACTTTCTCAGTGGACATTAATTTCTACAATTCTTGTTATTCCTTCTTTTAATAAATTACTATTTTCCAATACAAAATGTATATTTTATTATTCCACTCTTCTACACTAATCCACACATTCCAACTGGTAACCAACCTTCTGATGAAAACCTTCTGATAATAATTCTGTTGATGATTATAACTCTGCATAAAACTTGTAGCTGTAGGGAGTTTGGTTAAGTCTGACACAAGGCCGAACAAAAGAAACATTAACCAGCTCCTTACACTTCATGTCTTCTTTCATTTAAGAAATTCCTGACAATAAATAATCCATTTGCGAATTTTCTCAGCGTCTTTAGAAAAAAAAAATAGAATTATGTTTTTCTCAAAGATTAAGAAGTGTAAGGGGGCAAACCATAATTACTAGATTATCAGTCGCTCCGTTTCTACTGATTAGGAATCATTGATCATGATTATGAAAAAAATTGGAATTTAAACCAAGATGCAATCTGTGATATAAAATAATTTGAGAAGAAAATGTAGAGATATTCAGAAAAAAAATCAAATGTTATTTAAATTATTTTGTTCTATAGTTTATAGATATTTTTATACAATTATGAATAAACATGGAAATAATATATATTCCATTGTAGTTGGATTACATATTCTGAAAATGTTTTTTTGTAAATTAATTTTCAAATAAAAAGATTTGTTTTTAAGTTTATTTCTTTATGAGATAATAAATAATGAATATTTATAAAAGGTAAATATTAAATATCGCGTTGTACTTGGTTCGTACCATTTTTTTTTTTTGTAAATAAACATGGCACAGAAATTTCTGGTAGTTTAAAGCCATACCGGTGTCAGCAGAAAAACCGTTAATTTGAAACATATTTTGTTGGGGGACACGAAGATTAAATATTCCTCTTTTCAACTGATCGCGCTTGCTTTAATCACCAGCTTAAAGAGAAGATCAGTGTAGAAAGGGTGTGACTGTCTTCATCGGAATTCAGCAAAAGGTGGGTAAATTTTTTGCGCCTAGCACGTGTGAGAGGTGCTGAGCTGGAGTGGTTGTTGGATGCTTTTTTTTTTTTTAATCATTTCACCCCGAGCAAGGCGGAAACGCCACTGATGTGCAGGGGACTACATAAATGTAAAAAGATTAATTAGAAAAGATTGAGGAGTACAAACTAGTTAGAAAGGAACAATAGAAAGCTGAGAAAGCAGGTGCGATGACAGATACATAGGGGGAGAGAAAGGGAAGGTTATACAGGGGAGGGGAGAGAGCTAGAGGCCAGTGGTTAGTAGATGAGTATTGACTTTGCATTTAAATTTCTGGAGGTTGTAGCCGTCAGGAAAGCAAGAATACGGGAGCGAGTTCCACAGGCGGGAAGTGCGAGAGAGGAAGCTGCAGGAGTAGAATTGTCGTCTGCGTTTGGCTAACCTGACTGTGAATGGGTGGGACCCAGTTACCAGACTGGTTGCACGAATAAACACCTGTTGAGGAGGCATCAGTGACTTAAGCTCATCCGAGCAGAAGCCATGAAAGTATTTATAGAAGAGACAAAGGGAGGCCACATTTCGACGATGGGGAAGTGACTGCAGTCGAGTCGCCAGATCAGTACCTATCACATTACAGACTCTCCTTTGGAGCTTGTCAAGAACACTAAGGAGAACGGCAGGGGCACCTGACCATAAATGGCAGCAGTACTCTATGCACGGACGGATGGTTGACTTGTATATATGCAGGATGGATTCAGGTGGAAAAAACATCCTGGATCGACATAGTGACCCAATCTTCTTAGCAGTAGATTTTTGCTATGGATTCAATATAGTGGTTCCATTTGAGGTCTGAGGACAGGTAAGTCCGAGGAGGCGTAGTGTATTACTCTCAGGGAGAATCACTTGGTCCATGCTTATGGGAAGCAGAAGAGGTTGCCTGTAATGGTTGACAGACAACAGCTTGGTCTTAGATGAATTGAAGTTGACAAGCCACTACTTGCCCCAGTTCACCACAGAGTGTAGATCCCGCTCAAGGTCAGCAGCGAGATTATGTCTGTCCGCCACGAGAGGTTTCTTACTGGAGCGGGTGTATATTGTAGTCTCATCCGCATAGATGCCTACTTGGGACTTGATCTCATCTGGGAGGTCGTTGATGAAAATAAGGAAGAGCGTCGGGCCCAGGATAGAGCCCTGTGGGACACAAGCATTCGTGCTGTAGGACGAAGAGGCACGCCCATTCAGATCGACCTTCATTTTGCGGTTATTTAAGAAAGATTGGATTATGTCATACCATAACCGCGTAGTTTGCATAGGAGGCCAGAGTGCCAAACCCTGTCGAAAGCCTTGGAGATGTCCAGAGCAACCGCGCGAGCCTCGTCAGACTCATCAAGGGCCTGTAGCATGTACTCCGTTACAGTTGTTAGCAGGTCGGCCGTGGACCTGTCAAAGCGGAATCCATATTGCCTGTCGGAGAACAGTTTGTGGGCGATGAGATGATGAACTATTTCAGCATTGATTATAGCCTCGAATACTTTCCCGAATATCGGTAGAAGACTGATAGGGCGATAGTTGGATGGGTCCGTGGGTTCACCACAATTCTTAAAGACAGGAACGACTGAAGAGAATTTCCAGCATGCAGGAAAGCAGGAAGCAGAAAGGCAATAGTTAAATAGTTTAGAGAGGACAGGGGAAAGTTCAGGAGCACACCTCTTAAGGACTATCACCGGGATTCCATCGTCTCCACACGCCTTATGGGGGTCGAGTTTTGAAATTACTCTGGATACTACTGTCGGGGTAATATATACGTCGTGCAGTTTGGCTTCAGTTCTAATAGGGAAGTCGGGTGGGTGCACTCCGGACGAGTCGAATGTGGAGTTGGATGAGAATCTGTGGGCAAAGCACTCAGCTTTGTCCGCAGATGACGTGAGAACCTCAAGTCCATGGATTAAAGGAGGTATTGAGGATTTCCTATTGTTGAGCACTCGTTTACAAATCCTCCAATAGTCCTTGAAGCCGAACATGTGGTCAGCTCGGTGCTGTCGCATTCTCTCAGCAAACAACTGTTTGGCGTCATTTAGGGTTCTCTTGCACTCATTGCGAGCAGATGTGAACAGGTTTCTATTGTGATCAGTTGGCTGTCTCCGGAATAGACGGAAGTAATGGTTCCTGTGGGCAATGGCGGCTGAGCAGGCCGGAGAGAATCACGGAGAAAAATGAGGTTTTAAGCAATACTTCCTGGTGGGTATGAAGGCATTAATGCCAGCTTTCACCCATGACGAGACCTCAGAGGCACAGTCATCAACTGATAGGTCAAACACTTTTCCCCAAGGGACGTCGCAGAGGAAATCGCGAAAGGCATCCCAGTCAGCTTTTTGGTAGAGGTAGGAGGTTCTATAAGTAGGGGGCTCCTGGGGGGGGGAGTGAAACTGGAAAGAAATACTGAGGGAGACTACAGCGTGGTCGGAGTTGCCTAGAGGGCAAAGCTGCGAGACTTGACAGGCGTCAGGCGCAGAGGTGAAACATATATCTAGCAGTGAGGAATGACCCGAGAGAGTGCTTGGGAAGCGAGTGGGGAAGTCCGCCACTTGTGTAAGGGATTGTGAAATAGCAAATTTTCATGGCGTGAATGCCCGCCGGATCAGTAACGGCGTTTTCAAGCCACAGAGTGATGGGCATTGAGGTCTCCAAATACAAATATGTGGGCGAATGGATGATAGGAAATAGCCTTATCTATGTCGTCAGCAATGCTATCTAGTAGGGAGCAGTCAGGAGAGGAGGGAGAACGGTAAAGAAAGAATAGGTAGCTAACCAAACTGAGGAGAGACAGGCGGAGACATATGTATTGGTGGTCAGTAGATTCGAGTGAAGTCACCCTAGCTATGGCGAGGTGTTCGCTGACATAAACACCCAGCCCATGCATTTCCCAAAAATCAACATCAAGTTAAGCTGCTAGGTGAATTTCGATTCAAAGAACAGACAAGAGCGGGGAGGGGTAAAAAATGGCCGCTGGTACCATGGCCAGGATAGCTTCGCATAACAGAATAAATAAATAAAAATTTCAAACTTTTTTTTTTCCCAAATGAAGCATGAACGCCAAAAAGGAAAAAACAAAAAAACAAAAACAAAAAAACTAAAAATATAGATATAAAAAAAAAAATGACGAAAAATACCTGAGTATTTTGACCCTCCTGGAAACTTAGTGTGTGAATGTTCATAGGTACCCTTTGTTCCCCATATTTTGCTTTCTCTTTTCCCCCCTCCTTATGTTTTGGTCACAGATGGCTTTGTTACCTGGCAGTACTAGATAAATTCTGGGTCAGAAATTTCACCCAGTTAAGATCTTTTACCACTCACTGCTCATTACTAGGGGTTCCATTACTAACACAGCGTCATTTTCATGTATATATATATATATATATATATATATACCCCTTCCCGACATTTGTGTAAATAAAATCTCATCCTAGATTTTTAATGTGTAAGTAAGATATTTCAGTGAATGTGGTGCAACAGACATTAGTACATGTGTTACGGTGGAAGAGCTATTTGTCAGGATGTTTGGTCAGAGGAAAAAAAATCTAGCTGGATTTATTTTAAGAGAAGAGATGACCGGACCTTCCCACATTCCATATTTCGCTCTAATGATGCATTTATATCTTTATATGCAATAAATCTTAAGATTAAACATTGCCTTAAAATTGATGCTGAATCATTGTCAACCTTGGAAAATTACTAAACAAAGCGTTCAGCAAGAGAATTTATCGAGCGAAAGATCTAAATAGAAACAACAAATGTGACGATGCCCGTCGGATTAATTCCACCAAAAAATAATAAAACTGACAGATCCTCTCCGATACAAAGCGCTTAGCTGGGCGAGAATTTACGATATCAACTAAATGTTATTATGAAGATGAAGGACCAAAGTATTTTAAAATTATTTTTTGAAATTTTTTAATCCTTTCTAACACGTTCGAAATTTTGGTTGAAATATTGTTTTGTTTGCGTCATCACCTTCTACAACTTGTAAAAATCAAATTTTTTGCGCTTTTTTTCCGTAGAAAACATTTATTTGGAAATTCTTGTAAAAATCAAATAATTGTCCGATTTTAACGAAATTTTCAATACTTATTCACAAATTAATGAAATTACTTTTGACATGTTTTTTTTAGAAAATTTTGGTAAAACATTTTTTAAATGTTACCCCCACTCACTTAATTTCATGACATTTTGCACAGAACCTTTTTATTTATTGAAATTATTTTTTTGTTAAAAGTGGAAGTTGTTGGAGATTGCAAATCACTTACTTTTCTTTTCAAATTTGTACAATTTAACTGAAAATCTGCTTTGAATTGAAAAATAATGAATCCAATAAACCTATGACATTACTTAATTAGAAAAGCTTTTAATTGTTTTTGTAAATAAGTAATATTAAGGACATTATTGTCTGAAGAAATAACATTTTCTGATTAATAATGAATTTTTACGAGAACTGTTTCATTTTTTTTTACATTTTAATTATAATAATTTATAATAGTTTAAAATCGTGTAAAATTCTGTTTGGCGGTATTTATTGGATGTGATATAGTAATTAATTGGAAACGAAATCTACAAGTCCAAAATTGCAAAGATTAATAAACCTAGTTACGCTATCTATTCTTTAAATAATTTTGTATTTTGTTACCTTATTTTCATGTATAGTAGACCAAAATTGCCATTATTATGAAAAGGTTAAGTAATTTAAGAGTTTTGTCCTTTCCCTTTAGATTTATGAAAATTGCATTTTTGGTCATGCGTAGAAGCTGTCATCGCTTCGTCATTCAACAGTCCGTCAAACGTTTGATCAGATGAACACGACCAATCGTTAATAATTTGTTGTTTATTACTTTTTTATGCCATAAGTAAGTCATATTTCTTTAAAACAGAACAACAGAAATTAAGTGGTGGTTTCACTCTCCTCAAAACCTCCTAATCAGAGGCTGGAATTCGAACTCGGCTCCCCGATTTCTCGTTCCGAGAAAGATATTTTAATTCTTTAGAAATTGCTTTGTTTACATCTTGGATACAAAATTGAGCAGTTATGACTTTCGGGGAAATCTGGTTATTTATCCAGGTTCTCCTCACGGAAACGGGATGCGACGTAAGCTCAGTTTTAACTTCGGGTTTCTGAGAGAGTACGCTCGCAAAAAAAAAAAAAAGAATATCCAAACCTCGCCTTCTCAAGATCGGGTTCTTATCTATTTTCTCCAGCCGATGCTCTGTCTGTAGACACAGCCTCGACTGAGTCCCACTCCGTCTGAAGACATAGAGTCCGAAAATTCCGACAACATTTTTCCTTCTTTTTTGCTCATTTTTTTTTTTTTTTGCTGTTGCTGCTGTTGGAAGTCTACAAGCGATCTGGTTTTTGATACTTGGCAATATTTTTGATACTTCAATGTTTTAAGTGATGACATTATGAACTATAAAACTGATAGTTTTACCAATCAATACGAGAGTATTTGGAACAGTCTGGAATCGAATAAAGATTAGAAGTGCTAGCAATCCGTGGGATATTTGATAGAATCCAGACGATACCATTAGTAAAGTCGGTAGGCATTATGGAAAGAATATTTCTATTGACGAAACTTGTTGTCACTTGGTTTCTAGTGAAAACAGTCAATCCTGGTGTAAAATCTCAATGAGTATAATAATAATAATAATAATAATAATAATGGTGGTAGTAAGAAGGAGAATATCGAGAAAGACGGAAGTAATAAAGATGTGTTGATTATTGATATTAAGATCAAATAAGATTAGAGAAGAGAGAATGTGGAAAAAGAAGCATGATAGATGAAAGGAAAAAAATAAATGAAGGAGGAATGTCGATGCAGGAAGATCAGTGTTCGTATCAAGCGAAGATGGTTGAGAATGATTGTCTCCCTTTGCTTGAGCTGAATTCAGAATTATTTCACAGCCATCACATCTCGGACGTTCTTGTCTCGCGTTTTCTCGGGCTTATCTGATGCTCAAACCTTCTCGGCTACAACTGGACCAAGATGGAGTCGATTGGCGATACAGGACGCTGTGCCAATCAACATCAAATCGGAAGAAAAGTACACCCAAAAGAAAGAATTAAAAAGATACAGAGAGATAAAAAAAAAAGAGCGATAGAGGAAAAAATAGTAATAAAAATACCAAAAACAACAAAAAGGAAGTAGAAATGACGAAGCGGGAAAGGGGGAAAATGGACGGAAAGCAAAACCAAGGATATAGAAAACTAAAGAAAGAATGGAATTATGTCGACCGGTAATCTCTCAAAATTCATGGTTCCCTGATTCCTAACTTAGATAAAAACGCATGTATCCTATGCCTTCTTACAATTTCTACATATACATAAAAATCGGCATTAATATTGGAAAAGAATACGTAACTAATATTTCCTTTCCTTCTTTTCGCTTCTTTGATTTTATTAATTAATAACGACGAAATATGGCGAATTATTTTACCTGAATGCGCATGCGCTAGTGAGTCATAAAATGAAGACTAAAGAGAAAAAATGATTGACTGATTTAAATAAACTCGTTCAGAACTGAGTTCGTGTTTAAATGTTAATAATTTTAATGTACCTAGAATTACGTTTTTTAGTGATTCAAGCGGTTTTTAATCATAAGTATTTAATTCTGGCTATTTACATTTAAACCAAATAAAATAAAATATATCAGAAACATAACAGAATATAGTGACGTCAAATGTACAAGCACATTCCATATCATCAATGGCTTACGGCCATATCACGTCGGTTCTCGCTCGATCACCGAAGTTAAGCAACGTTGAGCCTGGTCAGTACATAGATGGGTGACCGCTTGGGAATGCCAGGTGCTGTAAGCGCTTAGTAACGTATCGTGCGTTGTGTTGCAGTGGATATCGGCTCGGAAAGAGAAATCGGTGAGCTGAGTTCGAATTCCAGTTGAATACTCTGCATTGACTTACGCACTGGTACCCTTGGGAAAGGTACTGGTACCCTTGGGAAAGGTAGTAATCCGTCCCTTCCCTCCAGTTATGGGTTAAATACAAGGGTAGGACTTGGGGACCCTGTCCTTAAAAACAAATCCCAATGAATCTTGATACTCAAAAAGTATAACTAGACACAAAACTTATATAAAAAAGAGCAACAATAAGGTATTACTAGCAATAAATAAATAAAAATTAGTTGCAATAAATGACCCGTTGATATGCCATAAAAACAAACCAACCAACCTATTATCGATACTTTCGAAAACGTCATGAAGCTCTTCGTAACACACACACACACACATATATATATATATATATATATAATTGGAGTAGATAGACTAAACTATCGCCCGGCTCACACTCACACACATCTATTGAACAGGTGAAGAGGCTCATCCCTTGTTTCCGGTTTTTTCTTTTCTAATCTTTTCACTCTTATGTAGCCCACTGCACATCAGTGGCGTTACCGCCTTGCTTGTGGTGATATGATAATATATATATATATATATATATAAATATATATATATATATTTCAATCCTGGGTTAAAAGCAATCGGATGTCTAACCGTACTGATGAGCTGTGATACAGCGAAACAGATCTGTCTGTGGATGACTATAGATATATATATATATATATATATATGAAATTATTTGTTTGAACATCATTTTTGATTGATACTCGTATTTAAGTAGATATACTGTTTATAATCAAACAGTATATATATATATATTTCTTTCTTTTTTTTTTTTTTAATCATATCACCCCGAGCAAGGCGGTAACGCCACTGAAGCGCAGGGGGCTACGTAGGAGTGAAAAGATTGGAAAAGAGAAAGCCGGAAACCACATCCTAAACAAGGAACAAGGGATGAGCCTCTTCACCTGTTCAATAGACGTGGGTGGAGTGTGAACCGGGCGATAGTTTAGTCTATCTACTCCAATTAAAAAAAAAAAGA
Source organism: Ascarosepion bandense (assembly GCA_037127315.1). Classification (NCBI taxonomy): domain Eukaryota; kingdom Metazoa; phylum Mollusca; class Cephalopoda; order Sepiida; family Sepiidae; genus Ascarosepion; species Ascarosepion bandense. The sequence goes on from JBBBDQ010000640.1 coordinate 5,282,511, forward strand.
AAAAAGAGTGAAAAGATTGGAAAAGAGAAAGCCGGAAACCACATCCTAAACAAGGAACAAGGGATGAGCCTCTTCACCTGTTCAATAGACGTGGGTGGAGTGTGAACCGGGCGATAGTTTAGTCTATCTACTCCTATTGAAAAAAAAGAAAGATAAGAGTGAAAAGATTGGAAAAGAGAAAGCCGGAAAGAGAGTTGTTTTAATTTTTATGTTCACTACAAATTAACAATGAGAAAAAATTTAAAAGTTAATAAATAATGAATTATATATATATATATATATATATATATATATATATTCTTCATTTGTAAATGAGTTAATACGTGATCTAAGTTTCTACCATGTGGTGTCTTCAGGCGATTTGCAATAACTGATTTTACCGTTTACTGTTTTGTTTTTCTTAAGAACGCTCACGTAACGGGGACTTTTGAACGTTCACACAGCTATTATGTTATTCCCAAACAAAAATGAATAACTGAATGAAATAACAGAAATTATGACTAAGTTTAACCATACTATAAAATACCTAGTTTTATACAATCATAGATGAAAATTGATTTAAAAAATTGCGCCTTCAAAAATTCCCCGTTACGTGAGCGTTATTAAATAAATAATAAAAAAATAAAAATAGAACAGTAAAATTAGTTATTGCAAATCGCCTAAAACACCACTTAGTAGAAACTTCGGTCGCGTAATAACTCGTTTACAAAGGAAGAATATTTAAAAGTTTTACAATATAATTGTATTGAAAACTTTTTAATTTTAATACAACTGTGTTCTGGTCTAATTTTATTATAGCCTAAACCTAAGTAATTTAATAATCAATATATATATATATATATATATATATATATATATATATATATATATATATATTATGCTCTCATTACGATTGAGCTCTCCGGAGAAGAGAATTTTAAAAACAATTTCCACTTCTGCTATATGCGTGACTCTTCAGAAATGAATTGAGTTCTTTCGGTGACTGGCGTGTGTATACACTGCTTATATAGAAGACGTTAAAATTTCCCTTCTCCGATTTTACGCGCTTATGGCTTAGGGAGTAGCGACTCCGACTGACACCAAGCCGGTCGAGTTTCGATCCCAGCCAGAAGCCAGTGGTTGTATTGAGCCACACTGTTGAACAGTGATACAGTGAAACAGGCTTGTATGTGGATGACTAATATATATATATATATATATATATATATATATATAAGTTGCATAGGATGCATTTTCTTTTACAAGAGTTATTTAAAGTAGACTAGTAGTAGAAATATAATTCTGTTTAACATAAACGGAGATACTACGTATATAACCATCCTGAGTACTGCGATAAAGTACAACTAACAACAAGGACTCTGATTGTTAGGTTTTGAGGAGAGTGAAACCAACATTTAATTTCTGTTGTTCCCATGTTTACCCTGAGCCAAGGTGGTAGCGCTTGTTAGGGTCCCAGCTATGGGCAAATAGCGAACCAATAACCTGGGATCAAAACATTGTGAAAGTATAAAATACGTTTTTATAGTAAAAAATACCGGTAACAGATTTTAATAGTAAAAAAAAAAAAAAAAAGAATACATTAATGATTTTATTTGAAAAAAACAAAACAAGAATTACCAAAGCTGTCAAGACAAATTTTGGCATTAAATGACCCATAAGGAGTCGATATGCAGCGAAACAAACACTCAGACAAACGTAGATGAAACACAATACTATTTAAAATTAAAGTTATATAAGGATGTGCGTTGTGATGCAGTGGATATCGAATCGGAAGGAAAAATCGAATTCCTTACATTCACTTACTCACAAATACACTTGGGAAAGGTATTAATCTGTCTTTTCCCTCCAGTTATGGGTTAAATAACAGGACAGATTGGGTTCTATAGCCTTGGCTAGCAACCTTCTGCAGGATAAGCTTTTGCCCAGTCAGTCATGTCTCTTTCAAGACATAATCGCCCAAAGCGTGTATAACGTATGGCACTCAACTGACATTTAAGACGTCATTAAATGGCGGGGGGTTTGTTTTTAAAGAGGAATATCTTCTTCTCTTTAGGACGCTGAAGATCATGGCTCTCTATGATTTCCTGATCTCTGTAGCTCTTAATTTCGTCTTTTTCTATCTCACCTGAACCCTGCTTCATCATCCATTCACGCATTATTTTTCTCTTTCCCTTTTCCTTTCAGTATGTCCTGTAAGTATCAAAATTTTCAAGATTTCACGACTTGTCGGCTGGGGCTTCAGAATGCGGCGACTGTACCTCTGCATAGAGGTAACCCCCACCGCAATGAGACATCCTGGGTATAACGATAAACTACATCCGGGTCCTGAATATGACGATAAACTACATCCGGGTCCTGAGTATGACGATAAACTACATCCGGCAGTAAATCCCCTGATTAAGAGGTTTAGAGGAGTGTATAACTACCGCTTACTTGTTGTTGATTCCAGCTCTACCCTGACCCGGAGTGGTAGGACCTGTGAGGATCCCAGCTATGGTCAAATAGTTAAAACAATGGCAGTATTAAAATAGATATTTTCAGAGTAAAAATTCCAGGAATATTTTTTGGAGAAAAAATATAACCAGCAATACATATTTGAAAGAAAAATATTATCAGCATTATATTTTTAAAGGAAAAAATATTATCAGCAATATATTTTTAAAAGAAAAAATATTATCAACAATATATTTTTAATGGAAAAAATATTATCAGCAATATATTTTTAAAAGAAAAAATATTATCAGCAATATATTTTTAAAGGAAAAAATATTATCAGCAATATATTTTTAATGGAAAAAATATTATGAGCAATATATTTTTATAAGAAAAAATATTATCAGCAATATATTTTTATAAGAAAAAATATTATCAGCAATATATTTTTAAAGGAAAAAATATTATGAGCAATATATTTTTATAAGAAAAAATATTATCAGCAATATATTTTTATAAGAAAAAATATTATCAGCAATATATTTTTAAAAGAAAAAATATTATCAGCAATATATTTTTAATGGAAAAAATATTATCAGCAATATATTTTTAAAGGAAAAAATATTATCAGCAATATATTTTTATAAGAAAAATATTATGAGCAATATATTTTTAAAAGAAAAAATATTATAAGCAATATATTTTTAAAAGAAAAAATATTATCAGCAATATATTTTTAAAGGAAAAAATATTATCAGCAATATATTTTTAATGGAAAAAATATTATCATCAATATATTTTTAAAGGAAAAATATTATGAGCAATATATTTTTAAAAGAAAAAATATTATGTGCAATATATTTTTAATGGAAAAAATGTTATCAGCAATATATTTTTAATGGAAAAAATATTATCAGCAATATATTTTTAAATGAAAAAATATTATCAGCAATATATTTTTAATGGAACAAATATTATCAGCAATATATTTTTAATGTAAAAAATATTATCAGCAATATATTTTTAAATGAAAAAATATTATCAGCAATATATTTTTAATGGAACAAATATTATCAGCAATATATTTTTAAAGGAAAAAAATATTATAAGCAATATATTTTTAAAAGAAAAAATATTATCAGCAATATATTTTTAAAGGAAAAAATATTATCAGCAATATATTTTTAATGGAAAAAATATTATCATCAATATATTTTTAAAGGAAAAATATTATGAGCAATATATTTTTAAAAGAAAAAATATTATGTGCAATATATTTTTAATGGAAAAAATGTTATCAGCAATATATTTTTAATGGAAAAAATATTATCAGCAATATATTTTTAAATGAAAAAATATTATCAGCAATATATTTTTAATGGAACAAATATTATCAGCAATATATTTTTAATGTAAAAAATATTATCAGCAATATATTTTTAAATGAAAAAATATTATCAGCAATATATTTTTAATGGAACAAATATTATCAGCAATATATTTTTAAAGGAAAAAAATATTATCAGCAATACATCTTTGATAAACAAAAATAGCTTTAATGATTTTTTGAAGGAAAAATATTACCCGCAATATATTTTTGAAGGAAAAAGATTTATCATCAATACATTTTGAATGAAAAATATTGCGACCATTAAATTTTTGAAGGAAATAATATTACCAGCAATACATTTGTGAAGGAAAAATATTACTAGCAATAAATGTTTTGAAGGAAAAAATATTACCAGTAATACATTTCGTAAAAAATTTATCAGCAATAAATGTTTTGAAAGAAAAATACTACCAGCAATACATTTTTGAATGAAAAATATTAACAGCAATATATTAAAAAAAAAAAAACCATCAATATATTTTTAAAAAATGCCATCAATATACTGGATTCATGAGAAAGCCCTCTTTATAAAAATAATTCAATGAAATTTGATCTACAAACTGATTTTCAACTAAGGATACATATTCTATCCATACGAACCTATCCTAACAACATGTCGACATTAAATAACACGTTCAGATTGAAATAGCTTAAAACAAAATAAACCTAACAAATTGTTGCTTCATAATGAACCGGATGAATCTCTACTGCTCTTTTTGATGCTATGTATAAGTGGCCTTATTGATAGGATGTATAAGGGGCTTTTTTATGTTACGTATAAGTGGCCTTTTTAAACTATGTATAAGAGGCCATTTTGATGCTACGTATAAGAGTCCTTTTTGATGCTATGTATTAGTGTCCTTTTTGAAGCTATGTATAAGTGACATTATTGAAGCCGGGTATAAGTGTCCTTTTTGATGCTATGTTTAAGTGGCCTTTTTGATGCTATGTATAAGTGGCCTTTCTGATGCTATGTATAAGTGGCCTTTTTGATGCTATGTATAAGTGGCCTTATTGATGCTGTGTATAAGTATCCTTTTTGATGCTATGTATATGTGGCCTTTCTGATGCTATATATAAATGGCCTTTTTTCATAAGTGGCTTTTTTATACAATGTATGTGGCTTTTTTGATGCTATGTATAAGTGTCCTTTTTGATGCTATGTATAAGTGGCCTTTTTGATGCTAGGTATAAGTGTCATTTCTGATGCTACGTATAAGTGGCCTTTTTGATGCTATGTATAAGTGTAATTGCTGATGCTATATATAAGTGGCCTTTTTGATGCTACTTATAAGTGTCCTTTTTGATGCTATGTATTAGTGTTTTTGTTGAAGCTATGTATAAGTGACATTATTGAAGCTGTGTATAAGTGTCCTTTTTAATGCTATGTTTAAGTGGCCTTTTTGATGCTATGTATAAGTGTCCTTTTTGATGCTATGTATAAGTGGCCTTATTGATGCTATGTATAAGTGTCCTTTTTGATGCTATGTATAAGTGGCCTTATTGATGCTATGTATAAGTGTCCTTTTTGATGCTATGTTTAAGTGTCCTTTTTGATGCTATATATAAGTGGCCTGTTTGATGCTATGTATATGTGTCCTTTTTGATGCTATGTATATGTGTCCTTTCTGATGCTATGTATAAATGGCCTTTTTTATAAGTGGCTTTTTTATACTATGTATAAGTGTCATTTTTGATGCTACGTATAAGTGGCCTTTTTGATGGTATGTATAAGTGTAATTTTTGATGCTATATATAAGTGGCCTTTTTGATGCTATGTATATGTGGCTTTTTTTATGCTACGCATAAGTGGAGTTTTTGATGCTACATATAAGTATACTATGTATTGGTGGATTTTTTAATGCTATGTATAAGTGTCTTTTTTGATGTTGTGCATAAGTGACCTTTCTGATGCTACGTATAAGAAGCTGTATTTTGCTACGTATAATTGTCCTTTTAGATGCTATGTATAATTGACATTTTGATGGTACGTATAAGTGTCCTTTATGATGCTATGTATGTGTTCTTTTTGATGCTATGTAAAAGTGTCCTTTTTGTTGCTATGTATAAACGTCCTTTTTGATGCAACGTATAAGTGGCCTTTTTGATGCTATGTATAAGTGGCCTTTTGGATGCTACGTATAAGTGGCCTTTTTGTTTCTATTTTCTCTAAAACGTCGTTATTGCTCACATGTTCGGTTGATTGCATTTTTAGTTAGTCCATTTTTTTAAACATGGATCACTGAACTATGAAATAATTACTAATTTTTCCTTAGTATGTATTTATATCCACTAGTATAGTACGCTTGATTTCAGTAGTAACAGTGTGTGACGTTAGTGTAGCTTCGATTCCAACATGAGGCGCTTACCACTAGACACACACACACACACACACACACACACACACACACACACACACACACACACAGAGAGTGTTAAAAAAATAACGACAGTGTAGACATAGAATTCAATGGTGAGAAAATACCAGTGAACATGCAAGGTTAATATCACTCTCTACATTTTTCAAAGATAAATACATAAACATTCTCACGTATACATACATAAACATACATACAAACATGCGCACGCAAAAATACACACTCACATATATATATATATATATATATATATATATATATATATAAACATACCTACATACACACACATACGTACACATACCCAACCAGCCATCCACCCTTATATATATATATATATATATATATATATATATATACACGAATCATGTATTTTTTATAGGGGAAAAACTGCATATAATTTTCTCATCCTGAGAAGAACGGTGTGATCTCAAGAATTTTGAGATTGATCAGCGCTGATGACTCTTGGAAGCAAGCATCATACACAACTCCTGTTTTCATATTTTAATATGACTCACCATTCTTAATCATATTAGAATGCTTAAAACGTTCCCATCTTTTGTACAATGATAGTGAAATCTCAGAAGTGTCTTTACTTAGAATTATACTTATTTATACTCAGTACTTCATTCACTGTCCGTACATAATCTTTCGAAACTGATTACAGAAAATGGATAAGTTTACTTGATTTGGCTGAGTACATCATAACAGAATGTCAAATATATTAAAACATATAAAGAGAATCCATTTTGCACATTTATAAATCAACCATTTGTCCATGATTACTGTTGCCATGGTCAGGTGCTACTGCTATTCATGTTGAAATTCTCAACAAAATCCAAATGAGGATTAGCAATATTATCGATCTTGACTTGACAGTCCGCCTTCAGTCACTTTCACACCGACGTGATGTAGCTTCCCACTGACGTTTCTGCAAATATTTTCATGATAACTGCTCTGATGAGCTTTTTCCCTGGTACCCCAACCACATGTATTTACTCATGCTACTAGATTGGCATTAAGGTCCCTCCCCGTTTACCGCTGAATAATTTAAATGTAACTTATCTTCTACTCTAACAGTTTCTTTTCTCGCACTTCCCAAAAGTGAAACTCACTTCCATTTGCATACATTTTTAGTATGGTTAAACTTAGTCATAATTTCCGTTCTTTCATTCAATAGTTCGTTTTTGTTTGGGCATAATCTCTAACTTTTCTTCCTGGCATTGTCTACATATTTTTCCACCATTGTAAGGCTTGGCTGTTTTTATTATACTCCACGTTATGTCTGGGTCTTTTCTATATTTTGATTTTAATTTCCACACGTGGCTAGCCAAATTTGTCCTGTTTTTTAACGTTTCTATTTTGAATGTAGAGCTATGATTGAACCACCTGGTTTTAAACGTGTCTTTGGTTTAACCTAAATATATTTTATTTTGGCCATTTAAGTCATGTACCTTTCCATTTTAAATGATTTCTTTTGTGTTGCAAAATCAATGAAATGGACATTTATTTTTGTCCCTGCAGTTGAATTCTATATTAGTGGTCTTATTTTGTACAATGCTATCTAAGTTTCTGGCGTTATTTTTAATATTAAAACATTCTAAAATGTAATTGTATTGAACACGTTTTAATACAAAAGTGCACTTGTCTAGTTTTATTATAACCAAAAACTAAGTAATTAATCAATATATATATATATATATATATATATATATATATATATATATATATATATTCCTTTACGTTGCAATATTTAAAACATTGAAACACTAGATCATATATTTATGACACAAACAAGGATTTCTTTTGGAGAAAGCGAAAAAAACTTAGTGAGAAAAATTACATAATTCATGAAAACGGAAGATGGCAATTGGCGTGGCATTTAATTTTTTGAAGATTACAGGCGACAGAGAAATTAGAAACTGGAAGAGAGTTCTACAGGAAAGAAGTAAGAAAAAATAAACTTTTAGAATAGAACTTACGGTTACATTTAGCTAATTCAATAGTAAAACGATGAGACCTAGTTGCCAGTCTAGCAGTACGTTCAGATTCATGCAGTCGGCCTACCAAGAAGGAAGGAAAGCTCATCATAATAACTGACATAAAATAGTTATAGAAAAGACGAGTGCAAAAGTGGCTGAATATGAGATGCCAAATCAAGACCAATTATACTACAGACCCTTCTTAAGGGAATTTGTAAATATATATGTTATGGTGTTTTATCTACATTGCAATGAATTCTTCCTCATTCATAAATACTAACCTACGAGACTTCCTAAAGGAGGCTGTCGAGACGCAGTGTAACTTGACAGTTTGGTTGGACACTTCTATCTACTGACTAATAACACTCTTATTTTTTATATATTTTCTGTTATTCCAATACACTGTTCAACCTACCTTCTTCTTTTCATGTCTTTTTTCCTGACCCCAACAGATCACAGCAATATAGCAGATTTACCAGACTAAATATGACAACGATATTCAATGCACGGACGAATGGTACTTAAGAATAGTTTTTTGAATTTTAAATTGATTTTGGATAAAGCATTTTTGGATAAAATATTCTAAACTTAAAAATGAACGCATTTTAAAAACGCTTTAAGAAAAGTTCAGTAGAGATATAACGGGCTGATGTAAAAGCAAGTCAACTTGTTTGAATAGCTCAAATGAAAAAGAACGTTTTTCTAGGGAGATAGCCAATGGTTTTGCAGCGTCTCCGTACTCGTCCTAATGTTAAAAATATGTCGTATCAAAACAAATTAGGGATACTTTCCCAGAATCGAAAGGTTCTTTAGAAGTGTCATTTCAGATTGGTATATAACACTCTCTTTCTGGTCAGAAATACAAAAAAAAAAAAAAAATGAAGATATCGAAAGATTCATAAACTAATTCTTCGAATGGAATATAAAATCGATTTTTAATGGAATTTACAATTTATGTAAAAGGTCATAGATAGCCAGTAAAAATACACTTATGAATTAATAATGACAATGAGTAAAAGATTTTTTATTATATGGGTAACAGATTGAGCAGTTTCTCTCCCTCACTAACTCACTCACTCTCCTACTTTAATCACACACAAACACTCTCTTCCTCACTCTTTCCCTCCCTCTATATATTTATCTCTCTCTCTCTCTCTCTATCTATAAGCAATTAATGGAATTTGAATGTCATTAGTTTCTCATATTTAATGTGTTTTAAAATAGTGACGATAACAGCTTAAATACCAAGGAAGCGTCATAATAGGAGATGGAAAGTGCGACACAGAGATTTGAAGGCGAATTGGCATGGCGAAGGATGCGTTCCAGAAGCTGAGTAAAGTATTAAGACACAGGAAAATTTCACTAGAAACAAAGAAGAGAGTGCTAAATTGCTATTTGAAGTCAGTTCTTCAATACGGCAGTGAATGCTGGAGAATATCATCAAAGATGAGGAAAAAACTTAAAGCAGCGGAAATGTGGTTTTACAGGAGGATGCTGCGGATATCGTGGACCGAGCATATAAGCAATGATGAGGTGTTGGAAAGAATGGTATTGAAAAGAAAACTAATAGTGAGCATCAGGAAGAGACAGCTGAAGTTCCTGAGACATGCAATGAGGAAGAAGGGATGGAGAACCTGATACTGATAGGCCAGATAGAAGGAAAAAGAGACAGAGGAAGGCAGCGGATAATATATTTGAAGGGCCTGATCAGGTGGATGACGGAACGGGGGTTGCGTGGAGTAACAGGAGAAAACATATTAAGAGCCACCAGGGATAGGGAGATGTGGAAAGCCATAATCGACTACGTCCTGAAAGGACAGGGCACAGAGAAGAAGAGCTACTGACCTGTGAAGACGCAAGAAGTCGCTGAGTGTAAAAGAATAAGAAAAAAAGAAAAACATTATTAAAAAGAGAGAGACAGACATACAGACAGAACCATAAAATAACAGGTAGATGTGGATGCCTAAGATAGCCTACTTAACGGCTGTGAGTGAACAGTTGGTAGAACAGGAACTAAGGGAAATAATAAAGGGTCAAAAGTTTCTAAACGAAACAAATGATAAGAAGTAGTGGAGGTCGATGATCTACTTAAAGTTTTTGTGTAAATGGCTAGCGGAACAGACACAAATTTCGATGGCAAAAGTTACAATAATTTTTCTCTTTCTTTTAATCAAGTAAGGGAATAAAGCTACTAAGACGCAAGGAGGGTTACTGAGAATAAAAGAATGAGAGAAAACATTATTAAAGAGAGAGAACGATAAAAGAACAGGAATTAATATGACTGGAGATAAGGATTGACATTGCATTTACATTTTTGAAGATCAAAGTTGAATGGAAAGCAAGAGAATGGAAGGAAGTTCCACAAGTGAGAACTAGAAAAAAACGAAGAACTCCCGCCATAGGACTTACGGTTACATCTAGCCATTTCAGTTGCGGAAACATAGCTGCCAATCAAGTACTTGGCTAAAAAAAATTGCCATAAATATATTTATAGAACAGTCTTTGCAGATGGGAATCAACCCACAAGCGAGTTTTTAAAAGGGAAAATTTAAAATATTTTTGGGGAGGATTTTACAATTAAATCTTTCTCATTCAATTAATTTAGTTTCTTTGAAAGTGCTTTGGTAAAATAGTCAATGATCAGTTTTGTAGAATATGAGAAAACAAAGAAAATACTTATTGGCTTACAGCGTCTATATTGGGACCGTGGACCACGTAAAAAAGTTATTGTTAATTAACTTTTTTGAATTATCTTGATGTTATCATCAACTTGGAAGGAACTTATAATTTTGCTGCTATCAATTCTATTTCAAAAACCTTACTCCATTTCCATCTTATGGGGTTTCTTCTCTACCATTATTTCTATGAAGAATTCTATGAAGAATTATATTTAACAGTATATGTTTTGAAAATTATCTGCTGCCTCAATACACTAAATATATATCTATACATAATATATATATATATATATATATATATATATATATATATATATTTGTGTGTCTGTGTGTGTGTGTGTGTGTGTGTGTGCGAACATTATCAAGACGTCTTAGGCTTCATTTGTCGGATAGAAGTTCTACTGCACAACATTTAAAAGCTATTGTCTACATTTCTAAAATGAAGTAGTATTTACACTATTTACATTATTCGGACTATTGTCCTCATCTTGGTTAACATTTGTACGACGTTTCGGCCGTTGTACGCTTAAGAACATATGGCCCAGTGGATATAGACGTTGGTCAGTTCCTCTGACTTAACTCAAAGTGTAGTGAATTCAATACTAAGCTACAACAGCAGTAAACAATTAAATTAGAGATTCGGGTTAAAGGAAGATAACTTATGATTACCAAAAGAAGCTTCGAACAAGGAATGAGAATGATATATCCAAGTGATCGTAATAAAAGTTTCGGTTCGAAATTCCTAACACCTGAAGAAGGCCGGAGCGTACAACGGCCGAAACGTCGTACAAATGGCAACCAAGATGAGGACAATAGTTTGAATAATGTAAATAATCGAAAAGCACATTCTTGTTCACTTTAACAAAGACAACATATTTTGACAATAGTAATATACTACACAACGAAAATAAAAAATAAACAAAAACTTCATATTTTCGAGGCCCTCTATATCAAAATAAATCAACCAACCCTCAATAAATTTTCTTACGAATATAGCAACATCATATTAAATTTCATATAAACATTTAATGCCATTTTGCATTTCTACCAATTCTTGGTAAGCTTCCTTATACTGAAACGCTTGGCTTAAAAAAAATCCATAGCTACAAAGGTTAAATTTTCAATATTAAAATAAGTATAACAGAGCGCGTTCACGAGTGTTTTTAAAAATCCCCATCACAATGAATGCAGATTTATCGCAGCTCCAGTAAGTTTCCCCTTGTAATTTACCACTGAAGATGATCTTAGAAAAGGTCGAAAGTACTCGGGTTAACAAAACTTACGGCACCTTCCTTGAAGAATTTAATCTTAACATGAAGAAACTGATTAGACAACTGGAAAGAATCAGTATAAAAATATGTAGACACAATATGTCTATATTATTTAATAAAACAGACGAACGCGGGCGTCTCTCAAGGTTCTATCCTAGGTCCCACGCTATTTCTGATCTACATTAATGATCTCCCCGACACCATTAGATCCCAAGTTGGCATGTATGCCGACGACACAACAATCTACTCCCGCATCGATCAGAAACCAGGTCTGGACGACAAAGTGAACCTCGTTGCCGCACTTGAAAGGGACCTCCAATCCGTAGTGACCTGGGGTAGGAAATGGTTGGTAAATTTCAATGCCTCCAAAACAAAGCTGTTATCAACTAACCACCATAGACAATCGCATCTACCTCCCATTAGCATGGGGCAGGCTAGCCTCCCAGAGAGTAAAATACTACGCCTCCTTGGTCTTACACTCTCGGCGGACCTCAAATGGAATGACTATATTGAATCCATTGCCAAATCTGCTGCTATGAAAGCCGGCTCTCTGTGCAGGACCCGGAAATTTTTCCCACCTGAAACTATTCTGCACATATACAAATCTACCATCCGCCCGTGTATTGAATATTGCTGCCATATCTGGTCGGGTGCCCCTGCTGCTCTCCTTGGGCTTCTAGACAAAATACAAAGGAGGATCTGTAACGTGGTTGATACTGACTTGGCAGACCGGCTGCAGCCGCTCTCACACCGGCGTGATGTAGCTTCCCTGTGCCTCTTCTACAAGTACTTTCATGGCTTCTGCTCCGATGAGCTTAGATCACTGGTGTCGCCTAAGCACGAATTTACACGAGATACTAGATTAGCAACTAGGTCCCACCCTTTTACAGTTAAACAAATAAGATGTAACCGTAAATTCTACTCCAACAGCTTCTTTTCTCGCGCTTCCCGCCTGTGGAACTCCCTTCCACAAGTCTGCTTTCTCGACAGTTACAATCTCCAGGTGTTTAAATGTAGGGTCAATAGACACCTCCTATCACACTAACTCCCAACTATTCTCACAACACTCTCATCTACCCAACCCTCATTCTCGGTATCCTCACCCGCCTATCACCCACCCTCTGTTATTTCCTATATTTAACCAGCCTTTCTCCACTCTACGTAGCCCCCTGCACAGTAGTGGCAGTGACATGCCTTGCTCGGGGTGAAACGCTTATAAAAAAAAAAAAAACATGTTTGAATGAAGATATCTTGGTGCCTTCCTTGATGAATTTCATCTTAACATCAAGGAACTGATTAGACAACTGGAAAGGATCAGTATAAAAATAAGTAGAGACAATACTATGTGTCTTCAATAAGTTTCTGTACTTTTTCGTATGGCCACTTATTTTCATTGGACACACATGAAACTCTAGTCCCCTTCAAAGTACTCTCATCTGACTGCAATGCACTTATTGTACCGTTCCACCAACTTCTGGAAGTCCTCCAGTGTGAACGTGTTCACAACCTTTGTCACAGCCTCTTTCATCTCAATTGTCTCAAAACGACTGCCTCTGAGGTTTTACTTGAGCTTAGGGAACAATCAAAAGTCACAAGAAGCAAGGTCTAGACTGTAGGAAAGGTTGAGGAATTGTCTTGGTGCCTATCTCGGTCAAATAGTTGAAAATACGAATGGAGTTGTGGACAGGTGCATTGTCAGTTGCTCATGAATGACTGTGTGTAAGTTCCCACACTGGCATAAAACCTTATACTTATTGTCTCTATAGACACACGACGGTCATCATCCATAAAATTACGGATTTGCCCCACCAACTCTGGTGTTCTGACTTCCCTACTACTTCCACACCTCTCATCGTCCATCACAGAATCTCTGCCTTTCTTGAAAATCTTGTGTCACTCAAGAACCGATGATCGGCCCATGCAGGAGTGTTCGTAAGCAGTCTGAAGAATTTCATACGTTTCTGTGGTGTTCTTTCCAAGTTTAACACAACTTTATTGCGCATCGTTCTTCGAAAGTGTCCTCTCACCCAGACTGCATTTTCAAAAATCGTCAGCTGTGACGACCAGGGTTTAGTAGGGTGTGTTCCAAGTCTTGTTGCAGCTGTCCCTTTCAACCTGAAATGTTAAAAACGGGTCTGTCATCTCATCAGATGTATAGTAAAAACATAATACAATTTCAAGAGCCTACAAAAAAGACTGAAAACCTATTGAAGGCACCTCGTATGTCTGTATTATTCAATGAAACATGTCTGAATGAAGATAATCTGGCGGATCTGAAGGAGACTACCACCAACTTTAAGTTTGTTGTTTTTCTTTTTTTTTTCTTTTTTTCAGTGCAATCTTATCGATTACACTCTAAATTCTTGACAAAATACAACGAAGAATCTTTAATGTGATCAATACCGACTTGGCAGACCGGCTTCAGTCACTCTCTCATCGGCGTACGTGGCTTCCCTGTGCCTCTACTAGAAATACTTTCACAGCTTCTGCTGCGATGAACTTAGATTACTGGTGCCCCCTAGGTATGACTTTGCACGAGATACTAGATTAGCAACTAGGTTCCACCCTTTTACTGTGAAACCAATAAATTGTAAACGCAAATTCTACTCCATCAGCTTCTTTTCTCGCACTTCCTTCCTGTGGAATTCCCTTTTATACACTTGCTTCCCCGACAGCTACAATCTCCAGGAGTTTAAATGTAAGGTCAATAGACACCTCCAAACACACTAACTGGCATCCATTCTCTCAAACACTCTTCCCATCTACCTAACCCTCATTCTCGGTATCCTTACCCGTCTATAACCCTCCTTCTGACATTTCCTATATCTAACCAATCTTTCTAATCACTTTCCCCTATGTAACCCCCTGCGCAGTAGTGGCAGTGGAATGCCTTGCTTGAGATGAAATGATTAAAAAAAAATAATGAAAGAGAACTTGAAGAATATAATATCCACAGTTTATATGAAAAGCATGAGAATTCAGCGTATTTGTGTGAAGTACATGCAGAAAAAGAACAAAGAGGAATTGGGAATATTTAAACGTTATTTAGGAAAAAAGAGATAGGAAGTTGTGAAGAACCGTGATTAGATATGTCTTGAAAATATACAGCACATAGAAGTAGTTCTGCAAGCGTACTTTTGAAGATTATTTTCGCTACGCTTGTAAATTAGTATAAAAATAATAATAATAATAGATTTACGTCACCATCCACAGCAACATATGGTGTGATTGTAGCCTGTAAAGAACACGCCTCGTCTGTCGAAATTCCAATGTCAGTGCGTGTCTGGGGACGGGATCGGAAAGACGAGCGAGCCAGCTTGTTTTCTGAAACTCTACACCTCTTAACAGGAATTCTGGTGTTCCTTGGGCTTATCTGCGTTTTTGTCTGCGATTGCCTATAGATAAGCGTTTATCGCTGGCCAGCCAGACACAGGGAAAGAAAGAAAAACATCTCTTTTTTGCGGCTTTTAATTTACCGTCCTCCAAATTCGAATTCCTTGAATCGAACATTGCACTAAAAAAGACATTTAACATACTATCATCAAAGTCTGTTTTGATTGAGGAAGACACCATTACGCCACCTACCGGCCTAGCGGATAACATCTAGATCTCGACTGTGGGTGGAGGCCGAAGAAATACATCTATTTGTGTGTGTGTGTGTGTGTGTGTGTGTGTGTGTGTGTGTGTGTGAGAGAGAGAGAGAGAGAGAGAGAGAGAGACTAAAAAAATAAGGAAGGTGACAAAAGTTAAGCTTAAAAAAAGAGTCATTCAGTCTTATACGTGATACACGCTTGTACGGTCATGTCTCTTATAGGATGAAGTTGAAATAATAGATCGAGAACGCCACTGGAAACTACGTATAAATAAGGAATCAGCTAATATACTAGGCGTTCAAAAATCTCCTAAGCCGACCAAGCGTAGAGATGACTACAACATGGGAACCAGTGTCAAAATTACAATATGAGCTCTGGTAAAAAATACTAGAAAAAAATATTAACATCAAAAATTGCAATATGAACTTTGGCAAAAAAGGGTTTAAAATAAGAAAGATGGCGAAAGTTAACCTTCAAAAGTGTCAGTCAGTCTAGTCTTATACGTGATACACGCTTGCCCGGCCATGTCTCGAGAGACACATAACTTCTTCTCCTTCTTCTATGTGCCCTGTCCTTTCAAGACGTAGGCGATCATGGTTCTCCACGTATCCCTATCTCTGGTGGCTCTAAGTACGTTTTCTCCTGTTACACCATGCAACCCCCGTTCCGTCATCCACCTGATCAGCCCCTTCAAATATGTTATCCGCTGCTTTCCTCTGCCTCTTTTTCCCTCTATCTGCCTTGTTAGTATCAGGTTCTCCAAGCCCACCTTCCTTATAGCATGTCCCAGGAACTTTAGTTGTCTCTTCCTGATGCTTCTTATTAATTTCGTTTTTGTCTCCATTCTTTCCAAAATCTCAACATTGCACACATGCTCGGTCCATGATATCCGCATCATCCTTCTGTAGATCCACATTTCAGTTGGTTCAAGTTTTTTTTTCATTTTTGATGTGGAAATAGTACTTATTATTAAAAATAATTATGATTTACCTCCCACGTTGGATTCATCTCTCATAATTTTAATAATTAAAAAAAAAATGAAACTTTAAAATTATTTCTTTTGTTTTAATGTCATTTCTGTCTATTTTTGATATTCTGTTGGTGAATTAAAAATTAGCAACCGAACACTGTAAGAATTAACTTCCACAAACATCGAGTAAACTTAAATCCAAATCTCTTAAACAATCTGTTTGTAATATTCACCTGATTATTGCGTAGTGCATAAAACTCCAAGTCAAGTCTCCAACATGGGATAATATGTATATATATATATATTGGAGGGAAACAAACAAATATCTATCTATCTATCTATCTATCTATCTATCTATCTATCTATCTATCTATCTATCTCTGTTCGTTTAAATCTATCTATCTATCTATCTATCTATCTATCTATCTATCTATCTCAGTCTGAGATATGTACCTTGTCCCTTCAGGACGTAGGCGATCATGGCCTTCCACGTCTATCTATCCCTGGTGGCTCTTAGCACGCTTTCTCCTGTAACATCTCCCAGTCCCCGTTCAGTCATCCACCTGATCAGCCCCTTCAAATATGTTATCCGCTGCCTTCCTCTGCCTCTTTTTCCCTCTATCTGGCCTGTCAGTATCAGGTTCTCCATCCCTTCTTCCTCATTGCATGTCCCAGGAACTATTAATTTTCTTTCCAACACCTCATCATTGCTTATATGCTCGGTCCATGATATCCGCAGCATCCTTCTGTTGGACCGTATGTCCGCTGCTTCAAGTTTTTAAGTAACTAGACAGAAAGTTTACCCGCCGTAGATTGGCATATAGAACCCAATCTGTCCTGGTATTCAACCGATAGATGGAGGGAGACGGGACAAATTAATACCTTTCCCAAGGGTAAGTAAATTCAAAGAATTCAACTGGAATTACGACTCGTCTCTCCGATTTCTCGTTCCGTGCTGATATCCGCGGCGCCATGGCACACATCCAAAAAGAAGTGAAATATGAAAATTGCAGGAAACTGAACTAATATTTTTAAGTTAAATATGTTGGCCAATCTCCATATCTAAGACTGTGCAAAAGTAAGAGGATCCCTTTGTCTAAAGATCTTCTTATGATGTCGCTACACTGCACACATCCAGTGTTGGACACAAAGTGTGGGATGTTAAGGTTTCAAGGCAGCGTGTAGCGTAGCATCAGGTAAGGATTAGCAAATGAAAGAAATTATCTATCGGAGATCGCGGTGTGAGCTTCCCTTTAGTAGAAGCCTTTTTAAAAAAGAATCTAGCTTTTTGTTTCTCTTCTCATGGCAGAGCAAATTGAATTCTAAGAATTTTTGTTTTCATAGAAAATAACTATCAGATTTCTTTATCTAAATCTAAACTTATTTATAAATGGAACTTTGTGTGCGTGTCTGTGTGTGTGTCCGTTACCTATAGACTCCGAAAAGGTTGAACCGATTTTCTTGTAAATGTACACAGTTGTACTATAAACGTCTGCGAGTGTTTGTAGCTAGGTTTTGTGTCGAGGTACCCCCGATAAATATCGAAAATCGATAATCGAAAAAAGCGGGTTATAGAAGGAGTGGTCCGATTTTAATCAAATTTGATACACTCTTAGACAAAGACATAAGAAACGATATTCAGAAGCTTTAAGGTTGCAGTTCTTACAATAGTGCAGAAAATCGAAAATATATCTATATAAAAGGCAAGATGTTTGTGTGTGTGTCTGTTTATCTGCCTGTATGTTTGTATTTTTCAGCCCTTTTATTTTAGTTTTTACTTCGGGTTTGGCTCAAAGTAGGTAAAATTGTAGTTCTTAGTCTCAGCCATAATACCATTTACTCAGAGGACTTATTTAGCCATCAAAATTCAGTTTACGACGAACAACTTATTTGATATCGATACCAGGAAATCAAAATTTGACCTCCATCCATTCATTTTTCTTTCAGTCTACGGTTTCGCTTTAACTGGAAAGAACTATTGCTTTTTAGTCTTTCGTGCCAACGTCCACTAAGGGTGAGCGTCAGGACCATGGATTAGTTTTAAAGCTTTCATTACACCTGAGCAACGCCAGGCTATACTGCTAGTCCATAATATAATGATAGCTTCGTTTCTGTTTGCAAATATATTAGAATGATCCAGAACATATATTAGGAGCCAACCACCTACGCACAAAGAGAAAGTTAGTTCTGTAAATCCATTTAAATACAAAGGAGTTTAAAAAAGGGTATGTCTTCTCACCAGACTTGATTAAACCTTTACAGGGAAACGACCCTGAGAGAACTACAAGACCTACCAGGATTCATTATTAGTGGTAACAATTTTAACATAATATACGCAGATGACATACAGCATGGCCGTATCTGACTACCGGGCACGGGTCCTGGCCGATCCGTACAATCATAGTGAAAACCCGTGCAAGGAAAAATGTCTTCGTAAGAAATCAAATTAAACAATTCACGAAGAAAGAATGAAAGAAAGAAAGAAAGAAAAACGAAGAAAACATCCGAATGAAGGCAGTAAAAATCTGTTTATTTATTAATTTTGGGAGAAAAGACTGATTATACTCAAAAAGTCCGAACCCGATTTCCTGCTTTCGTTCGCGTTCTGTGCCTAAGTTCCATTGGAATAGCCGGAAAAATTCGCAAAAATCATAGTTTCTGGCAACGAATGACACTGATGACGTCATCACATTGTCAACTAATAAATCCGGGCAATTTTCTCTGTGCCCGGTGTTTTTTTAGCATCAGCTACGGCCCTGGTTGATAGCAGACACAAGAATGAGAATTACAGGAACTCCTATATCAGTCAGTTAAGTGCCATACGTGATACACGCTTGGGCGATCATATCTCGAAAGAGACATGACTGACTGGGCAGAAGATTATCCCGCAGTAGGTTGCCATTGCTTTCTGCGGTAGACTGGTTGCCAAGGATATAGAACCCAATCTGTCCTGTTATTTAGCCAATAACTGGAGGGAAGAGACGGATTAATACCTTTCCCAAGGGCATTTGTGTGTAAGTGATTGCAAGGAATTCAACTGGAATTCGAACTCGGCTCCCTGATTTGTCGTTCCGAGTCGATATCCACTGCACCACAACGCACATCTTACATAAGATATTGAACGCAATTCCTATATAAGTGTTATGGGGAAACACACCTATTCCTCAGATAATGGATTCTCCCTCCTATATTAATAAGAGTTAACAGGAAGTTAACTCGGGAAGTTCTTGAGAAGTTCTTAAGAGTTCTTTAGAGTTCTAGTGGAGTTCAGTAGAACTACTAGGCAGTTGATATTAGTCGGCGGTTAGCCGAATACTAAGGAGTTAGCTTTCAGTGGAAGATTACCAAGTTCCTAACATTTTGCGTGCGTTAAGTCGATTAGCAATCGATTAGCATGATTATAACCTTCAGTGCGAAAACTAGTTCACAACAATAAGATATTAAAAAAAAAGCGAGAAGAAAGGACTAACCATCAATTGTAAGAAAACAGAATGAATCGTTGTCAGCAAGAGGAACAGCTCAAGATGCCGGCTGTGAACTGGAGATACCAGAAGCAAGAAAGTATTTAGGAAATATTTTAACTGAAGATGGAAAATGTTACATCGAAGTGCATTGAATACCTTTCAAAAGAAACAAGAACATTTCGTTAAATCAAAGAAAAGTGTACTTAAATGCAATGTAATATCAGTCCTCCTATATGGCAGTGAATGCTGCACAATTTCGTCATTGTAAAGGGGAGACTTAATGCAGCAGAAATTTGGTTCTACAGAATTATACTGATAATAACATGGACGGAACATGTGAGTAACGAGGATGTATTAATTAAAATGGGAATAGAATAGACGATTATATTTTAAATCAGTGATCGATAGAGGTAAAATTTCTCGGAAACATAATGAGAAAAGAGTGTTTGGAGAATACCAGACTCACAAGACATATTGAAGGCATGGGGCAATAGGCGAAGACAGCGAGTAATCTACTTAAAAATCTTGTGTAAACCGTTAGCAGGACAGGGAATTGGATGGATAGTGAAAAGGTAAACCTTACTAAACACATCCACATAACAGTTCCACACGCTTTTCTTTGATTCTAACAAAATTTTCTTTCTTCATAATACTTAACTTAGCTTTTGGAAGACATCTTTGGCAATTCTAATACTTCTTCGGATTTCGGTGCCGCATTATCCGTCCTCTGTTAAAACTCTTTCCAGATATTTGTCTGTATTTCTGAGATTATGCAGTATTTATACTATTTACATTTTTCGAACTATTGCCCTCATCTTTGTTGCCATTGGTACGGCTTTTCGGCTGCGGTACGTTCCGGCCTTCTTCACGTGATAGAAATTTCGAGGAAGAAAGAGGATCACTGCTCACTAAAGGATGAAGTGGAAATAATAGATCGAGAACGCCACTGGAAACTAGGTAAACTTAAGGAATCTGCTCATATACTAGGGGTTCAAAAATCTCTTAAGCCGACCAAGCATAGAGATGACTACAACATGGGAACCAGTATCAAAATTGCAATATGAGCTTTGGTAAAATATACTAGAGAAAACTATTAACATCAAAAATTGCAATATGAATTTTGGCAAAAAATGGTTACTGAAAATTAGGTTTATAAGTCCCAAAAATTCAGGACACATGGCCCAGTGGATATAGACGTTGGGTAGTTCCTGTGACTTGACCTAAAGAGTTGTGAGTTCAATACCAGGTTTCAGTAATGGTGAACAAGTAACTTACAAGGTTAGAGGGAGATAAATCACGACTATCAAAAGAGGCTCTACGCAAGGAATGAAGTTTATATAGCTCAGTGTTTGCAATAAAGGGTTCAGTTCAAAATTCCAAGCACTTGAAAAGGCCGGAGCGTATAACGGTAAACAAAGATGAGGACAATAGTCGGAATAATGTAAATAGTTCTTTCCAGATATTTAGATTTTCATACTTGCTTTTTTCATACTTGCTTGCTCTACACATGTTCAAAGAATTCTTAGAACGACGATTAGTCCCTTCTTCTCTCTTTCCTTTCCTGCCTTCTGTAGTTGTTCCTGCAGTTTAATTTCTGTATGCAGTATTGAAATAATACTTTTTGTCATTGTTTGTATATTATCCTTAGACCGACCATCACATCATCGGACCGACCATCACATACAAATAAACTTTAAGAAAACTGAGTGCATGGTCATCAGCAAAAGATACAACCCAAAAAGCCAAATACAGGTGAGAGATACCAGGATCAAGCAAGTACAAGAATTCAAATACCTAGGAAGTGTCCTAACTGACACGAAGATCCGAAGGCGAATTGAATTGGCATGGCAAAGGACGCGTTCCAGAAGCTGAGCAAAATACTAACACACAGGAAAATCTCACTGGAAACAAAGAAAAGATTGCTGGACTGCTACGTGATGTCAGTTCTTCAATACGGCAGCGAATGCTGGAAAATATCATCGAAAATAAGGACAAAACTGGAAGCAGCGGAAATGTGGTTCTACAGAAGGATGCTGCGGATATCATGGACCGAGTATGCAAGCAACGATGAGGTGTTGGAAAGAATGGCAACAAAAAGGAAATTGATACTGAGCATCAGAAAGAGACAACTGAAGTTCCTTGGACACGCAATGAGGAAGGAGAGCCTGGAGAACCTGATACTGACTGGCCAGATAGAATGAAAGAGAGACAGAGGAAGGCAATATAATAATAATAATAATAATAATAATAATAATAATAATAATATATTTACAGGGCCTGATCAGGTGGTTGACGGAACGGGGGTTGACAGGAGTAACGGGAACAAACATACTAGGAGCCACGAGGGATAGGGAGACGTGGAGAACCATGATCGCCTACGTCCTGAAAGGACAGGGCACATAGAAGAAGAAGAAGAAGAAGAATTTTCCCATTCGCACTTTTTGGCTAATGGAGCAGATTGTTTACATTTACTCAGTAAAACATCTAAGATCTAAGATGGTTGCTGAATTACGTCACAGAAATCAAATCGCACGTGTCAAACGCGACTAAAAAATATAATTTTGTCCTCTAAAATTAAATGTCTACATTTTTAAATATTCTTCGAAAATTTCTGAACTGAGAGCGTAATAGTTTTTATATTTCTACTTTTTTAAATATTCTTCGAAAATTTCTGAAATGAGAGTGTAATAGTTTTGCATTTCTAATTTCAGTAAAACAAAATAAATAATTCTTATTTTTGTTAAATTCATTTAGTCAACAAAATATAAATATTTCCCCTGAATTTTGAAACAAAAACAAACGCAATGTTGTTTACAATGTCACACAAATCATCAAATCACGTTTACACAAAACAAAAGAAAATATATTTTTTTAATGGAATTTTTTAAGAATTTTTAAATAACAATTTTTTATATAATTATTTTTTTTATATAACAGTCCTACGACTAAAATGTTTTGAGTTGGACGGGCAACGTCGGAGTGCTAAATAAAAATGAATTGGTGACTCTGGATCTAAAAACATAGAATAGATCTTATTTTTTAATATTTGCTTAATGTTTGTATTTATAATAATAAAACTAAATTCAGCAAATTTACTCATTTTTTCGCTTATCCAGTACAGTTGTAAGAATAGATAATTGAAGAGATTATTTTGACTTTAGATAATTCCGATATTTTTTCAAATAAGGAATGGGAAATGTCAGACGATATTAATGGTTACTACAATCTCTACAGGACGTGGAGTAACCTGTACATTTCATTTTAATGAAAGAAATGGTCCAGTACTGAGGTTCCAAACATGCGGCTCTCATTGCAATAAGAGTGGTATGGTCGGAATAATATCGCTACCAGCGAGACAGTGGTCGCGTGCTCTGGGTAATGTTTGTCTTTTTTCCCTCATACATACATGTCTGTATGGGCTCTCAACGGAAAGAAGTTGACCTTGTATCACATAGTAGCTTAGTTGGGAGGCTGGTTAAATATATGCTTTTACATTTACATCTTACCTCTGGGCTGGTTGTGTCTCTATTTGCCAGCAGGTCAAGGTAAAACTTTGAGGAATGGCTGGTCCGGCGGATTCTAACCGTGTCGCAGAATCTTCCTCATTGCACAAACGACGGTGAGCGGTTAAATACCGAGTCCAGCGTGAAGTGGGTAGCAGAAATATGGCAGTATTTGGCTTTAGCCCATGTGCACGCACTTGGGCTTCCTACTTGTTATGGTACCCTCCTACGAGGAATGAACTCTTACTCTTGTTATATATAATTAACTGCGTGACTCCCGATAGGCAGTCAAGTACGATAGCTAGTACGCAGTTAAAGCCATCTACTTGTCAGGCAATACGCAGCGTAACTGTACCGTTCGGACTTATTTATTTCTATTTACTGTGACTAACACTTATTTTGTACGTATGTTTTTGTTATACTAATACACTGTTTTGAACCTACCTTCTGTGTCCCGTGTCTTACTTCCGACCAAACCGGTCGCTACAACTTTGCGGTGAAGTTTCGCCACAACAACTCCACAACAAATTTGGCGCCAAAGATATGCGTTAAGATTTGCCACAACAAATCGACGATGAAGATCCACAAAAGTACTTCACTGTGGGGCGGGGACAACTATGTGGGTCAAGTTCGACATAATTTATGGATAAAGTGCAGGGATCAGTTTATGCATTGATTATAATAGAGAATCAATCTCCCGAATGTATATTATATAGCAACAACAGTCCACGATGGTCACAAAGTAAGGGATCAGTTTATGCACTGATTATAATAGAGAATCAATCTCCCGAATGTATATTATATAGTAACAACAGTCCATGATGGTCACAAAATAAGAGATTGAAGGTAATGTTGACAACGTTCCTGAATATAGAGTATCCTCTTGGAATCTGTTGACCATATCCGTCATAGTATATGGATATAGAGTATCCTTTCCGAACGTAATCTGTTCAATGAAATAACGTCAAAGACCATCACTCTCCAACCAGACACTCTCCAGAATCGGACTTGAACTCCAATACACGAAAAAAATGGCCGCCATTTATACACGTCGCATTGAATATTTTGAGCTTCCTGATTGGTTAAGCTTTCTATTGGTGAACTATAAAATGGGTTGACTCATAAGGGTCTGCACAGTATATAATGTAGACAAAAAGTCCAACAATCTAAATTTTTACTTTTACGCGTACATCATACCTGTGCGCCGTTTTTCTCTTCAGCCAAAAGCTTTGGAGGTTACTGCAAGTATACACATATTGCGCAGCACATCCATCATTGCCCTAAAGAGGGTACTTGGGCAAATACTGATGCGAGCAATTTTTATCCTTGATTTATGTCTTCGTAGCCCGCATTAAAAAAACCATTAAAATCCTACTGATGTTAGGTGAGGATAGTTTATAGGATACAGATCCTATATTATTCATCAAACAGCTAAAAAATACAAAATAAATTACACACCCGCAAAATCAAATTCAAACGACTACAACATTTTACATCAAAGAAACCAGTGCCGACAAACTAATCCTTTGCCCTCACAAATATTACGAACGGAAAGAAGAGAGGAAACACCTGCAACGGCCATAAAACTTTTCAAACATTTTTCATCAACCAGAAAGAGAAAGTAATACTAAGTTAAGTATACTGATTCATCGTTTTACACATACACTAACTATTACTACTATCTTCGTTTGACTCTCTCTCTCTCTCTCTCTCCCCTCGGGAATTCTCATTCACACTCCTTTTCAACACAATTTGAAACACTTTCCTTTTGCGGCTACTTAGCGACTGATACATAAAAACATTGTGCTACTACTCTGTGTAATTACAGACTCAAAACCAACACGTTTTGTTTAAATCCAACAGACACTTTTTTATTGAACAACTTTCGTTCAAATCTAACAGACAATTTTATATTCAACGAACATTCACGCAAATATAAAAGAGACTTTGCTATCAAACATAAGATACACAAATTGTACAAATGGTTTATATTGTACATATATTGTCAAATTCAAAATTTTCAAATTTTTATACAACATTTTTTATTGCGTTGTCTTTTCTCGAAATTTGTGTTGTATTTTTGTGGACCGGATAGCCCGCATTAAAACCGCCTTTTTAATCCGGGTGTTCTGGAACCCCACAAGTTAAACAGAAAATAACTTGTTGCAAATTTATAAAAGAAACAACAAAAAAAAAACCTCGAAACAATGGACCCAAATTTATCCTGGTGATTTTTGCCTCGTATTTTTAGTAATGTGCATTGTTACGCTTTAGATATCGACTTGGAACGAGTGATTATAGAATCAGGTTCGGATTAAAGTTGAACTCATTGAATTCGCATGCGCACAAATAACCTTAGGAAAAGTATGAATCCATCTTTTCTCCATTCAATAGAATAAAAATAAACTTTTCTTTACACCTAATAGTTTTTGCTGTTTCCGTAACAAACTGTTTTTTATGAGGCAGGGTTGTTAGCTCTGCGTCCAACCCCCAAATCTGGGGGAAGGTGATTTTCTAAGCGTAGCTTAGACGTAACACACGGCCGAAAGTAGGGGGTACCTAGTGAGGATCGAGCTCACTAATCAGTTATAATGATTCTATCGAGACGAGCTTGTAAACCATTACTCCACGTCGAGGTGCCCTTTCTCCTTTCAGCAATGTGTTAAATAACAAGACAGATTGATTTGCGACCAGTACACTGCAGAAGGATGTGCGTTGTAGTGCATTGGATATCGGCTCGGAACGAGAAATCAGAGAGCCGAGTTCGAATTCCAGTTGAATTCATTGCATTCACTTACGCGCAAATACCCTTGGGAAAGGTATTAATCCGTCTCTTCCTTCCAGTTATTGGTTAAATAACAGAACAGATTGGGTTCTATAGCCTTGGTCGGAAACCAGTCTACCGCAGAAAGCAATGGCAACCTACTGCGGGATAATCTTCTGCCCAGTCAGTCATGTCTGTTTCGAGACATGATCGCCCAAGCGTGTATTACGTATGGCACTTAACTGAATGACTGACTGCAGGAAAATTTACATTGTCACGTCTTGTTAGAGACATGATCGCTCAACCCTGTATCACGTATGGCAGGTAACTGACGAAATTAATTTTAGTCAGCGCTTTTTGCATGAATACATTGAAAATTGATATGCAAATGCATTTCGGATATTTGATTAGATTAACTGATATAGGAAAATAGAATCAATGATTAGATTTGAAATCCCAGGCTCGTCCGTTCAATTCAATCTTTAACAAATACACTTCGATAAGCCATAAATCTTTTTTCGGTTCCCGCTATACAAATGGCTGTGTAGATTAGATTTTTTAGCCTGACTGGCAACCAGTTCAAGCAAATTCTGGATAGCAAACCGGGGAGAACTCAACGAAAAACTATTTCACTAGCTTTCTGAAGAAAGCATGGATAGTTGTAGATATTTAAACAATATCTGCACGAAGTTAGGATAGCACATGGCATTAACAAAATGCATTTCAGATATGTATATATGGTTTTAATTTTTGTTTGAACATTGTTTTTAATGAATATTCGTATTTGAGTAAATGCTCTGTTTTTATTTTTCATTTTTTATTATTAAACAGTATATTTATTTACTTCAAGACGATGATAGTTCTAACTGAAAACAGAATGTTTCTTTTATTAGAATTACTTTGAAAATTTTTACAAGGCAGCCAGGAAGTCTTTGCTTTGGCCAGCCAGGAAGTCTTTGCTTTGGTGCAGTATTAAACAAATTATTTTCATTTAGAATTATCCACTTGGCAATGAATACTAAAAATATTATGAAATACATCATTTTTTAAAAACTGGGGTGGCCTTAATAATTATGGCCAGTAGTGTATATTGTGACACCTCAACATCCACACATAGCCTTATGACCCACCTTCACTGCGGCATCACATATTCGATCATTTTCACTCACTCTCCCATGGAAGCAAGAGAGCCACTTTGGAACTGATCTGTGAAAGATTTGTGTGGTCTGAAATGAGCAAAGACGATTGACATTTAGACTTGAAGCTACCAGGGTTGCAAAGTTCACATACACACAAAGTCAGCCATCGGAACATTTAGCAAACCCTACGATTTCTCCTAGAAGACGCACGTTCAAATTGTACCGGTGGACGCATATATTCAGGCTAGTAGATGCATATATATATATATATATATATATATATATATATATATATGTAGTCATGCGCAGACAAATCCGTTTCGCTGTATCACAGCTCATCAGTACGGTTAGACAGCCGATTGCTTTTTACCAGGTTTGAAACCCGACCGAATTGGCGTTTGGCGTCAGTCGGCGATTCTACCTCTGAGCTATGGGCGCTAGGTATAAGGAGGTAGACTTTTTAGCATGTATATTATCATTATACACGCACATATTATCATTATACACGCATATATATATATATATATATATATATATATATATATATATATATATGTATTATTTATAATAAATATATTACATATTATTTAATTATAAAATAAAAGAGCATCTATTCAAATACGAGTATTTATTAAAAATAATTTTAAGCAAATAAATTAAAAATTTGTCGAAATTAATCCATTTAGTAAAATTTTTGTAAGTACATGTATATACTATCTATCTATTCCAGTCTGTTCGTATCTATCTATCTATCTATCTATCTATCTATCTATCTATCTATCTATTCCAATCTGTTCGTATCTATCTATCTATCTATCTATCTATCTATCTATCTATCTATCTATCTATCTATCTATTCCAATCTGTTCGTATCTATCTATCTATCTATCTATCTATCTATCTATCTATCTATCTATCTATCTATCTATCTATTGCAGTCTGTTCGTATCTATCTATCTATCTATCTATCTATCTATCTATCTATCTATCTATTGCAGTCTGTTCGTATCTATCTATCTATCTATCTATCTATCTATCTATCTATCTATCTATCTATTCCAGTCTGTTCGTATCTATCTATCTATCTATCTATCTATCTATCTATCTATCTATCTATTCCAGTATGTTCGTATCTATCTATCTATCTATCTATCTATCTATCTATCTATCTATCTATTCCAGTCTGTTCGTATCTATCTATCTATCTATCTATCTATCTATCTATCTATCTATCTATTCCAGTCTGTTCGTATCTATCTATCTATCTATCTATCTATCTATCTATCTATCTATCTATCTATCTATCTCGCCCTGTTCATGCCTGTATTTATGAAGGGAAATGCAACTGTGGCCACTCAAAAGGAAGCCGTAATAATGAATCATAAGTTGAATATGAATTAAAATAACAAAAGAGAAATCTGCCTTTAATGAAGAGAAGCAAAAGAAAAAAAATAACGAGACAAAGAATAAATATGGCGGCATTCCTTATTCTTATTAACAGCAACAAAATCGACGATGCCGATGTTGATGAAGATTATAGTAAATAAAATAAAGACAAAGTTCTGAATCTTTTTCCTCAAGAATGTCTGCAATTCCTGATAACTTATCAGTGATTAAACACTGATTGTTCGAAGCTGATAAGACTTTTCTGCTTTCCTTTCTTCGCCGGCGATAAAATCAATTGCCAATGTTCTGAAAAATCGCTGTATTATTTGCTTCATTTCTGTCAATAAAAAGTATTTCGCTAAAATTTATGCTACGCCAGTTTTTTTGTCTTTCTCTTTCTTTCCTTTGCGTCATCAAGACAAGAGAATCTGTAAGGCTGTTATCAACTGAAACGGTCTAAATTGGAATTTAAATTTTTTTTTTAAGGTATCAAGTCTTCTCTAGAGCATTGGCTCTGATTGAAAGGCCACCGTGTCCTCGATTTAATTGGATCGTTGGCATAGGTCCAAATAAGCAAAACATTATCAAACCCTCTTCTGGGGTCCAAAAGTTAAAGGAGCTAGGACCACAAAATTGAATATTATTAATTCTGTCGGAGTTGAAAATGTAAAAAAGTATAGTTTATGATAATGTTCTAGCTTGTGCTAATTTAGTCATAGTTGTTTTTTTGTTTTTTTTTATCTCAAAGGATATTTAAAAAGAGAAAATGAATCCAAAATCATAGCATCTCAAAACCAATGCATCAGGCCCAAAGCAAGCAAAGACAGATTTGTGAAAACTTTTTTTTATCAGTCTCTGTTTAGATATATCTCAATTCGTTCAAATCTCTCTATCTTTGTCAATTTCCCTCTCTGTTATCTATCTATCTATCTATCTATCTATCTATCTATCTATCTATCTATCTATCTATATATATATCTATCTATCTATCTATCTCAAGGATAGACAACAAGAAATCCTTGCATCCGGTGAGAAAACACATCCTTGTCTTACACCCCTTTCCATTTTTGTGTTTTTGCTGAACTCATTTCTATCTATCTATCTATCTATCTATCTATCTATCTATCTATCTATCTATCATAACCTGTTTGTATATATCTTGACCTATTGACATCTATCTATCTATCTATCTATCTATCTATCTATCTATCTATCTATCTATCATAACCTGTTTGTATATATCTTGACCTATTGACATCTATCTATCTATCTATCTATCTATCTATCTATCTATTATAACCTGTTTGTATATATCTTGACCTATTGACATCTATCTATCTATCTATCTATCTATCTATCTATCTTCTCAAGGATAGAACTAGACATCCTTGCATCCGGTGAGAAAACACATCCTTGTCTTACACCCCTTTCCATTTTTGTGTTTTTGCTGAACTCATTTCTATCTATCTATCTATCTATCTATCTATCTATCTATCTATCTATCTGCTCATTGATAGACAATAAGAAATCCTTGCATCCAGTGAGAAGCCACATCCTTGTTTTACACCCCTTTCCATTTTTGTGTATTTGCAGAACTCATTTCCTGTCTGTACGCAGGCGATTTGCTGCCAGTTTAGGTGCTTGATTATTCTAATGTCTTTTCCGAATATGTCGAGGTTGCCGAGTATTAATAACAAGACTTTGTGGCGTACTTTGTCGAACGCCTTTACATAGTCTGTAAAGCACAGGTGCAAATTTTCCTGCGTTTCTGTTGTTGTTCCTGATAACATTCTGAGCATAAATATCCCGTTTCATGTTTTGGTGTCTTTGAAAAATCTGCACAGTTCTTGTCCTATCTCTGGGTAGATTCTGCTGTTCATCACAATCCAGATGATGAGTTTTGTTATGTGGCTCATTAAGCTGATTGTTCACTGGAGTCCACTTTCAATTGCTGTTGGTTTCTTAGGTTGTGTTTAGTGAAATTTATGCAGATCCACATTAAACTAATAGCTGATCACTGAAGTGACAAAATGGGTTACTGGTTACATATCACGAAAGCACTTGAGACATATGATGGTTTAAATGATAGATTCAATATGAATTTGTAGGACGAAATGCAATAAAGACCGGTTAAAGGACTACATCGAGAAGGGCTGAGCACAGAAGTAAGTAAGGCTTTAAATTTAACTTTTCTAATTATTTGTTAATGTACTGAAAGTGCGGTCATTTCGGAGTCTGCACGATAACTTTGCATCCAGGATTATACAACATATCTCTTTTCTTTGAAGAGGCTCATCCTTTGTTCCCTGTTTCGGATGTGGTTTCCGGCTTTCTCTTTTCCAATCTTTTCACTCTTTTCTTTTTTTTCAATTGGAGTAGATAGACTAAACTATCGCCCGGTTCACACTCCACCCACGTCTATTGAACAGGTGTAGAGGCTCATCCCTTGTTCCCTGTTTCGGATGTGGTTTCCGGCATTCTCTTTTCCAATCTTTTCACTCTTTTCTTTTTTTTTCAATTGGAGTAGATAGACTAAACTATCGCCCGGTTCACACTCGACCCACGTCTATTGAACAGGTGAAGAGGCTCATCCCTTGTTCCTTGTTTAGGATGTGGTCTCCAGCTTTTTCTTTTCCAATCTTTTCACTCCTACGTAGCCCCCTGCGCTTCAGTGGCGTTACCGCATTGCTCGGGGTGATATGATTAAAAAAAAAAAGAAACTACGACTGTTGGAATGTGTGTGATATTTAAAAATAGCAGAAGTAAAAAACAAAAACGTCTGCAGTAGAAAAAGATTAATGATATTGACTAGGTATTTCAGACATCAAACAAATTAAAATGTCAGACTAACAGTGGGTCAATCAGTCAAGTGTCATACGTGAGACACGCTTTGGGCGATCATGTCTCGAAAGAGACATGACTGACTGGGCAGAAGGTTAGCCCGTAGTAGGTTGCCATTGCTTTCTGCGGTAGACTGGTTGCCAGCCAAGGTTGTAGAACCCAATCTATCCTATTATTTAACCCATAACTGGAGACAGGAGAGGGATTAATACCTTTCCCAAGGGTATTTGTGCGTAAGTGAATTCAAGAATTTAACTGAATTCGAACTCGGCTTTCCGATTTTTCGTTCCGAATCGATATCCACTGCACCGCAACGCACAACAGTGGGTAAATGAACTAATAATAATAATAATAATAATAATAATAATAATAATAATAATAATAATAAAAATAAAAATGAAAACAACAAATATTGAAAGGTATGAAATAAGAAAAATGCTTGTATTAATATTAAACCGATAAACGATGAAGAAACTGGAACGCGTCATTTTAAATTTATTTTTAAATTTTTGGAGTCTGATGTATCTAAATGTATGACTTAGACACCCATTTCCTTTCTGCT
Organism: Ascarosepion bandense; assembly: GCA_037127315.1. NCBI lineage: Eukaryota > Metazoa > Mollusca > Cephalopoda > Sepiida > Sepiidae > Ascarosepion > Ascarosepion bandense. The sequence continues at coordinate 5,314,862 of JBBBDQ010000640.1, forward strand.
TTTTATCACGACTGTTACCTTTTAAATACTGTTGTTTCCAGGCTCACCCTGACTTGAGGTGGTATCACCTGCTAGGATCCCAGCTATAGGCAAATAGTTTTTTTTTTGTTTTTTTTTAATCATTTCACCCCGAGCAAGGCGGAAACGCCACTGATGTGCAGGGGGTTACATAAATGTATAAAGATTAATTAGAAAAGAGTGAGGAGTACAAGCTAGTTAGAAAGGAACAATAGAAAGCTGAGAAAGCAGGTGCGATGACAGATACATAGGTGGAGAGAAAGGGAAGGTTATACAGGGGAGGGGAGAGAGCTAGAGGCCAGTGGTTAGTAGATGAGTATTAACTTTGCATTTAAATTTCTGGAGGTTGTAGCCGTCAGGAAAGCAAGAATACGGGAGTGAGTTCCACAGGCGGGAAGTGCGAGAGAGGAAGCTGCAGGAGTAGAATTGTCGTCTGCATTTGGCTAAACTGACTGTGAATGGGTGGGACCCAGTTGCCAGTCTGGTTGCACGGGTAAACACCTGTTGAGGAGGCATCAGTGACTTAAGCTCATCTGAGCAGAAGCCATGAAAGTATTTATAGAAGAGACAGAGGGAGGCCACATTTCAACGATGGGAAAGTGGCTGCAGTCGAGTCGCCAGATCAGTACCTATCACATTACAGACTCTCCTTTGGAGCTTGTCAAGAACACTGAGGAGAACGGCAGGGGCACCTGACCATAAATGGCAGCAGTACTCCATGCACGGACGGATGGTTGACTTGTATATATGCAGGATGGATTCAGGTGGAAAAAACATCCTGGATCGACATAGTAACCCAATCTTCTTAGCAGTAGATTTTGCTATGGATTCAATATAGTGGTTCCATTTGAGGTCTGAGGACAGGTAAGTCCGAGGAGGCGTAGTGTATTACTCTCCGGGAGAATCACCTGGTCCATGCTTATAGGAGGCAGAAGATGTTGGCTGTAATGGTTGACAGACAACAGCTTGGTCTTAGATGAATTGAAGTTGACAAGCCACTTCTTGCCCCAGTTCATCACAGAGTGTAGATCCCGCTCAAGGTCAGCAGCGAGATTATGTCTGTCCGCCACGACAGGTTTCTTACTGGAGCGGGAGTATATTGTAGTGTCATCTGCGTAGATGCCTCCTTGGGACTTGATCTCATCTGGGAGGTCGTTGATGAAAATAAGGAAGAGCGTCGGGCCCAGGATAGAGCCCTGTGGGCCACCAGCATTCGTGCTGTAGGACGAAGAGGTACGCCCATTCAGAACGACCTTCATTTTGCGGTTATTTAAGAAAGATTGGATTAGGTCAAGCAGGCGACCGGTAATACAATAACCGCATAGTTTGCATAGGAGGCCAGGGTGCCAAACCCTGTCGAAAGCCTTGGAGATGTCCAGAGCAACCGCGCGAGCCTCGTCAGACTCATCAAGGGCCTGTAGCATGTACTCCGTTACAGTTGTTAGCAGGTCGGCTGTGGACCTGTCAAATCGGAATCCATATTGCCTGTCGGAGAACAGTTTGTGGGCGGTGAGATGATGCACTATTTCAGCATTGATTATAGCCACGAATACTTTCCCGAATATTGGTAGAAGACTGATGGGGCGATAGTTGGATGGGCCCGAGGGTTCACCACAATTCTTAAAGACAGGAACGACTGAAGAGAATTTCCAGCATGCAGGAAAGCAGGAAGCAGAAAGGCAGTAGTTAAACAGTTTAGAGAGGACAGGGGAAAGTTCAGGAGCACACCTCTTAAGGACTATCACCGGGATTCCATCGTCTCCACACGCCTTATGGGGGTCGAGTTTTGAAATTACTCTGGATACTACTGTCGGGGTAATATATACGTCGTGCAGGTTGGCCTCAGTTCTAATATGGAAGTCGGGTGGGTGCACTCCGGACGAGTCGAATGTGGAGTTGGATGAGAATCTGCGGGCAAAGCACTCAGCTTTGTCCGCAGATGACGTGAGAACCTCAAATCCATGGATTAAAGGAGGTATTGAGGATTTCCTATTGTTGAACACTCGTTTACAAATCCTCCAATAGTCCTTGGAGCCGAACTTGCGGTCAGCTATGTGCTGTCGTATTCTCTCAGCAAACAACTGTTTGGCGTCATGTAGGGTTCTCTTGCACTCATTGCGAGCAGATGTGAACAGGCGCCTATTGTGATCAGTTGGCTGTCTCCGGAACAGATGGAAGTAATGGTTCCTGTGGGCAATGGCGGCTGAGCAGGCCGGAGAGAACCACGGAGAGGAATGAGGTTTTAAGCAATACTTCCTGGTGGGTATGAAGGCATCAATGCCAGCTTTCACCCATGACGAGACATCAGAGGCACAGTCATCAACTGATAGGTCAAACACTTTTCCCCAAGGGACGTCGCAGAGGAAATCGCGAAAGGCATCCCAGTCAGCTTTTTGGTAGAGGTAGGAGGTTCTATAAGTAGGGGGCTCCTGGGGGGAGTGAGATTGGAAAGAAATACTGAGGGAGACTACAGCGTGGTCGGAGTTGCCGAGAGGGCAAAGCTGCGAGACTTGACAGGCGTCAGGCGCAGAGGTGAAACATATATCTAGCAGTGAGGGAGTGCTTGGGAAGCGAGTGGGGAAGTCCACCACTTGCGTAAGGGATTGGGAAATAGCAAAGTTCATGGCGTGAATGCCCGCCGGATCAGTAACGGTGTTTTCAAGCCACTCAGAGTGATGGGCATTGAGGTCTCCAAATACAAATATGTGGGCGAATGGGTGATAGGAAATATCTATGTCGTCGGCAATGCTATCTAGTAGGGAGCAGTCAGGAGAGGAGGGAGAACGGTAAAGGAAGAATAGGTAGCTAACCGAACTGAGGAGAGACAGGCGGAGACATATGTATTGGTGGTCAGTAGATTCGAGTGAAGTCACCCTAGTTATGGGGAGGTGTTCTCTGAACCCCAAAGCAAAACGCTTCTTCTTCGTTTTCTTCTTCTATATGGCTTATTCATTTCAGGACGCAGGCGATCATGGATTTTCAGGTATCCCCATCCCTGGTGGCTCTTAGTACGCTTTTTCCTGTAACACCACGCAACCCCCGTTGTGTCATCCACCTGCTCAAGCCCTTCGAATAAGTTATCCGCTGCTTTCCGCTGTATCTTTTTCCCTCTATCTGTCCTGATAGTATCAGGTTCTCCAAGCCCTCCTTCCTCATTTCATGTCCCAGGAACTTTACCTGTCTCTTCCTAAATTAATTATTAATTTCCTTTTCGTTTCATTCCTTTCCAAAACCTCATAATTGCTTACATGCTCAATCCATGGTAACCATGTAGAACCACATTTCAGTTGCTTCAAGTTTTTCTTTCATCTTTGATGATATCGTCCAGAATTCACTGCCATATTGTAGAACTGGCATTACATTTAGTATCTCTTCTTTGTTTCTACTGAATTTTTCCTGTGTCTTAATACTTTATTCAGTTTTTGGAACGCGTCCTTCGCCATGCCAATTCGCCTTCTGATCTCTGTGTCGCAGTTTCCGTCTTCTGTTAGGAAACTTCTCCGGTATTTAAATTTTTGTACCTGCTTGATTTTAGTGTCCCCCACTTGCATTTGGCATTTTGGGCTGCTCTTTTTGCTGAAACAATATGAAAGTATAAAAATACATTTTTACCGGCAATACATTTTTTATCTTAAAAAGTTACCAACGATAAATATTTATAGTAAACTTACCAACAATACATTTTTAAAGAAGAATTACTGCAACATATTTTATCGTAAAATGACTAACAATCCATTTCATCTGTAGTTAAGGCCATAAAATTATGTTACAATAAATCAATTTGGATATTAAATAATCAATAAAAGGCGATATGCCACTAAACCAACCGCTATTGTTATTAGGTATTTCTGATTGTAACAGCGCTAGAATTGTTAGGAAAGTGTTAATGTTTCCTGATCCTGTACGTAATTTTAAAGAAGAGTATTTGAATGTGAGTTGTGGTGCAGGGAATATCGGCTCGGAACGACAAATCGGGTTGCCGAGTTCGAATTCCAGTTGAATTCATTGAATTCACTTACGCACAAATATCCTCTTCTCTCCAGTTATGGGTTATATAACAGATCAGACTGGGTTCAATAGCCTTGGCTGGCAACCAGTCTACCGCAGAAAGTAATGGCAACCTACTGCGGGATAGTCTTCTGCCCAGTCAGTCGTGCCTCTTTTGAGACATGATCGCCGAAGAGTGTATCACGTATGGCACTTAACTGACTAATTCGGAAATTAGGACACTTTCCATACATTTCTAACTTAATAAAACTCCGTTCTATTTAAATCAACTGCATCCTTTAAGAAGAAATTAGGATCGCACTTATTACAATGAACGACAAATGCATTTAGTTTGCCGTTTTGCAAAAATCACTTTTGTGTTCATATATTCAAATTTCTAGAAGCCACATCTTTTTTTTTAATCGTGTGGCCACAAGCAACACATTTTACTGCCACTGTTGTCCAGGGTGTTACATAGGAGGAATGCTATGAGAAAAAGTGACAAGTTACAGAGTGTTTCAGAAAGAGAGTATGAGAAGGAGGAAAATACTGATGAGTCGGGTGGACTGAGAAAAAAGCATGAGAGATAGGATGAAAGCTAGTCCCACAGGAGATGACTATCGATTTTACATTTGAATTCTTGAAGATTGTAGCTGTCGGGAAAGCAAGTATGCGGAAGGGAATTCTACAGGCGGGAAGTGCGAGAAAAGTAGCTGTTGGAGTAGAATTCGCGTTTACAATTTATCGGTTTCACAAGAAAAAGGATGGGACCTAGTTGCTAATCTTGTGGCTGGAAGAAATTCATATATAGGGGGTACCAGTGAGCTAAGTTCATTGGAGCAGAAGCCGTGAAAGTATTTGTAGAAGAGACACTGGGAAGCCACACTGCGTCGGTGAGACAGCGACTGTATCCTAGCTGCCAAGTCGGGATGGATTACATTACAGATTCTCTGCTGGATTTTGTCAAGGACCCATAAGTGAATAGCAGGATCACCAGATAAGTCATACACAAAATTATGAACGCATGTTTACAGTTGTTCCACGCAAAGAAACTACAGCACATGTATGCAACGACAAGCAGATCCTTACTTGTAATAATTTCTAACGAGAATTTGAGATACTTCTAGGTTTCTGGAGAAGTTTCTTTTTAGAATAATAGATCTCAGTGGGCCAGATTTATCTTCTATGCTAATAGTGTAAATATATTCCTTAAATTGTAAATGGGTAGTCAAGGGTATTTTCCAAACTGAGAACTGCGAGCCGGAGATACTTTCTGTAACTAGTGATAATACATTTCCAAAGAAAAAAGGATCCATTCACTTGTAAGCTGCACCACGTGGCAGTTGGATGGCGCGGATAGAGGGGTACGGGTTCGTGCTAAAAATGCAACTGCACGGTTCGACACCTAGAAACTAGTTCACGGAGTGACCACTTTAATCACACGTCAAATGACCCATGCTACTAAAGCTCAAGGAAATGAGGTTTAAATGAAGTAAATTAACTTTTGTGTCCTTACGCTGTTATGGTAATTTACCCATGCACACACAAACTCTTCTAAACTATAAATAGGCAGCAGTTTCTACTTTGAGTCACAGAGGTCTATTCCTGCATATAGTTCTAACAGCCAGACCAATACAGTCATACTGGTGATCTTCTCATGTTGTATCATTTTGTACTACTGTTTCCTTGTTAATATATTTGTTTAACTCTATTCCGTCTTTGTGTATTGATTTCTGGCCCCTAACCAGACCACAACATACGCTATGAAATTTGAGGGAATATTTAGGCAAACTTGCTAGTTTATCTCTAGCGACATTCATCAGATACTCCTTATCTCTAGCGACATTCATCACATACTCCTGGAACAAAACGTTAACCGTTTATTGGAAAGTTAAAAGCCTATAAAAACTCCATGACACTAATTTCTGGGATGACGTGTTCTCATTCTTTATATTCGGACTAATGTCCTCATCGTTAGTAATAGCCGTAAAAATGGATCTGTTGAAACAACAAATTTCAGTAAAGTAACAAAAAATTACACAATCGTAAAATGGTAATATCGAAATATAAAACAATTAGCGGGTCCTGGGCATGATGGTAAACTGTTAGTGTCTCATCTATGGATAAATAGTTAACCCCCAAACTGGGGTCAAAACACTATGAAAGTATAAAAATACACTTTTATAGAAATATATACATAAAAGTAGACTTTTATAGAAAAAAAAATTTTTTTTGAAGGAAAAATATTACCAACAATATCTTTTTAAAGAAAAAATTATTACCATAACCCATTTTTGAAGAAAAAATTATTCTCTACAAAACATTTTCTGTTTTCTAAAATAAAAAATGATAAAAACAAATTTTTATTAAAATCTAAATCAACCTACTCACTATAACCGAACATTAAAACAATCAATTTTAAAACCCCACCTTTTTGGCATTAAATAGTCTACAGAGGTTGATATGCTGTTAAACAAAACTCAAACTTAAAACAATTAGCAAAAAAAAAAAAAAAGATGTCTTACTGGTTTATCGATTCTCTTCCATCAAACCTCAGTCGAAGACAAGATATGTACGCAGCAATTAAAATAAACAAAGATCGGGTGATATATAGTAAATATGTACATTTGTTTATCCGCATATAGCAGCGGTTCTATTTAAGAAAAAAAATTTAAAAAAATTGTTTTTCCACCAGTTAAAAATAAGTCGGCCATTTTTTGGGGCAACCAAAGGGTTGTTTACTTCGTCTTTACATGGTCTTTTCTTTAAAGTTGCTAGACAAGGTTCTGTAAATTATTTCGGCTTAGATGGATCCTCTCGATATAAACGGGTTGAGTATTATTTATTTATTTATTTTCTTAGAAATGTCGTTCTATTCAAGAATTTAAGGGTAGCTTCTCTTTGACTATCGGTCATTTTACCGCCCCCTCAACCTGGCCATCAAACGCATGCTCTGTAGTCTCTCTTTCTCACTCTCTTTCCCCCTCTCTCTTACTTACCCTATTCTGACTGCTTAGCAGGTAGTTGACCCGCCTTCTTCTTCTTCTATGTGCCCTGTCCCTTCAGGACGTAGGCGATCATGGATCTCCACGTCTCCCTATCCCTTGTGGCTCTTAGTATGTTTGCTCCTGTTGCTCCTGGCAACCCCCGTTCCGTCATCCACCTGATCAGACTCTGCAGATATGTTATCCGCTGCCTTCCTCTTCCTTCCTTCTATCTGACCAGTCAGTATCAGGTTCTCCAGGCTCTCCTTCCTCATTGCATGTCCCAGGAACTTCAGTTGTCTCTTCCTGATGCTCAGCATCAATTTCCTTTTTGTTGCCATTCTTTCTAACACTTCGTCGTTGCTTGTATGCTCAGTCCACGATATCCGTAGCATCCTTCTGTAGAACCACATTTCGGCCGCTTCCAGTTTTGTCCTCATTTTCGATGATATTGTCCAGCATTCACAGCCGTACTGAAGAACTGACATCACGTAGCAGTCTAGCACTCTTTTCTTCGTTTCTATTGAGATCTTCCTGTGTGTTAGTATCTTGCTCATCTTCTGGAACGCGTCCTTTGCCATGCCAGTTCGCCTTCGGATCTCCGTGTCGCACTTTCCATCTCCTGTTAGAACACTTCCTAGGTACTTAAATTCTTGGACTTGTTTGATTCTGTTATCCCCCACCTGTATTTGGCATTTTGGGTTGTATCTTTACCCGCCTATGTGACGGGAAGAGTTTGAAAATATTCTAAACAAATGAATTCAACATATACTTGGGTTTATATAGATGATTTCTCTGCGTTCACTTACGCTGGGATCACCGATAAGTATTAATCTATCGCTTCTCCCTCCACCTATGGGTTAAATAACAGGACGGATTCGGTTTTAGAGCCTTGGCTGGGAACCAGTCTATTACATAAAATGGCAATCTAGTATGGGAAAATATTCTGTCTAGTCAGTCATTTAAGTATTTTGGTACTTTTGCAGTGCACTTGGACAAGATTGTGTAAATTATTTTGGCTTTCAAGTTTCGTTTCGATATAAATGGTTTGAGGTTTTATTTATTTTCTTTTCTTAGCAATGACATTCTATGAAAGAATTTAAGGGTAGCTGCTCTTTGACTATCGGTCATTTCCCACCACCCCCTCAAACTGGCGATTAGACGCATGCTCTGTAATCTCTTTCCCTCTCTCACTCTCTTTCTCTCTCTCTCTTTCACTCCGTTCTAGCCTACTTAACAGGCAGTTAACTCGCCTACAATATCTGAAAAAAAAGAGTTGAATTGTATTTTGGCATTATTGTCTTTCGAAATTTTCACACAATGAATAGAGGAATCGAAGAATTCTCGTCCATGTACTTGCTTCCCCGACAGCTACAATCTCCAGGAGTTTAAATGTAAGGTCAATAGACATCTATCACACTAACTCGCATCCATTCCCTCAAACACCCTTCCCATCTACCCAACCCCCTATCCTTGGTATCCTCATCTATCTACCACCCTCCTTCCGACATTTCCTATAACTAATCACTCTTTCTCATCACTTTCCCCTATTTAACCCCCTGCGCAATAGTGGCAGTGGAATGCCTTTGCTTGGGGGAAAATTATTTTAAAAAAATAATTAAGGACTAATCATATTTTAGAAAACACTCTTTCGGTTTATAAAATGGCAAGATTTAATATAACTTATGCACTAACTCTGTCAACTCAGTGAACCTTCCTCAGTAACAAAAACCTATATTTAATATCATTATTAGGCATAATGATTATTGTTGAACTAGCAGTATAGCCCGGCGTTGCTCGGGTGTAATGAAAGCTTTAAAACTAATCCATGGTCCTGGAGCTCAGACTCTTTAGTTGTTGGTACTAAAGTCTAAAAAGCAATAGTTGTTTCCAGCCAAAGCGAAACCGTTGATTGAAAGAAAAATGAATGAATGTAAGTCACATTTTGATTTCCGGTATCGATCTCAAATATGTTTTCCGTCACAAAATGAATTTTGAAGGCTAAATAAGTCCTCTGAGTAAATGGTATCATTGCTGAGACTAAGAACTACAATTATACCCACTAAGAGCAAACCCGAAGCAAAAACCCAAATAAAAAGGCTGAAAACCTGATTTTGATCAGACCCGATAGGATATCGGGGTATCGATTTCCAATATCCGAGTCAAATAATGCATCCAAGGATAAACTAACCTAAGTAATTTCCATCAAAACTTATCGTACCCATCGGGAGGAAAATTGGAGAATATGAGCCATATTGATGGCTGAATATCGGTTTTTGTTCAGATTCAATAGAATATTAGGGGTATAGATATCGGATATCGGGGAAAATGAGTTGTTTGAGAAGATCTACTAATATCGGGGTATCAATTTCCGATATCGGGGGAAAATAAGTAGCCCATGACCTGACTGAAAGCCTAAATAATTTTTATGTGAAGTTTGGTGAGAATCGGATAAAAATTGTGGATTTGTATAAAGGACATACAGACAGAGAGACAGACACACACACAAACATTACCTTATATATATATATAGATAAATGTTCATTTAACACCAAACCAGTAGTATTGACACACCTACAAAAATTGTTCAAATTCCTCTTCCGAATATTGGCAGGTGCATTCCTATTAAACATTGTTTCCAATTCCCGAGCCGTTCTACCGAGCCCCACTGATATTCGATCTGATATGATGAGAAGGTAGAACATCATTTAAATTATATTCGGTAGCAAGGCCTTTGACTGGATCGTCTTGAGGATCGTGGAACAAAAAGAAAATGAGAAGAACAAGATACAGAATCAGTCGGGGAAGGGATCAGAGAAAGATGCGAATCAAGAGGATAAAAGCTTGTAATTGACGTTGCACCTAAAGACTTGGAGAATGTAGCTACCTGGGAAGCAAGTTTACGGAAGAGAGTTCCAAAGACAGGAAGTGCAAGAAAAGAAACAGAGAGAGTAGAAGGGGGAGTAGCACGAGTAAATTCGTGAAGAGGCACCACGGAGATAAGCTCGTCAGAGCAGGAATCCTGAAAATATTTGTAGAAATGACAGCGGGAAACCACATTCCGACGGTAAAAAAGTGGCTGAAATCGAGCTGCCAAATCGGGATCGATCTCGTGGTCGAGAGGTCTAAGACGTTACCAGATCAAATATATATATATATATATATATATATATATATATATATATACATATTGTGTATTTAAGCAGCGATTCCTCTTACACAATCCAGCAGCAAGGCCTCTGACTGGGAGATTATGAGGAGCATGGAACCACCTCTTAATTGCTGTTGTTACCAAGCCCACCCTGACCCGGAGTGGTAGCACCTGTTTGGGTACCAGCTATGAGCAAATAGTTAACCCTTCCAAACTGGGGTCAAAACACTATGAAAGTATAATTAGACTTTTATAGAAATATATGCATAAAGATAGATTTTATAGAAAAATATACATTTTTGAAGAAAAAAAATTTGCCATAACACATTTTTGAAGGAAAAAATATTCTGCCATAATAGATATTTGAAGAAAAAATATTATTATCAGCAATACATTTTTTTATTCAAAACTAAAAGACATTTTCAGTTTCCTAAAATAAAAAAAAATTCTTCATCAAAATCTAAATCAACCTTCTCACTATAACCAAACGTTAAAAAAAAAACTTAAAACCCAATTTTTTTGACATTAAATAACCCACAGAAGTGTCATTAAACAAAACTTAAACTCAAACTCAAACTCCTCTAAAACAAGTTTCATTAAAAACGACAGACAAAAAGTATAAAAGAGGAATTTTTGCCCCAAAACACAATTATTGAATTACATGACTCGATAGCTACAATATTCAAAAAGTAAAAATAACATCATCCTTGAGAATGGCTTCCGAAATTGCCTGGATATAAAGAACATGTCTAGAAAAGAAAATTATAAGAACACAAAAAAATTAAATAATAACTTAACTGAAGTTCCTTGACAGTCGTTTAAATGAAGCTTGTACACACACACACACACACACACACACACACACACACACACACACACACACACACACACACTCATCAGAAGTAGAATCGCCGACTGACGCCAATTCGATCGTGTTTCAATCCTGGGTTAAAAGCAATAGGAGTCTAACCGCACTGATGACGTGTGATACAGCGAAACAGATCTGTCTGCAGATGACGATTTACGCTCTCACACCCTGATTGAGCACTTTGGAAGAATAGTAGACTTTGATAAACAGTAGCTACTCTGGCAAATACGCATCGTTAATGCAGCAATGAATTAGAACACTATCAACTGTTGGGCGTGTATAATGATAATATACACGGTAAAAAGTCTACCTTCTTCTACCGATCGCCTATAGCCGAGAGGTAGAATCGCCGACTGACGCCAATTCGGTCGGTTTTAATCCTAGGTTAAAAGCAATCGGAGTCAAACCGTACTGATGAGCTGTGATACAGCGAAACAGATCTGTCTTCGGACTATATATATATATATATATATATATATATAAGTGTATAAGGAACGATGAATATATTTGTAAGGTTCAAAAATATATATATATATATTCATATTGTCGTTTTATAGATGTATTTTTAGTCATATCTAAGAAAAAAAAACACCCACACACACAGACACACACACAGATACACACACACGCACCTATATTTGTAAATATTCTAAGATGTAATCTGTGGAAAAGACATTATGAATAAAAAAGTGTTATTCATATACATGTTCTGGCGCCCCAATTCCTTAGTTTCTCCCATGCCTCACCGGCGTGACGTGGCTTCCCTGTGCTACTTCTATAAAACAATTGGAGTAGATAGACTAAACTATCGCCCGGTTCACACTCCACCCACGTCTATTGAACAGGTTAAGAGGCTCATCCCTTGTTCCCTGTTTCCCGGCTTTCTCTTTTCCAATCCCGGCTTTCTCTTTTCCAATCTTTTCATTCTTACGTAGCCCCCTGCGCTTCAGTGGCATTACCGCCTTGCTTGGGGTGATACGATTAAAACAAAAAATACTTTCACGACTTCTGCTCTAATGAACTTAGCTCACTGGTGCCTCCTAGGTATGAATTTACACGAGCTACTAAATTAGCAACTAGGTGCCACTCTTTTACAGTGAAACCGATAAAATGTAACTGAAATTTCTACCATAACAGCTTCTTTTCACGCACTTCCCACCCGTGGAATTTCCTTCCATATACTTGCTTCCCCGACAGCTACAATCTTCAGAAATGTAAATGTAAGATCAATGGACATCTCTTATCACACTAACTTGCATCCATTCTTTCAAGCTTTTTTTCATCTTTTTTACACATCCTCGGTATTCTCATTCGTCTATTACCCTCCTCCTGACATTACCTATAACTAACCCTCTTTCTCATCACTGTCCCCTATGTAACCCCCTGCGCAACAGTGGCAGTAGTATGCCTTACTTGAAGTGAGATGATTAAAAAAAAAATAAAATAAAATAGAAAATTGAGACTTTTCATTTAATATCTGCTAAGCCACGTATACAGGATCGAATCATTTTTATTTACTTTCGTATTCCTCTATTAAGAATGAATTTACATTCGCTGAGAATAATTCCAAAGACAGCCACGTTGTGGAACGGACTCTAGAGAGGTTGTGTGCCCAAATACTACAATCTTAACCTCATCAAGATAACTTTTATCTACTGTCAACAAATCCATTTAATAACTCTTTACCCTAAGTCACTCTTGGGATTTCGATTAGATAAATAACAGTAAAAAAAATGTACAATTTTCACTTAAGATTATTTTGGGTAAAAAATCTTTGTTTTATATACTCTATGCAAGTAAAAAAAACACATGCAAAAAAGAGGATTAGCGACTATAACTGATTCGTGAAGTTTTAAAAAATATTGGAATATTCAGTGGTGAAATAAAGAAAGTATCTAGAAAACATTTTGGGAAATGGTGAACTATGTCGTGTTTTTTTTATACAGTGGACAGAGGACCAAATAAATTCAATTTTGCCATTAGTGGTGTCTTCAGGCGATTTGCAATAACTGATTTTACCGTTTACCGTTTTTTTTTTTAAGAACGCTCACGTAACGGCGTCTTTTTGTTTTTTGAACGCTCACGTAGCAGGGAATTTGAAAATTGCGCGTTCACAAATTCCCTGCCACGTGAGCGTTAAAAAAAAAGACACCTTTACGTGAGCGTTCTTAAAGCAAACGGTAAACGGTAAAATCAGTTATTGCAAATCGCCTGAAGACACCACTAATGGTAGAAACCTAGGTCGCGTAATAACTCGTTTACAAATGGAATATATATATATATATATATATATATATATATATATATATATATTAAAAAAGGATTAATTTAAAGATGTTGAATGGCCATTTCGATATGAAGATCCCCACGGGGGACGACACATCACCTCAGCAACAGAAAAAACCTTTCAGAAATATATATATATATATATATATATATATATATATATATATATATATAATAATATATATATATATTATATAATATATATATATAATTATAAATATATAATATATATATATTATATAATATATATATTATATAATATTATATAATATATATATATATAATATATATAATATATATATTATATAATATTATATAATATAGATATTATATAATATTATATAATATTATATATATATATTATATAATATTATATATATAATATTATATAATATTATATAATATATATTATATAATATTATATAATATATATATATAATATATATATATATAATATATATATATAATATATATATATATTATATAATATATATATATAATAATAATATATATATATATATAATATATATATATATATATATATATATATATATATATATATTAATAACTGTACATATTATCCTACGTTTTAAGCACTACACGGAGTTTCATGCATTATACAATCATGCAGTGAATATTATTTTGAACTAAATGCATTATAATATTATAATATGCATTATAATATTATAATATGCATTATAATATTATAATATGCATTATAATATTATAATATTATGAACTAAATGTATTATAAGGTTGATAAAAATTGTAAATCAGGAGTGCGAATATTTTTATTTATTAAATGCATAATTTAGATAGGTTTTAAAAATGGAATATAAAACTAAAATTGCTGGAGAAGTAAAAATTATTTTGGGTTTAGATTATCGTACGTTGAAGAGGACGTCACTAAGTTTGTTCATATTAGGCGCGGAGCGTTCGAATACATATTTCTTTCTAAAAATAAGAAATTAAAAATAAAAAAATAATAAGGATTAAAAAATTAAAAAAATAGAAGAAATAAAAATAGCTAAAATTTTTAACAATAAAATCAAGTAAAATGAAATAAAATAAATAAATATACACAGATATATGCACAGATTACTTTTATTTAATAAACTGTCGGTTAAGTGCACAGGTCATGTTTTTTCAGTAGTTAACAATTATTTTATTACAATTAACGGTCAGTGTATGAACGATTGTATAATTTGCAGATATATATATATATAGTTACATTAGCACTTTATCATCAGTGCATTTTAACAAAAACTAATACAGGATTTATAAATCGCCTGAAGTTACCGAAAGACAGAAACTAAGGTTGCGTAAATAATGATTATTTTTGCGCAGATTATTACATAGAGGATCTATCTATCTATCTATCTATCTATCTATCTATCTATCTATCTATCTATCTATCTATCTATCTATCTATCTCAGTCTGTTCATATCTATCTATCTATCTATCTATCTATCTATCTATCTATCTATCTATCTATCTATCTATCTATCTATCTATCTATCCGAGTGAATAAGGAACGAAGAAACATTTACAACGTTCAAAACATTAATTTAAAACAGTGCTCGATATACACTCCCGATTAAAAATTTAAGACCACTTAAAAATCTTTAAAAAGAAATTTCTTTTTTTTATGGATAGATTTTAAACTCCTCCCACTTAAGGTTATCTATACTACAATCTAAAAGGTTATGGAAACAAAAAGCTACATTCCAAACATTCTATTTAGAAATTTACATTTTTATAAAATGAGGCGATTTACACATGATCAAAATTATAAGACCAGGGGTATAAATTGTTAGCTCTATGGCAATTCCAATGTTTTTAGTTCAGTTAGAGATTAGCAATCACTGCATAAAGGTGTTACCATGCCTAAAGCAAGCAAACTTACCAATTCTAGAATTCCATAAGCAAGATTTGTCACAGCCGGCGATCGCAGCTATGGTAAATCGCAGTATAACTGTGATTTGTAACTTTCTAAAGAACAGTGAGAATTATGGAAAATCAAAATCCTCTGGTAGGCCCCCCCCAAAATTTCTCCTGCATTGAGTAGGAGAATAAGACAGGTTGTTATGAAAGACGGGGGAATTTCTTCTAGTCAAATTAAGGCAGTCACAGATGCTGATTGCAGTCCCGTAACCATCAGACGACACTTAAGACAAAAAGGCATGGTAAATAAAAAGCGTAAACAAATTCCTCGGCTGCTTCCACGTCACAAGTTGGACCGCGTAAAGTTTGGTCGTGAATACCAAACATGGGACGATGAGAAGTGGAAGAAAGTCCTGTTTTCTGATGAGAAAAAATTCAATCTCGATGGTCCTGATGGCTTCCAACGATATTGGTATAACAAAAACATGCCTCCTGAAATTTTCTCTGCACGTCATAGTGGTGGAGGGTCCCTAATGGTATGGGGTGCCTTTTCTTACAGAGGGATGATGGAGCTCCAGGTGATGCAGGGTCGTCAGAGAGCGGCTGGTTGTGAGGGCCATCGTTTGTGTTGGGATGGATGGTTATTCCAACAGGATAATGCTGCAATTCATGCTGCAAGACGGACCTTGACCTTTCTACAAGAAAATGGGATCCATCTCTTGGGACATCCTGCATGCTCACCGGACTTGAACCCAATTGAAAATGTTTGGGGATGGATGACAAGAGATGTTTATCGAAATGACAAACAATATTCAACAAAAAATGAACTTTGTGAAGCCATCTTCAGAAGCTGGAGCAACATCCCCCGCACCTTCATGAAAACGCTTATTTCTAGCATGCCCGACAGAATTTTTGAAGTCATCAAAAGCAGTGGAGGTAGACTTCATTATTAAATTTGGTTGTTAAATATTTTCATACACTTTTTGTACAATTTCGTAGAATTTTTGTCTCTGGTCTTATAATTTTGATCATGTGTAAATCGCCTCATTTTATAAAAATGTAAATTTCTAAATAGAATGTTTGGAATGTAGCTTTTTGTTTCCATAACCTTTTAGATTGTAGTATTGGTAACCTTAAGTGGGAGGAGTTTAAAATCTATCTGTAAAAAAAAAATTCTTTTTAAAGATTTTTAAGTGGTCTTAAATTTTTGATTGGGAGTGTATAATATACAGCTTTGAATATTTATTATAAATTATATTTTAGAGCATGTACAACTTTTTTATCCAATTCAAAGTGTGCATTTTGTTTCGACATTGAAATTACAATGTCTCATCAGCTGGTGTGGAAAAGAAAGGAAAACATATTTTCTTATATTTGGCGAGTTGTGTTTGAGATGTTGGTGGGTGTTAGCGATAAGGGGATAAGTCTTGTAAATTGTCCGTTAGAATTTTGAAAAAAGTGGGGTGGGTAGGAAATATAGCTGATTAATGAAAGCGTCAAGTATTTAGAAGATAGATTTAACATTAGAAGATTGGCAGCATGGCTAGACCTTATTCTTTGGGTTTAGTAGCGGAGAAGTGTAAGGAAGTGTAAAGGGCGGGGAGGGATGGGATTGGACCTATCTTTAATGTTTATTTGTACAACTATAGAATATTTTTGTATTTAAGCACAGATTTTATAATTTATCTAATTTTGAATATTTAACCTTTATTTTGAATTTAGGAAATCACTTTTTTCTATAAAACTTTAAATTAGATCACAGTTTGTGGTGTGTAACAGGTAAAATTTGATGTAAGAGTGTTGTTAGTACTAATATAGCTCATATATATATATATATATATATATATATATATATATATATATGAGCTATATTAGCAATTTATTATCAGTGCATTTTTAACAGAAACTAACACAGAAAAATAAATGGTTTGAAGATACCAAAATGTTGAAACCCAGGTTGTGTTAATAACGGGTTTCTAATTCATTAGCCCTACATTATACATGTACTGAGCACTTATTAATACAACTAGTGCAATTAAATGATGATCAAAAACCGGTTAAAAATAATTATATATATATATATACATATATATATATATATATATATATATATATATATATAAGAGTAATTTTTACTAATGGCAGTATATTCCACAGTTATACATGTAGTTTGAATGAAGAACTTCAATCTAAAACTAATAGTATATACTAACCTCAAAATATTGACTTTCTAGATGTTACACTTGACTTAGTTAAAAGTACTTACTCACCATATCTAAAGCGTAATGTTAATCTTACCTATGTACATCCAAAATTAAATAATTCACCATCCATTATTGAACATATATCACATTCAGTTGAACACAAAATTAACAATAATTCGTCCACTAAAGACATTTTCTATCAACATAGCCATTACTATAATACAGCCCTCAAAAAACAGAGGCTATAAACGCAATGATATTAAATATCACAAGCAAATTAATCATAATACCAAACATAATCGAAATAGTTAAATGGTTACTACCAAGTTAGGCAAAAAATCCTTAATCTAGATCAAAAACACTTCCCAACTAATAATCCACTTAGCAAAATCTTTAACAAAATTACGCTGAAACTTATTTAGAGCTGCCCCTATAATTCCGATATAATTATAAAATACAAAATAATAACATTCTAAAACAACATTATAATATTAATTATAACCAAATATATAAATATACCATAGATAATGATAATAACACAAATTCCAACAACTGTCATAACTCTAACTTATGTCCTATGCAAAATAAATGCCTTATAGATTCCATTGTTTATCAAGCTACTATCACTACCAATGAAAATCCTAATATTACCAAACGTTACATGGGATGTACTAAGAACAATTTTAGTTCTTAATTTTACCAGCATAACTTATCTTTCAATAATAAAGCATATAGATAGTCTACTTCTCTCTCTAAACATAACATTAGATGCAAATAAAACTCCTACAGTTAAATGGAACATGTTAACTAAATCTTTACATGAAATATGTTTTCTTTGCTTACAAGAAAAAAATCCATCCAATAAAATTTCCAAAAACAGACTTATAGAACAAACGTAATAAGATAACTAATTTTTGTAATCATAAAACCTTTCATACCCTTAAATTTATCTGCAATTATCTCAAATTTATATCAATATTTTTAATCATTTCTGTCCTATTATTTAACCCATAATTGGAGGGAAGATACAGATTAATACCTTTACGCACAAATACTCTTGGGAAAGGTATTAATCCGTCTCTTCCCTCCAGTTATGGGTTAAATAACAGGACAGATTGGTTCTGTAGCCTTGGCTGGCAACCAGTCTATCACAGAAAGGAATGGCAACCTACTGCGAGATAATCTTCTGCCCAGTCAGTCATGTCTCTTTCGAGACATGATCGCCCAAAGCGTGTATCACGTATGGCACTTAACTGAGTGATTAATTTAAAATAAATTAGCATATTGAACTGGAAGTTTTTTAATTACTATTATTATTATTTTATTTTGTACTCATGAAAAACTTCACTTATAATTAAAAACAAATTAACTTACTGAAATTATAATTTTTAAAAAATTAACTTAATTATTTTAATGTGTATTTATGAACAAATCCCCGCAAAACTTGAAAAATTTAGCTTATTGCACTGGCTATTTGTTGAAATTCCTATTATCATTTTATTTATACTTATGATAATTTATAAATTTTTAACTCATTGAACTGGTAATTGTTTAATTAATATCATTATTTTATTTGTACTTAGGAACAAATCCTCTTAAGTATGTATTTTAATATTTTAATATCTCATTCATTTTTCTTATCTTGCTGTAAGTTTTGATTTTTTCTTTTCTTTTTTCTATAATCTTTTCAAATGTTTGAATTCGTCTTCTCTCTCTTTTTTTTTCTTTTTTCCTTTTTTCTTTTAATTTTTTTCTGCTTTATCTTTTTTTCTTCCTGTTAAAAGTTTGAAATATCTGGATTTGCACTGTGAAACATTCGCTACACAGCTACATTTAGCTAGTGAAGCATATATACACTGTTTTTTGAAAACTTATTACCTCCCAATCTACTTAAATTCTTCTCATTTAATGACCTTGTTTACATTTCTTCAATTTTATTTATTTATTTTTAAAAGCTTATCTATATATTACAAAAAATTAACCACAATTTACTACCCGATGATGGTGTTTTAACACCGAAACATTATACCTATTATTATTATTATTATTATTATTATTATTATTATTATTATTATTATTATTACTATATATACATATATATTAAAGTGAATATGGAACGATGAAAATATTAACAACGTTCAAAACATTAATTTAAAACAGTGCTCAATATAGAAATAGAGCTATGAATATTTATTATAAATTACAATTTAGAACATGTACAAATTACACACACATATATATATATATATATATATATATATATATATATATATATGTGTGTGTGTGTGTGTGTGTATTTTGTTTCTACATTGAAAGGACAATTTGAAATTTGTACATGTTTTAAAATATAATTTATTATATATATATATATATATATATATATTGTAATTTTTTTTATTACAATGGTTTATAAAAGCATAATATCACTACACAAAAATTTTCATGTTTCAGAACAATACTGTTCTTCTTCAGGGGATATGTTAAAATAAATGGTGAAAATGATTTATTTTCAAAATATAAGATGAATTCATGGTTATTTAAAAAATTAGAGAGTGATAGTTGGAGAAAATCTTTAAGTGTGTCAATATTGTTCAATCAAAAATGAGAATTATGTAACCACGGGGGTTTAATATGTTCTGTATCGAGCACTCGATTTATAAAAATAAATGCTTGAATAGTGAGTTGTCATCTACGTGTTCTTTCACTTTTTTGTAATATATATATATATATATATATATAGTCATCCGCAGACAGATTTGTTTCGCTGTATCACAGCTCACCATTGCAGTTAAACATCTGATTCCTTTTACCCAAGATTGAAACCCGACCGAAACCCATTCTACCTCTGAGCTACGGGCACTCGGTAGAAGAAAGCAGACTTTTTAGTGTGTATATTATCATTATACACGCCCAATAGCTGAGACCGTTTTAATTCATTGCTGAATGAACGATGCGTAAATGCCAGAGTAGCTACTGTTATTCAAAGTCTACCATTCTTCCAGAGTGCTCAATCAGGGTGTGTGAGAGCGTAATATATATATATATATATATATATATATATATATATATGTGTGTGTGTGTGTGTGTGTGTGTGTGTGTGTGTTTAGTATATGGATCAAAATCCGACAAGATGATATAAAGAAAAAGAACGAAATAGGAAACATATCCCAATCTAATATGTTACCTTTTCGTTAATATTTCTTCGGAGATCAAGAATAAAATGAAAAGAAAACAAAAAATAAAAAAAATAAAATATAAAAATAAAAATAATCAACGAGACACAGAATACTAGTATGTTTGGGATTTGGTGTTCGTTATTTTTTAT
This sequence comes from Ascarosepion bandense, assembly GCA_037127315.1. Taxonomy (NCBI): domain Eukaryota; kingdom Metazoa; phylum Mollusca; class Cephalopoda; order Sepiida; family Sepiidae; genus Ascarosepion; species Ascarosepion bandense. The sequence goes on from JBBBDQ010000640.1 coordinate 5,335,570, forward strand.
GTGCATGGAATATCTGGATGTAAAAATATACATGGTGTTTTTTTTTCTTTTTTTTTTTTTTGGTCAGAGGCCTTTCACGTATATTAAAGCAATAATTATAGAAAATAATTATATTTAAATGTATGTGCATGGACTATCTTGGATGGTATATATATATATATATATTAAACATACGCACCGTAATGGGGGCGCTAGAGGGTGTCGTGCTTTCAGACACTGGAAAATTACGTTTAGACCCGGTACGAAACCTTGCCAATGCTTCTGACTGGCGACAGTCATAGCCGCACATGAGCTCGTCCGAAACATTAATTTAGACGCAGAATTTCGGGGAATTTAGCTAACATATATATATATATATGGATGACTAATCTTATCCAAAAATACCTGTCTATAAGTACGTCTAGTTTATGCCAATGGCAGACGCTTGCTCAGAAACATTAAGCATGGCTGAGAGAGAGGGGGAGATTTTAACGTGTTATATATATATATATATATATATATATATATATACACGGTAAATTAGCTGCTAGGGTGTGTATATATCGCAGAAGAGGTAACTGTTTTTAAAATTTTCTCCTCTAGAGAGCTCAATCGTTTAACAAGAGCATTTTTTTAAACGTGTTATTTCACTACCCAGGTTTTTACCATGTGTGGTGTCATCAGGCGATTTTTAATAACTGATTTTTCCTTTTACCGTTTTTCTTTTTAAGAACGCTCTTGTAATTTTGTTTTATTTGAACGTTCACGTGGCAGGGAATTTATGAACGCGCATTGTTTAAATTAAAACGGACTATGACGTTTTCATCCATGGTTGTGTGAACCTAAGAAGTATTTCCTAAGGTTATTTCTTAATACAAATGTGTACTGGTCTAACCCTATTAGGACCAAAAACAAAGTATTAAACAATTCAGATGTGTTACAAACCGTTGCTGACGAAGCGAGGAGTTCCTCGTTGAAAGGGCCATCCAACGGAAGTAAATTTCGAAATTTTTGTTTTATTTTTATATATTTTGTTTTGTAAATAGAACATACTATTTACATCGAGCCCACAACCTTGATAAACTTTTATTAATAATGAAATTAATATTAATAGGAAATGGTTTTTGGGATTTACCTATTAGCTTATCCTTTTGAATTTAAAATAATATATATATATATATATATATATATATATATAGTGTTTCAAGGCAGCAAACAATTTTCTAAACATATACTGTTAAATATAAGAGACAATGAATGTCTATTATAGCGTGATAGCGTGAATTGTCAACAGAACCATGTATTCAAATGCAATGTAATGTGTTATGACCAGATTTAAACGTGATTTTATCACGCGGTGTGACGTCATAAAACTGCAATGCAAATTTGCGAACTGCGTTTGTTATTTTTGGTAACTATTGCCGTTGCCTAGCGAAGTTTTATGTCAACACAAAATAAAATCGTCGCTGATGGTGGATGTTATTGTGTTACCGTCTTAATAATCTCCCTGAAGATGGCTCATGTGAGCCGAAAACTTAGAACAAACTTAATAAAAAATTATCCAAATGTTGGAGAATTTTTGTCCTTATTTTCAACTGAAATTAAAGCCAAAATACGACGTTTAGAACGGCTCATGATTAAGCATAATAGACATTCATTCTCTCATATATTTAACAAGATATATATATATATATATATATATATATATATATATATATATATATATATATAAAGATTTATATGCTTATCATGGTGTTTATACGTTTGACTGCATAAATCTTTATATGAAATACACTGAGTAGTCATGCTTAGGTAACATTACGAAAACATACACATTGCGCATCGAAGCAAAGTCTATGCACATAAATTAATTCGCGAACATATTTATAAGCATATAAAATTATTTGTTAATAATCGGAAATGCATTCTATCCCGAGACACAGCGGCACCCCGGTTAATTCAGAAGGAACAATCTACTCATTACGTCATCATAATGTGTGCATATCGGCGCCATTGGTTATCATTACGTCATTAGGCGTGCCAAGTGATTTATACTGCTCACTGGCGATTATCAACAGGCCGAGAAGTTGCGTTTGCAGTCACGACTTCATGATTTGGATAAGAAAGTTATCTCCGGCAATTCGGGTCGAATATTTGGCCTGCTATAAAATGCAATAATTAACATTCTAATATGGATTTGAAATCTACTCATAAGTAAGCGGCTATATATGGAATATGGATATTGCTATGCATACCTCTATAGCTATGAAACCAAAGATTGATAGCCAGCCATAAGACTAGACACTGGGTTGCTAAAAAATAGTGTACACGAGTAAACGGAATCGAGAATGAATAGAAGATAGGCTGCGTTGATCTCTGAGGTCAACAGAACATACCAGAGGTCAATTCCTCTTCAAATTTGATATTTAGATTAATACTTTAAAAGAGTCATTTTTTAAAGTGAAGTTACATAAACGGTGAATGTCAGAATGTTTTGTCGACTATGCAAACATTTATTTATATCTAAAAAATATAGTAGCTATGATCCCCTTTGTTAAACGGTTAGCAGTATGGATAATAGAATCAGAGCCTGAAATTCAATTACTAACAGAGATAAATTGAATTAAATTTGTGTCCATAAACTTGCTTTCTTGGCGGCTATAACCTCTCGGAATTTAAATGCAACGTCAATACACATATCTTATCCACTTAACTCCAGCCTTTTCTGCACCACCCCGTGTATCTTGTTTTTTTTTTCCTTTCTACCTTCGTAGTTGTCTTCACTCCTGTGTTCCCATCCTACTTTTGCCCTTTCTCTTTTACCCCTGTAGATGGTTCATCTTTGAACCTAATGCTTCAACTCTCATCTTTGAACCTAATACTTAAAATCTCATCTTTGAACCTAATACTTCAACTCTCATCTTTGAACCTAATACTTCAACTCTCATCTTTGAACCTAATACTTCAACTCCTACCTAATACTTCAACTCTCTTATGTAGCTCTCTGCACATCAGTGGCGTTAACGCCTTGCTTGGGATGAAATGTTTAAAACAAAACAAAACAAAACAAAAAATAACAACAATACATTTGGAAAAGAAACGAATAGGACAAATTATGCAACTGGCATTAGAAAAAGATTATTGATAAAATCAATAAAAGTATCTACAATGTTACTGGGCTTGACCCGGTATCCCGGCTTCCGTCAATTTCATATTATTGTAATTTAGCTTTCTTTCTTTTCATAATAATTGTACTGATGACCTTTCCCCTCTGGTACCTAGACTTTATGAATTTAAGCGCAGTGTTGGATTGGCAACAAGGTCTCATTTTTTTACAATTGAAATGGTTAAGTATAACCGTAAATTCTACTGGAAGCCCGGTGGAGTAAAGCATAGCGGCTCGGATCGGGAAATCGTTTAATCTAATACATACCTTGGGAAAAGTTGGAATCCGTCTTTTGCCAGCCCCCAGCTATGGGTAAATAACAAAACATACTCGATTCTGTTACTTTGGTTGGCAACCAGTCTACCACAGAAAGTAATGGCAACCTATTGCGGGAAAATCTTCACACGACATTGTGGAGCCAAAATGTCCTATGAAACTTCTAGATAAGTTGTATGTCGTCACGAGTAAGTAGAAGGAAATTCTACTTTAACGCACATCTTCCTTTCTTTCCAGCCAACTTTGATTTTCAAAAATTTATATGCAGTGTCAATCATTATCTGCTTTTTTCTTTATTCCTGTTCTTGAATTGTGTTCACTTTTTAATAACGTTTTCTTTCTCTAACTATTTCACAGTCAGTAACCCCTTGTACATCAGGATTATCTCTAAATAATTCTTACACTCTAAAACGTGTTCCAGCTTTAAATAACCTGATAAAATTTGATAATCCATGAAAAATAAATAAATTTACCAACCTGAAACAAACTCCCTATATTTTGTGCAATGGCGGGCATCCTGGACGAGGATGTCTAGGAGTAGAGAGGTTCGCCTATTATCCGGTTTGCACTCTTCCTCGGATTTTCAATGAGAGTAGAGGTTTATCCCTTGCTTCCTGCTTAGAATTCTTCTCTTTCTATTTCTTTTTTAATATACTCCTTGAGTCTTAGTGACATTATCGCCTTACTTGGGAGTGAGCTAATTAAAAAAAACATTGTAGATGTATTTCGTCTGAATTTCTGAAATAGGAGTTATCGTTACTTACATTAAAACTAATCTTCATTTTTGTTGTTATGATCACAAAACTGCTACCGTTTTGCCTACTGAACTTATTAAGGTGTCTCTTGATCCGAGTAACCTTCAAGGAAGTAAACTTTATATTTAATGTACCGGGTAGATTGATTTCGTTCCGCTATTCTTATATAGAGATACCTCGTCTTTCCCTTTTTAGTACTCCGGCAGCAAGGCCTCTGATTGGGAGGTTCCGAGGAGTGTGGAACCGCATCATAATTGCTGTTGTTTCCAGGGCCACCCTGACCCGGGGTGGTATCGCATGTAAGGGTCCCAGTAAAGAGTTACTCCCCATACTGGGGTTAAAGCACTATCAAAGTATAAAAATATACTTTAGAGTAAAAAATCGAGCAATACATTTTTAAAAGAATTACCAGTAATACATTTTGGAAGAAGAAAATATTATAAGCAACACATTTTGGAAGAAAATCGAAAGAAAAATATTACCAGCAATATTTTTGGGAAAAGATATATACCAGCAATACATCTGACTCTCGACAAAACCTTCTTTCCGAATATGCGTTAATGAAACCTCATCTACAAACTGCATTTCAAAAATACAAAACCAGAAAACATCTATAGTTTTCTACTTTAAAACACCCCATCTTTGGTATTAAATAACACACAGAGGTTGATATGCGGTTAAACAAAACTCAAAATCTTATTGGTACAGCTCATTAATTGCTCACCCTGTTCCCAATATAAGTTTGTACTACCCGAGCTAGATACTGAACTCACAATTTCTATGTTAGCAAATTCAGTGACAAGCAATAACTGAGTAGCACTAAATTAAGAACTAGTCAATATATCCCTAGATATAAACAGGGAAACGAAAAAAAATCTAACCCTGTAGATTAAATAGAGTTCGGCTCAGAATTCACTGAAGGTTGTCAGGATTGAGCACTACCTGAAAAAGGCCGAGAATTACAACATCCGAAACGTTTGTGAAACTGAAAACAAAAATGAGAATATTACTCTGAATGCATATAACGTGAGTAATCCTATTCCTAATCCTAATCCTAGAAATTCAGACTAAAGGTACAACTGCTGAGTGTTAGTGATGATAAATGTGTAAAATACAACGTGTGTTAGCACGTGCAATACCCTGTCTTCATCAGCCGCCGACCAGGGGTGATGTCACGGTTTCGGTGGCTATGACGGGACCGCCACCCCCGCCGCCACCAGCAACGTTTGCCACCAGGCAGGGTATGAAGATAAACTTGTTGATTGTCCCTCTTTCATATTCTCATAAAGAAGTAAATAAAACGATCGTTCCTCTTTGCAGTTTGTATCGGCAATGAAATTTCCTGAACGCGTTTGCCGTTATTAACGCGCTCGTGAAGGAAGAAAAAAAAAACGTTGTAGATGGTCACACAAATATCTCATTTGCGCATATTAGATCGTGATGTTGCGTGAATTTTATTCGCTTGTTGTTTTGATCTCGACCAAATCCAACTTGACGCGTTCTGTACCGTTGTTCGAAGCTGTTCACAGTTGAGGCTATTAGACAAAATGTTAATAATTTAAATAGCTACAATTTTGGTGGATGCTTTTTGTTAATTATTTTCTGAAATTGGCCTTGATCCACTTTGGTAACCTTGTCTATTGTAAATTCTCTAGCGACGTGACTGTCGATTTAAAGAATATGATTCACATCAGGAGATACTGTCACACAAGTAAAGGCGTTTTAAAGACATATCTAATCTATCTAAAATTATTTATAAATGAAACTTTGTGTGTGTGTGTGTCCATTACCTATAGACTCCAAAACAGATTTTCTTGAAAATTTACACAGTTGTACTATAAGCGTCTGCGAGTGTTCTTAGCTAGATTTTGTGTCGAGGTACCCCCGATAAATATCCAAAATCGATAATCCAAAAAATCGCCTTCTAGAAGTAGTAATCCGATTTTAATCAAATTTGATACACTCATAGACAAAAACATAAGTAACGATATTTAGAAGTTTCAAGGATGCAGTTCTTACAATAGTGCAGAAATCGATAATATATATATAAAAGGCAAGATGTTTGTGTGTGTCTGTTTATCTGCCTGTATGTCTGTATTTTTTTCAGCCCTTTTATTTTAGTTTTTGATTCGGTTTTGGCTCGAAGTAGGTATAAATGTAGTTCTTTGTCTCAGCCAAGATACCATTTACTCAGAGGACTTATTTAGCCTTCAAAATTCAGTTTACGACGAAAAACACTTATTTGATATCGATACCAGGAAATCAAAATTTGACTTACATTAACTCATTTTTTTTCAGTCTGTTTATCTGCCTGTATGTCTGTATTTTTTTCAGCCCTTTTATTTTAGTTTTTGATTCGGTTTTGGCTCGAAGTAGGTATAAATGTAGTTCTTTGTCTCAGCCAAGATACCATTTACTCAGAGGACTTATTTAGCCTTCAAAATTCAGTTTACGACGAAAAACACTTATTTGATATCGATACCAGGAAATCAAAATTTGACTTACATTAACTCATTTTTTTTCAGTCTACGGTTTCACTTTAACTGGAAAGAACTATTGCTTTTTAGTCTTTCATATCAACATCCAAAGAGTCTGAGCTCCAGATTAGTTTTAACGCTTTCATTGCACCCGAGCAACGCCGCGCTATACTGTTTGTAACATCACAGTTGAGGCAATTTGACCAAATGTTAAGAATTTAAATAACTACAATTTTGGTAGATGCTTTTTGCTAATTATTATTTGAAATTGGCCTTGATCCACTTTCGTAACCTTGTCTATTGTAGGTTTCTCTAGCGACGTGACTATCGATTTAAAGATGATTCACATCAGGAGATACTGTCACACAAGTAAAGGTGTTTTAAAGACATATAACTGATGTTTGAATCTAAGATAGAGTGACTTGTTTTTCACACCCTGTTCTTAGAAGTCAGTCTAACTGATATCGTTATCAGAGATGCCAATTTGGTATGCGCATTTGTTATGGTGGTTAGTGGGCGTTTCCAAGAAGGCTTTGCAGCTGTATTCTTGATTCTTTAAACGCATGTACGCGCGTGAATTGAAATTGTAGTCATTCTGACAATCCTCTATTTGAGGTACTTTACGCCATTTTTATTTTAAGAATCAAATAAATTTAGACAAGATGATGGCGCTAAAATTCCGAACAGGTGGGGAGCAGATATAAGCATGCGTTAGTCAGTCCGTTAGTTATACACGCTTGGTTGATCATGTCTCAAAAGAGGAATGACTGACTGGGCAGAAGATTTTACCATAATAGGTTGCCATTATTTTCTACGGTAGACTGGTTGTCAACAAAAGCTATAGAATCCAATGTGTCTTGCTATTTAACCCATAGCTAAAAGGACAAGAGACGAATTAATACATTTCCCAAGAGTATTTACGCGTAAGTGAATCTAACGAATTCAACTGGAATTCGAACTCAGCTCTCCTATTGTATCGTTCCGAGCCGATATCCAATGCCTCACAACGCTCATCCTTCGTAAGTCGATAGAGATGTGAGAAACTAGTTCAAATGCTCTTGGAAGCTAATTCCTTCCAGAATTTGGGCTCTTTTCTTTAGTTGGAGGAGAGTACATCACTTAGAGAGATAAAAACAACTGTAAAATAGAGTAAAACTACTCATTTAATAATAATAATAAAAATAATAATAAGAAGAATGAGAATAATAATAATGAAAGATATATCGACCCAGAGATTTATAATAAAAAGCAATAGTAAGATGAAGTAAAAGATAGTCATAAAATAAAAGTGATAACAGAAAGTCTATCCGACCTAGATAAAAAGCAACATTCATGGCGAAAGACTAACAACAAATAAAATATTGAAAAGCGTATTGACCAAATGTGTTAAAATAAAAGAAGTAGCAATATTAACTAATAATAATAATAATAATAATAATAATAATAATAATCCCAGTGAAATTTAAAAAGTGATCACTGAAGATATTACATAACTTTCACCAAGAACGGATTAAACAGACGATCCCCAAAATTTTCAACCAATAACATATATAATTGGTTACGTCTCTCCTAACGAACTATACTTCCTCTTTTTTTTTTTTTTGATGACAGCAACGTTCTTTCTCTGGAACTAAAAAAGACATTGAAGAGGTTCATATGGTCACAAAGATCAACTACTAATAAATATAAAGCTTCTGGAAAATTGCAGGAAAAAAAGGTAGATATCTCAGCACAGCTTGGATAGATTATCATAAAGACCTTGACAGTGTCCCACACTCTTGGGTCTTGAAAGCAGTGTACAAAATCGTCTCGATAACCGTAAATTTCATTAAATATAGCATATAGCTATGGAAAACCGCATCACACCAAAAGTATTGCTAATTTATATTCTTTGAATTTCCGACGAGGAATCATTTAAGAAAACTCCCTGTCACCCCTTCTTTTCTGTTTGTCTTTAATCTTCCTTTTTGCATGAAATAAACAGTAATAACTATAGATTTCAAAGTAAAAAAAAAGTCTATTCTAATCTACTGGGATATCAAACTAGTTACCAAAAACGACGATGTGTTGAATGGTATCCTAAATATTGTAAAACTAGCAGTATAGCCCGGCGTTGCTCGGGTGTAATGAAAGCTTTGAAACTAATCCATGGTCCTGGATCTCAGACTCTTTGGACGTTGACACGAAAGAATAAAAAGCAATAGTTGTTTTCAGTTAAAGCGAAACCGTAGACTGAAATAAAAATGAACGAATGTAAGTCAAATTTTGATTTCCTGGTATCAATATCAAATAAGTTTTTTTCATCGTAAACTGAATTTTGAAGGCTAAATAAGTCCTCTGAGTAAATGGCATCATGGCTGAGACAAAGAACTACAATTATATCTACTTAGAGCCAAAAACCCGAATCAAAAACTAAAATAAAAGAGCTGAAAAAAATTCAGACATACAGGCAGATAAACAGACACACACACACAAACATCTTGCCTTTTATATATATATTATCGATTTTCTGCACTGTTGTAACAACTGCAACCTTGAAACTTCTGAATATCGTTTCTTATGTTTTTGTTTGAATGTATCAAATTTGATTAAAATCGGATCACTCCTTCTATAACCCTATTTTTTCAATTATTAATTTTCGGTATTTATCGAGGGTACCTCGACACAAAACCTAGCTAAGAACACTCACAGACGCTTATAGTACAACTGTGTAAATTTTCAAGAAAATCGGTTTAGCCGTTTCGGAGTCTATAGGTAACGGACACAGACACACACACACACACACAGACAAAGTTCTATTTATAAATAAGTTTAGATATATTTCCATGATAACATCGGTAGAAATTTTGGATTAGACAAATTTTCACAAGTGACATTTAAGAAAAGAAGAATTACAAATGATTATGGAACTGGAACAAGCTTAGAAATTAGAGAAGAAAATCGAATAGCGCAAACCCAAATGAAGGTGAAAGTAAGAAAAGAATATTACAGGTGTGTTCGTCTGGTGTTAAATAGAGAGTGGAATTAAGAAAACAGAATATCAGCCATAAACACTTTGGCTGTCCCTGTGGTTCAGTACATTTTCCACATTTCTGAATTGGATCATAGGGACGTGCGTTGTGGTGCAAAGGATATCGACTCGGAACGACAAATCGGGGAACAGAGTTTAAATTCCAGTTGAATTCCTTGCATTCACTTACGCGCAAATTCTTTTGGGAAAGGTATTAAACCTTCTCTTCCCTCCAGTTATGGGTTAAATAATAGAACAAATTGGGTTCTATAGCTTTGGCTGGCAACCGGTCTAACGTAGAAAGTAATGGCAACTTAGTGTGAGATAATTTTCTGCCCAGTCAGTTATGTCTCTTTCGAGACATGATCGCCCAAGCGTGTATCACGTATAACACTTTACTGACTGAATTTGGCGATGTAGCTAAATGCTTCCAATATGATTATTCCCAAACTTTTATCACTTTTTGTCTATATTTCTGTAATGAGGTATTTTAATTATTTACATTGTTTATATTGTTCGGACTGTTGTCATATTCATATCGTTTCGACCGTTGGACGCTTCGACCCTCTTCAGGTGATAGACATTTTGAACTGTACTCTTTATTTCGTTCCCTGGTGTAAATTGCTCTCGTTCCATGAGTCATGTTATTTCCAGAATCTCAGTATTCTCTATTTAACTCAACTCTTTAACATTTTTGTTCACCTTTGCTGTAGCCAGGTATTGAACTCACAACTCTTTTTGTCAAGTCATTTGATCTAAACAACACTTTTATTCACTGGGCCATGTGTCTTTCTATCACTTGGCTGGGATTATTGCGTCGCATTTTAATTTTCCTGCTTTGCCGTTGTTTCTTTTGGAGTATGGCGAGTGGACCAGCAAAATCAGCACCTCTGAGTCATTAGGTTGTAACAAAAATAATGGCTAATTTCAGAAATATAATTTTATTTTGAAAAATTAACTGTAGAAATGTTGAAATTTAGTCAAAATACGAGCATTTAGAATCTGTGCACCTCTTCCATCGATTGACGAGATTATTCCTCGTTGATAAAAAGTTATTGGCTGTGATGCAACAAAATCTTTGAAAGCTGATTCCACCTCTGGTTTGAAGAGTTTACCGTTTAAAAATTAAATTATTAAATTAAATTAAATTATTTTCTTAAGCACTTAATGCTTAAGAAAATAATAATCATTGGATGTAAGTTCAGAAGATTAATTGAAACATGCAGTTTTAGTAATTTATTAAATATTTCTTGATCTGGCTATTCATCGTTCACTTAAATTGACACGGAAGAATAGAAACGTATCTTGCGTTTTGTTTTTTTAATGTACAAGTTTTTTTCCCCACTATGGAAAGTTTTACTCAAGGTTAAAAATGTTTTTAATTTTGGCCAAGAAACAAAATGTTAGAAAATTAGGTGTTAGATCGGATGAAAAATGTTGACGAAAATCTTTGGTGTCGTTACGTTTCTGACACAACAGCAAAAACAAATATGGCCTTCTTTTGCTAGCAACTCGACGTAATTTTTTTTTAATTTAATTTTATTCCTTTTCGTTTTTGCCAGATTTTTTCTCGGTTTTCAACTTTCTTTTCCTTTTTCTTTTTTCTTATATTTTTAATTCTTTTCAGTTTATTTCATTTCTTTGTTTGTGATTCTATTTAATTCTACGATCTTTCCGTTCATTCATTCATTATTTTGTCTCTTTTTCATTCTCCTATTTTAATTTTATTTTCTTCTTTTTTTAAAAAACTTTGTTTGATTTTTGTTTACTTCTTCCTTTATTAATTCATTTAGTGTTTGTTTAATATTTTTCTTCTTTTCTCGTTTTAATTCTGTCATTGTTTGTCATCTCTTTTTTTCAGACTTCATTCTTCCATTTTTGTTCATTTATTTCTTCATTAGAGTCTACTTTTTTCTTATAATTTTTCTTTTTCTTGTAAGACGTAAATTTCTGTCTGACATTTACTCTTTCATTCCTTCCTTATTTTTTCTTTTTCTTGTAAGACGTAAATTTCTGTCTGACATTTACTCCTTCATTCCTTCCTTATTTTTTCTTTTTCTTGTAAGACGTAAATTTCTGTCTGACATTTACTCCTTCATTCCTTCCTTATTTTTTCTTTTTCTTATAAGACGTAAATTTCTGTCTGACATTTACTCCTTCATTCCTTCCTTATTTTTTTCTTTTTCTTGTAAGACGTAAATTTCTGTCTGACATTTACTCCTTCATTCCTTCCTTATTTTTTCTTTTTCTTGTAAGACGTAAATTTCTGTCTGACATTTGCTCCTTCAATCCTTACTTATTTTTTCTTTTTCTTATAAGACGTAAATTTCTGTCTGACATTTACTCCTTCATTCCTTCCTTATTTTGCTTTTTCTTATAAGACGTAAATTTCTGTCTGACATTTACTCCTTCATTCCTTCCTTATTTTTTCTTTTTCTTATAAGACGTAAATTTCTGTCTGACATTTACTCCTTCATTCCTTCCTTATTTTGCTTTTTCTTGTAAGACGTAAATTTCTGTCTGACATTTACTCCTTCATTCCTTCCTTATTTTTTCTTTTTCTTGTAAGACGTAAATTTCTGTCTGACATTTACTCCTTCATTCCTTCCTTATTTTTTCTTTTTCTTGTAAGACGTAAATTTCTGTCTGACATTTACTCCTTCATTCCTTCCTTATTTTTTCTTTTTCTTATAAGACGTAAATTTCTGTCTGACATTTACTCCTTCATTCCTTCCTTATTTTTTCTTTTTCTTGTAAGACGTAAATTTCTGTCTGACATTTACTCCTTCATTCCTTCCTTATTTTTTCTTTTTCTTGTAAGACGTAAATTTCTGTCTGACATTTGCTCCTTCAATCCTTACTTATTTTTTCTTTTTCTTATAAGACGTAAATTTCTGTCTGACATTTACTCCTTCATTCCTTTCTTATTTTTCTTTTTCTTATAAGACGTAAATTTCTGTCTGACATTTACTCCTTCATTCCTTCCTTATTTTTTCTTTTTCTTATAAGACGTAAATTTCTGTCTGACATTTACTCCTTCATTCCTTCCTTATTTTGCTTTTTCTTGTAAGACGTAAATTTCTGTCTGACATTTACTCTTTCATTCCTTCCTTATTTTTTCTTTTTCTTGTAAGACGTAAATTTCTGTCTGACATTTACTCCTTCATTCCTTCCTTATTTTTTCTTTTTCTTGTAAGACGTAAATTTCTGTCTGACATTTACTCCTTCATTCCTTCCTTATTTTTTCTTTTTCTTGTAAGACGTAAATTTCTGTCTGACATTTACTCCTTCATTCCTTCCTTATTTTTTCTTTTTCTTGTAAGACGTAAATTTCTGTCTGACATTTACTCCTTCATTCCTTCCTTATTTTTTTCTTTTTCTTATAAGATGTAAATTTCTGTCTGACATTTACTCCTTCATTCCTTCCTTATTTTTTCTTTTTCTTGTAAGACGTAAATTTCTGTCTGACATTTACACCTTCATTCTTTCCTTATTTTTTCTTTTTCTTGTAAGACGTAAATTTCTGTCTGACATTTACTCCTTCATTCCTTCCTTATTTTTTCTTTTTCTTGTAAGACGTAAATTTCTGTCTGACATTTACTCCTTCATTCCTTCCTTATTTTTTCTTTTTCTTATAAGACGTAAATTTCTGTCTGACATTTACTCCTTCATTCCTTACTTATTTTTTTCTTTTTCTTGTAAGACGTAAATTTCTGTCTGACATTTACTCCTTCATTCCTTCTTTATTTTTTTCTTTTTCTTGTAAGACGTAAATTTCTGTCTGACATTTACTCCTTCATTCCTTCCTTATTTTTTCTTTTTCTTATAAGACGTAAATTTCTGTCTGACATTTACTCCTTCATTCCTTCCTTATTTTTTCTTTTTCTTGTAAGACGTAAATTTCTGTCTGACATTTACTCCTTCATTCCTTCCTTACTTAATTCTTAAGAGCGTCTCTATTTTAATTTTAAGTAGATTCACTACAAACTCTAGTTTCGTTTCAACAATCGATTACTTTTAATCAGTTCCATGTCTTTTTCCTTATTACGCTTAAATTGGGAAACTTTTGAGCGATCACAGATAAGTTTTTTGAGTATTTTATTTATTGATAATCATAATGCTGGATGTAGTTATCTGCTGAGTTCTTTAATTGACAACATTTTGCTTACCTTTACATGTGTTAAATTACATCATTGTATGTATATCAATAGATATTATTATTATTATAATTATTATAAAATATAGGTGTGTGTGTATATATATATATATGGAATATACAATTCGTATGGACACTACCGGCGATAATTATTAGGCAACCCGATAAAAAAAAAATATGTATTTCATACTATTTTCAGTATTTGTTGTCAAGTAGATAATTTTAAATGAAAATAGAATGTTTTTTTGTTATTATTACTTTGCAAAATTTTACAAGACAGCCAAGAAACCTTTGCTTCGGATAGTCAATAACAGACTAGCACAAAAACTGGACACCAGAACAGTTCATTTTTTTTTATAAGCGTTTCACCCCGAGCAAGGCATGTCACTGCCACTACTGCGCAGGGGGCTACATAGAGTGGAGAAACGATGGTTAAATATAGGAAATATCAGAGGGTAGGTGATAGGCGGGTGGGGATACCGAAAATGGTTAAATATAGGAAATGTCAGAGGGTGGGTGATAGGCGGGTAAGGATACTGAGAATGAGGGTTGGTTAGATGAGAGTGTTCAGAGAATAATTGGGAGTTAGTGTGATAGGAAGTGTCTATTTACCCTACATTTAAACACCTTGAGATTGTAGCTGTCGGGAAAGCAGACTTGTGGAAGGAAGTTCCACAGGCGGGAAGCGCGTTAAAAGAAGCTGTTGGAGTAGAATTTACGGTTACATCTTATCTGTTTAACTGTAAAAGGGTGGGACCTAGTTGCTAATCTAGTATCTCATGTAAATTCGTGCTTAAGCGGCACCAGTGATCTAAGATCATCGGAGCAGAAGCCATGAAAGTACTTGTAGAAGAGGCACAGGAAAGCCACCTCACGCCGGTGAGAGAGTGGTTGCAGCCGGTCTGCCAAGTCAGCATTAACCACGTTACAGATCCTCCTTTGTATTTTGTCAAGAAGCCCAAGGAGAGCAGCAGGGGCACCCGACCAGATATGGCAGCAATATTCAATACACGGGCGGATGGTAGATTTGTATATGTGCAGGGAAAAACTTCCGGGCCCTGCACAGAGAGCCAACTTTCATACATGTTATTTTACAGTATTGACAAAAGAACCATTCTATTTTCATTTGGAATTATCCACTTGGCAATAACTATTAAAAATAGTATGAAATACACCGTTATTAAAAAACAAACTGGGATTGCCTAATAATTTTGAACCGTAGTGTACCTATAGAAAAATAAACATGTGTTTACTAAACTTATAGGTTCACGACTGACTAGACCACTGAAATAAAACTAAGAAATTGAGAAGCATTTGACGGAAATCATATCCAAATTTTAATGATTCCAAACGATCGATTCACTAGATTAACGTATTCCATTGTCAAATCCTTCTCAAATCCCACTCCCTAATCTCTTAAATGCTTCGCCTGCAGGCATTTAATTCTAAGAGTGGTGTTTGTCGAAGGGAATTTTTAAATATCTGCATTATGTATGCACGGTCACATCTCGGGTGCATTTCGATGGCTTAGCCCAAAGTATCTGTTGGTCACGCCCTGAAAGTTCATCTGCATTTCTAATTCAAGCCTTCTTTATCCCTCAGTTCTAAAATGGATGTGTGTCAAGTGTCTTATTAACCTGAGCCAGTCGATTGATTGCATTTATGAATATGTTATATGTTTATATATCCTTATGATTCTTCGGAGAGTCATATTCCACCCTTTTGGAGATTGTGAAAGTTCACATTTTGCTACTTAAACTGACCTATAGCTTACTTCACACAACCAATGACACACGCATATATATATATATATATATATATATATATATATATATATATATATGTATATATATATATATATATGTATATAGTTGCGGCCATAATATAAGGAACGGAAACAACAAAGACATAAATATGTGTATTACTTAAAATGTAATGTATGATTAGCAACGAAATTTTTACCGAATAAAGATTAGGGTGTAATGCATGAATATTATACAAAGATATAAAAATTTACATAATAGTTTTTTTTAAAATAAAGATTAAATGGAAAAAAGTAAATAAGCTACTGGATAAAAGTTAAGGAACGATGTTAATAATTTGCATAAACTTTTAATTTACATTGTTAAAAAACTCGATGGAGCTTTTCAACAATAAGTAAAAGTTTATTTATCATTAGGACTTTATTTTTAAGCAATATGAAAATTCTACACGCAAAACATTCTCTTTTGAAGAAAAAATCTCATTATCGCTATCAAGAAAAAAGTCAATTTCAGAAATTTTTGATGTTCTTCATGAGTCTAAAAGTGTAATTAGCAACGTGTAATTAGCAGGTATAAAACAGATAAAACGTTAAAACCAAAAACCGGCAGGGCTCCAAAAACATCGCAAAGAGATCGAAGAATTGTTAGAATATCTACAAATACCGTTTTGAAACTGCTACATCAATTGCCCGTAAATTGAATGAAGACACAGATAATAAGTTCTCAAGGAAAACGGTTGCTCACAAGTTAAAAAATGCAGGAATTCATGCCCGTATTCTAGCTTCGAAGCCTCTCATTTCAAAGCGGAACCAAAGGCACGCATGGAGTATGCGAGAGAACATGTTGTTTTGACTGACGCACACTGAGATACAGTTCATTTCAGTGACGAGTTCAAATTTACTATATTTGGTTCTGAGGACAAAACTTGCGTGCTCCGTAGAGCAGGTCAAGAAAACTGTTAAGTTTGGTGGCGGCAGTGTGATGGTGTTGGGAATGATTTCTTCTGCAGAAGTTGGCCCTATCATCCGAATAACATAGCAGTATCAATGCTGAGATTTACAAAAGGCTTCTTCTATTTTCATGCAGGACAATGCCCCTTGCCTCAAGACTCAGAAGGTTATGGCTTTATTTGAAGAAGAAGGAATCACTCGAATTAAGTAGCCAGCCCAGAGCCCCGACCTGAACCGAATAGAAAATGTTTAGAAGATAATTGGAGAAAAGGCTCAGAAAAGAAACTCGAAAAACCAGGATCACCTATGGGGGTTACTGAAAGACGAATGGGAGAGAATTACTGCTAATTTCTGCAAGAAATTAATTAGATCATGTAGTCAACGATGCAGAGAAGTCATTGAAAAAAAGGTTGTTTACCAAATATTAAATTTTGTTGATATTTTGTTCACAAACAAGTATTAACAACATCGTTCCTTAACTTTTGCCCAGTAGCTTTTTTCCTTCGTTCCATTTAATCTTTAATACTATTCTTTAGGTGATACATTAAAATAAATGATGAAAATGATCGATTTAGAAAATATAAGATGAATTCATGTTTGTTTAGAAAATGAAGGGAGGTAATTGGAGAATATGCTTGTAGATGTGTGAATATTGTCAATCAAAAGTAAGAATTAGGTTGTTTGGGTTAGAATTAGAATCAAATAATTATGGTATAAAAAGGTATATTGGAACTAAGAAATCCAAATAGGTGTTGTGTGGGTCATTTATTTTAGTAAAATACTTTTTAATTTTTGAAGCAAAAGTTATAAATGAAGTATTGTAATTAAATAAATTTTGTAGAAAAATATTTTCGATGTTTACATAAAACCGTTAATTTATCTCTATGATTCAGTAGTACGTTATTTATAAGAAACTTTGAAATCTGCATTTTTTTCATTCAGGCACAGAGGGCAGATGTCGTAAAATAATTAACATATTCTTGTTTTTCTAGAATTTCCATTTCACTTTGGGAGTTTTGTTCGCATCTTTAGCACACACACACACATCCACGCATCCACACACACACACACACACACACACACACACACACACACACACACACACACACACACACACACACACACACACATATATATATGTATATATATATATATATATATATATGTACATGCATTATATATATATGGGATAAAGATATATAAATTTGCATATATCAAGAACAGCTTTGAAAGAAAGATATATAAAAAAGTACAAAAGTTTTTAGTGTGACAGATTTTGTCCTTTAGAATGTGTCTGCGATTGTGCGTGTATGTGTGTGTGTGTGAGTGTGTGTGTGCGTGTATGTGTGTTCGTGTGTTTGTGTGTGTGGGTGTTTGTGTGTGTTGAGATCAAAGAAAAATATTTTTCTCTTTTTAAATGAGTTTCGTTATTTGAGGAAACTCATCAAGGTAAATGTTGAATTTTATTTTCCAACTTAACGCTAAACGTTAAAATTTATTTCCTAATAAATGAAAGTAAGCAAATGTTATTAATGTTGAACACACACACACACACACACACACACACACACACACACACACACACATATATATATATATATATATATACATATTAATCAATTCACCCTAAACATAGCGATAATGTCACACGGATGTAAGAAGCTAGAGTAAGTGAAAGAGAAAAAAAAAGATTTTATAAGGAACCGGTAATCAAATCGAATTCTAAACAGGAAACAAGTGATAAGCCTCTTACACAGTTCAAATCAAAACATCGAGAAATTGTGTGAATATATATATATATATATATATATATATATATATATGTGTGTGTGTGTGTGTGTGTGTGTGTGTTTGAACATTATCTTTTTTTAATGGATAGTCTTATTTAAATGGATAGTCTTTTTTTTTATAATTAAACTGTCTATTTAAATATCCATCAGCCTAAATCTTGTGTGGAAAATACCTATATTCTAGCAGGATATATATATATATATATACTTCATTGGGCGAAATAAATAAAATTGACATTATCTTTAAGAAAATTATTGAGCTTTCGCACCTGTAGCATTTGATTAAAAGTTGTAAACAATCATGATTCGTTCGAAAAGATCACGGTACACAGAAGAAGAAGAAGAAGAAGAAGAAGAAGAAGAAGAAGAAGAAGAAGAAAGATTTGATGAAAGGCATTGGTAGTAAGTTTCTTGAAACTCTTCAGTATTCCAGCTGATTTAAATAATATTATCATCTTCTCATATTTACAAGTTTTTCTGCCTATTTGCCTTTGCTCTCCGCGATTCTTCCAAATGTCTCACAAATTGTTGGCCCTGCTCTCTGTATAATGTTCCACACGTTTTCAGTTCTCAAGCTTGGCGCAAATATTTGCTGAGATTTCACTTTTTAAAATAATATTTTCGATTTTGCCTGCGCAAGTCAGTCAGTTAAGTGCCATACGTGATTCACGCTTTAGGCTGGGTAATTCTTTTGTATTTTAAAATCCCAATGTTAGATTCTTAATCATTTCATCCCAAAATGGCGATAAGCCACAATGACGAAAGGAGTTACTGATAATGAAAATAAAAATGTTAATGAGGAAAAAAGGACAATAAATACAATAGCCGTCAAGGACAGAGAAGATAACAATTAATTTTTTTTTTAATCGTATCACCCCGAGCAAGGCGGTAACGCCACTGATGTGCAGGGGGCTGCGTAATAGTGAAAAGATTGGAAAAGATAAAGCCGGAAACCACATCCTAAACAGGGAAAAAGGGATGAGCCTCTTAACCTGTTCAATAGACGTGGGTGGAGTGTGAACCGGGCGATAGATAGATCTATCTACTCCAATTGAAAAAAAAAAGACAACAACAAAGTGAGAAGATTGGAAAAGAGAAAGCCGGAAACCACATCCTAAACAGCGAACACAGGATGCTTTTAAATGTTTGGTAGGAAAGCAAGATTTCGGAAAAAAAGTTTCACAAAGGGCGAGAGAAGAGACTGTTAGAATAGAAGACAACAATTAGTCACTAATTTAGTCAGTCAGTGAGACACGCTAGGGTGATCATGTCTCGAAAGAGAGACGGCTGAATAGGCAGAAGATTTTCCTACAGTAGGTTGCCACTACTTTCTGCTGTAGACTGGTTGCTGATCAAGATTAGAACCCATCCTGTCCTGCTATTTAACCCATAGATGGAGGAAGATTCATACTATCTAGCCCCCTGCAAAACAGTGGCAATAAAATGCCTTGCTTGGGGCTATATGATTATACAAAATGATAGATAGATAGATAGATAGATAGATAGATAGATAGATACGAACAAACTTAGATAGATAGATAGATAGATAGATAGATAGATACGAACAAACTGAGATAGATAGATAGATAGATAGATAGATAGATAGATACGAACAGACTGAGATAGATAGATAGATAGATAGATAGATAGATAGATAGATAGATAGATAGATTGCCCGACAGCTACAATTTCCAAGAATTTAAATGTAAAGTCAATAGTTATCTCCTATCTCAATGACTTGCATCCTCTCTCTCTCATGCTCTTTTCTCCGTCCCTTCCACTCTCATCAGTATTCTCATCCTTCTCTTACCCACTTCCTGACACCTCCTATAACCTGTCACTTTTTCTCATAACTTTTTCCTATGTAAACCCCAGCAAAACTGTGGCAATAAAATGTTTTGCTTATGGCGACATGATTATAAAAAAAAATTATATTCCTTGCACCACAATGCACATCCGATTTAATTCTTTTGTTAAAGCCATGAAGACAAGAAAAAAGAAGATTATCAAAACAATTTCCATGAAAGTATTTATAGAAAATATTTATAGAAATATTTATAGAAAATATTTATAGAAAATATTTATTATAGAAAATATTTATTTATAGAAATATTTATTTATAGAAAATATTTATAGAAAATATTTATAGAAAATATTTATTATAGAAATATTTATTATAGAAAATATTTATTATAGAAAATATTTATAGGAAATATTTATAGAAAATATTTATTATAGAAAATATTTATTATAGAAAATATTTATTATAGAAAATATTTATAGAAATTATTTATAGAAAATATTTATTATAGTAAATATTTATTATAGTAAATATTTATTATAGAAAATATTTATTTATAGAAAATATTTACAGAAAAGATGTTGCGACGGTAACAATTGATTGAAGTCGAGATAACATTATAGATTTATTTTTGAATTTTCTCAAGAGACTCTAGAAACAGAGCGAAGCACCAAATCAGATGGCAACATTATTCAATGCCCCAAAGAATGTTAGACTTGTAAATGTGCAAGACATAAAGTTGAGAAATATTGTCTAGTAACGGCACAGTAAACTGACTTTTAAATTTTTTTTAATAATCATTTCACCCCAAGCAAAGCAGAAATACCAGTGATGCACAGGGGATTACAGTGAGAGAATAGAAAAGGCAAAGGGGATGTTGAAGAAAAGATAACAGATGGATGGGAATCTAGTAGACAGAAGATGGCAATTGATGTTGCATTTAAACTTTTGGAGATTGTATCTATCAGAGAAGCAAGCAAACAAAAAAGAGTTCCACAAACGGAAAGTACAAGAAAAGAAACTATTAGAGCAGAGGATGTAGAATGGTATAATTGTATCTTTGCAGTTCACAGTCGAGGACTTTCATTGCTCAGTCTTTTTTAATTTTGTGCAAGTTTAAATTGTTAACTAATTACTACTGTTGCAAAATACTTAATACTTTGTAAAACAAATACGTATTACTTTGTAAAACAAATACGTATTACTTTGTAAAACAAATACGTATTACTTTGTAAAACAAATACGTATTACTTTGTAAAACAAATACGTATTACTTTGTAAAACAAATACGTATTACTTTGTAAAACAAATAAAACGTATTACTTTGTAAAACAAATACTTAATACTTTGTAAAACAAATACGTATTACTTTGTAAAACAAATACGTATTACTTTGTAAAACAAATACGTATTACTTTGTAAAACAAATACGTATTACTTTGTAAAACAAATACGTATTACTTTGTAAAACAAATACGTATTACTTTGTAAAACAAATAAAACGTATTACTTTGTAAAACAAATACTTAATACTTTGTAAAACAAATACGTATTACTTTGTAAAACAAATACGTATTACTTTGTAAAACAAATACGTATTACTTTGTAAAACAAATACGTATTACTTTGTAAAACAAATACGTATTACTTTGTAAAACAAATACGTGTTACCAATAGAAACGAATAAAGATTGCGTACATTACAAAATTTAGGAATAAATAAAACTCTTTTTTGAAACTCATATTTATTTAAGTATTCTGGGAGACCTACCTACAAACTCTTCCGTACCTTTTGTTGTAGAGTAGCTTTCGCACTGAAAATTATCATCGTGCTAATCGACTTAACGCACCAAAAATGTTAGAAAATTGGTAATCTTGCACTGAAAGCTGACTCCTTAGTATTCGGCTAACTGTCGAATAATATCAACTGCCTAGTATTTCTATTGAACTCTAATAGAACTCTAAAGAGCTCCTATGATCTCGTATTTATTTTTGTAAGATTACAAAAAATGTGGCACAAGGCCGAAATTGGGGATGGGGAAGGCTGGTCTTCATCTGTCCTAGTTTAACTTAGCTATTCACTTTCGTCGACCCTGACACACTTACAATAAACCTTACACCATAATACCACATTTTTACTTACCATTATTACTACGTCCACCATAATACCTCAGCTGCTCTATGTAGTCCTACTTAACTCCCATATGTACAATTTTCAGTGGAGGGAGTAGCTCCTATGAACTTCCCTAGAACTTCCTGTTAACACTTATTAATATAGGAGGGAGAGTCCATTATCTGAGGAATAGGTGTGTTTCAACATAACACCTTTATAATATGACTACCAACTCTGAGTGGGGAGATATAATGACAGAGAGGAGTCACTGAGTAGTAGACACAGAGTGAGTGAATGAGTGAGTCAGGACGCCTGTGAGAGGGAGTACTCTTCAGTCCGCGTTTACCTTTGTACTACGTTTTTTGAGAATATTCTATTCAACCTTATATCAGAATCCGTGTTATCTGTTGGCCTTTCGATCATAACACTGGCGACGAAGATAAGATTTCTTTTTGTGATTCGAATATTTTACGTCAGTGTTATGGCGTAACATTTTTTTGTGGAATTTTTTATGTAGAGGTTCCCCTTAGTGGTTCGAGTATTCTTCGCTACCAGTGTTATGACCGAAAGGCCATAGAAAGATAACACGGGCTCGGATGTAAGGTTGAATAGTATATTCTCGGGAAACGTTCTACAAAGGGAAACCTCTACCTAAAAATTCCACAAAAAAAGGTTACGCCATAACATTAAGTAAATACAGGAAAGGATAAAAAAGTATGCAAGATAGAAAGAAAGAAAAGTATAAGAACGAAAGTAATGAAAAACCAGAAAGAAATTAAAAACTAAAAAAAACACTAGAGATTCTAACATGTTTATAAATATCATACGTATGACAAAATTAGTAGCCGCATATTTGTGCACGGTCATGACAAAGATATGGTCGGTTGTGTTTCCCTGAACGTTACGGGCTCGAAACCGTAACAAATCGCCTTTATCCGCATACCAGAAGGCTGATAAAATCATCATGACTACATTCGACCTACCATATCCACAGAAGGAATTCGTCTGAAAGAATTTAACGGCGAAACAACTAGGGCACGTAATTCTGAAAGAAGATCCACTCACATAGTATATTTCTATAAATATATTCACATACATATGCATAAGTATAAATATATATATATATATATATATATATATATATATATATATATATACATATATATATATATATTCTAGGAATATATATATATATATATATATATGTTCGTCGAATATAAACAGTGAACACGAATGAAAGTAGTACGGAATATTAATAGTCTTTTTGAGACTCTCATACGAAAGAAGGCTATAGAGAATGAAACAAAAGTAACCAGATGTTAAAACAAATGTCTTTTGTTTTTTCTTTCAGTTTCCCCGAAAATTTGAGTAGGAACTAATGTATATATGATGACAAAAAGAAGAAAGATTTTCTTTACGAAATTATTTCGTCCTCTGATAAATTTTATCAGACCCAATTATATATATATATATATATATATATATATATATACATATTGGTGTATCCTGGTTAGGGGCCAGAAATAAAGACACAAAGAGAGAATAGTGTTAAACAGATATATTAACAAAAAACTGTAGGATAAACAAATACAACATGAGATCACTAGCGTGACTGTATTGGTCCGGCTGTCAGACTTAGCTGCTGAAATTGCATCTCTCTCTCTCTCTCTCTCTCTCTCTCTCTCTCTCTCTCTCCATCTCTCTCTCTGCAAAGCAGAAACTGCTGCTTATTTATAACTTTGAAAAATTCATGTGTGCATGGGTAAATTACCATAACACGCCACTTGTATGTATCAATTCCGCAGGAGACTTAATTCTTTTTTTTATTTACGACGAAAAAGTCCGTCATTTTCTTTTTTCTTTCTAAACAGCGCTGTTCTGAGGACGCTTGTGGTATTGGCATGTCAAAAGTATCGTAAATGACATCCATGACTTCTTTCTCTTCAGGAGGACCGCTCTCAGCATTGTCCGATGGACGTTTCCTGATTTGGTTTAAATGTCTTTTGTGTGTAAACTGGGGACATTTAATGATGTAGACTATATTTCCTACTCGTTTCTCAATTATGTTCATTTCCCAGAAAGATTTAATATTCCGAAACATCCGAAAAAAATTTCTCCCCGGGTTGGTAGCGTACTGTAGGTATCGTGTTTATTCGTCCAGGTTTTGTTTGTTTGAGAAGTAGCTTGTCAAACATAGATCTGATTTTACGTGCAAACATTACCTCGGCTGGGATTAAAAATGATGGTGATTCTATACACCTGAAGGAACTGCTGTAGAGATTTTTCTGTGGGTGGGCCCCTAGCTTTCTTCAGAGCTCTTTTCAGCATGTCAACGAAGCGTTCGGCCTGTCCATTGAACCTTGAGTGATATGGAGACATCTTAATATGATTTATCTGAAAGGTCTCACAAAAATCCTTAAAATCGCCGGACGTAGATTGTGTCTCATTGCTTGACACTAAACAATCGACTACCTCAACTCTGGCGAACAGTTCGTGTAGGAAATTGATTTTCATTATTGTAGTGTGATTTCTACGTCTAAGAACTTCAGGACACTTAGAAAATCTATCGAATACTATAAGACAATAGTATCTGTCTAGTGAGCCTGCAAAATCTATATGAATCCGGAACCAAACTCGGTCAGTTTTGGGCTAAGGACTATATTTGATACCAAAGGATCTTTACAAGATCTTACGATATTTTCGATATCGTTATCCATGTTCGGCCAGTATAAATAACTGCGCATAAAGCTTTTCATTCTTGTAATCCCTGGGTGACTGGCATGAAAATATTTCAGAATTCTTCTTTGTAGTGTTGGGGGTGGATACCGACTCGCGCACTATTTAGTAGTACTTCGTCGCATATAGAGAAATATCTGAAGTCTGTTGGTCTTTCTCACAAAGTTTGGTTTTGATTTGCTTGATAAATTCATCGTTTAGAGCTTCTCGTTTGATTTACTGTGTTGCATAATGTGTCTTTAAATTCTCCTTCTATTCGAAGAGAAACAATTACAGTGTGTTCAAGAGGTTCTCTGTGTTTTGGAATTAATCTGGACAGTCCATCGGTATGACAGAGGTTTTGGACGTTAGGAACTCAATTTTAGAGTTATAATTTAAAAGGTTTGTTCCATATTTTCGCAGTCTATTTGCTGTATGCACAGGCAAACCTTTTTTTAGAACCGAAGATTATCAGTAACAGTTTATGGTCCGTCTGCGATGTTAATTGCCTACCGTGAATGTACCAGTGAAACCCCGTTATTGCGAAAATATATCCAAACTATTCTTTCTTAATTTGCAAGTAATTCATTTCTGCAGGAAGAAGCGTTCTCGACGCATGAGTTATTGGTTTGTGAGATCCATCTGGTATCTTGTGCATAATACATGCTCCAGTGCCATATAAGCTTGCGTCGCTGGCAGCTATAATGTCCAGGTCTGGATTATGGTGGGTAAGAAAATTTCCTTAGTTTCACCAATACTTCTTTGCATTCAGGTGTCCACTCCTCACAGTCTTTGTTTTTTTTTTTAAATTTGATTAATGGAGCACGTAAGTTGTGCATATTCGGTCTAAACCCCTAGTAATAATTTGCTAATTTTAACAAAATTTGTAAGTTAGATACATTTCTGGTAGCTAGCATATCCTTGATTGCTGTAGCTCGTTCTGGATTTGGTCTTAAGCCCTCTTTATCGATAATGTGTCCCAAGTATTTAATCTTCTTCATAAAAAAAGTCGAATTTGGATTCTTTCAGTTTGAACCCGTAGTCTTGAATTCTTGAGAAAACTAAAATAAACATGTCCTTATGCTGTATTGCGTTTTGATGTCGTTTAAATATGCAACCGCGAATTCCAAGTCGCTCAGCATAGTGTCCATCACTTGTTAGAAAATTGCCGGCGCAACCTATATCCTGAACGGTAGATGTTCAAACTTGTACAACCCACGATAGATGTTAATACAGGGCAATTTAGAACATTCTTTCTCTACCGGTATTTGAAAATACGCATCACAGAGGTCGTTTTTGAAAAAAATTCTCCTCCATTAAATTTCGCGAAAATTTCTTCTGGTATAGTTAAAGAATAATGATAGTTTTTGAGTGACACATTAAGCTGCGTCGAGAAATCGGCGCAAATCCGGATCTTGTTTGAAATTTCTTCACATAAACAATCGGTGAAGCCTATTGACTGTACACAATTTTTGACAAGGCACTGGTTCTTTCTAATCTGTCGATTTCTTCATTTATTTGTGGTAAAGAGGCGAAAGGCACATTTCGTTTTTTGTTAAACACTGGCTGGATGTCATCTTTTAACTCGAATTTTGCATTCATCTTATTACACTGAAAAATGCTCCCAGAAAAAAAAACTTCCGGAAAAGTTACTTTTAAAATTTTTATTAAATTATTTGCCTCGGTGGTCAGGATTTCGAGCTTTGGTAAAATGAATTAATTGGCATATCCTCCAACTTAAATTTCTCTATTCAGTCGGTGCCGAATAAATTTTCTGTATTCTTTAAAACGAATGTTTTAGTCTTAAAGTTTTCCTTGAAAATTAACATTAGTGATAAGTTCTCCCTTAAACTTGATTTTCTTCCGTGTCAAATTTTAAAATTTTTGTATAACTTCGTAATATTATCATCAGTTGCGTTCGTTTACATTAAGAAACGATCCCGAGCAGAGATAGATGTTCTGGAAGAGAATCAAAATCTTAATTCGGATTTTAGCTATAAAAATATATTCTGTGGTTGAGAGGTAAAAAAACACTACGTCGAATGGTGGTGTCTCCTTGGTATATTGGAGTATGTAGGTTCGAATCTTAGCGGAAAATAGATATTTTACGAGCAAGATCTCTTAAACATCTAAAGCGATGAATAGTTAAAATGTACTGTTTAATTAAAGAAAAAACAGAGTACGAATATCCATTAAAGATAATGTTTAAATAAATAAATTCAAATAAATATGTCGGGTAATAGCAATTTCGTTATATATAAATATATATATATATAAATTAAACTGATATCTCATTTTAATAAATACATTTACCAAAATTACACAAAAATATCTGGAAATACTAAAATGTAAATTCATTCAATAAAATTGCCAATTGCTTCATGCACCTCTTTAAGACGAGTTTAGGAATCTCCTGCAACTTTGTGGACGGTTTCCTTGTTTAAGTTGATGAATGTTGCCGTAATCCTAGCCTTCAATTATCTTTGGAGTTTTGTAGGTTGCTCGCTCAACTGCGCACCACATATAATAATCTGGGTAGTTGGGATCAATTGTTTGACAGGTATGACTTCATGTGTGGCATCGTGCAGAATCTTATTGCCACATATAGGGTCTTCCAGCAGCCACGCTCGTGACCTTAGACGAAGCTACCACCTCAAGGCACTTGATGTAGGCCTCCGTGTTTAAGCTGAGGACCTCACCAAGTAATGGGAATTCTCCTCTTATCAGAACGATTACAGCGAGTTTTGCGAGCTGCCGTAACTGCATAATGAATACTGAGCTCATTTAAATCTTTCCGTCGTCTGAACAGTCCTCAGATTGGCACCTAAACAATCTGGAGTGTTCTTATTGGAGTTTCCGACAGGAATATTTAGCAGTACAGCATAACGTTTCTAACTTTATGGCTGAATGCGTCATGATACTTTTTTTTTACAAAGAACTTACCCAGCGCGTATGCATAAAATTAAGTATATGAAATAAAGTATATGAAATTAGTCTACGGTTATATCGTGTTGAATACACCGGTTCCCGTCCGATCACCGAATGGTCCACCGGTTCTCTAGGGCAAACAACCCTGCCCCGTAAAAAAAAACAGTTTGTTACAGCAACAAAAATTTGCTGCCCTCTGCACCATCTGGGTGTGATAGATAGATGATATGAAAGTAAGTGTATATATATATATATATATATATATATATATATATATATATATATATGCGAAAACCTAAGGAGCCTTCCTAGTTTTCTCTTAAACGGCTCTTCAGGGAAATTTGAATACATATATATATATATATATATATATATATATATATATATATATATATAGACTTGAAATGATTTGTTTGAGCATTATTTTTGATCGATACTCGTATTTAAGTAGATATTCTGTTTATAATCAAACAGTATCATATGTTTATTTTTACCGGCCTGATTATTTACGATAAATTTTTGTTACGAAAATATGTGTCATTCGGCAGGTGCCGAGCCTGCGACCCCTAACCACACACACACACACACACACACACACACACACATATATATATATATATATATATATATTAAGTATATGAAAATAAGTGTATACACTATCGACCATAAGTTTCGGAACACTTGGATTTATTCTCTAAGAGAAAGAAATAACAAATTTTATGTCTTAGAAGAATAAATATAGATGCATTTTATTGTTGCTCACAATTGTACAATAATTAAAACCAAAATTAACATAGAGTAATTTCAAATTTAATTAAAGTTAATTCATATTTTCCTTTCATTAAAGAAACCACCGCAAGCCTTTATTACTGCAGAGCAAATCCTTGGCATTCTTTCTAATAACTTATAAAAATAAGTTGGTGAAAGTGATTTCCAAGCATCCTGCAAGCATTTAAACAACATTTGTTCATTTTTAGGAAGTTTCATTTCGAACTGTACGATCAATTTCATTCCTTATTCTTCTACTTTAATAGTGGTTTCTTAACTACTACAGAGTCTTTAAGCTCAGCAGAATGAAGTCGTCTCTTAACAGTAGTAACAGATACTGGATGTTGTCGAGTAGAATTCATTTCAATTGTTAATTCCGGAGCGGTTTTTCTTCTATTCCTCTTGCTAGATATGATCAAGTGCCTATCCTCTACAATAGATGTTACTCTGGGCCTACCAGATCTTTTTCTATCAATATTTAACTCAGTTTCACGAAGTCGTTGAAGGTAATAATGCAAGCCATTTTTTATAGGCTTAATTTTTTAGCGATAACACGTTCAGAATATCCAATTTAATATGTTTCTTCCTTGCCATTTATACCGTAGTAATATGGTTTACAAAATTAAATTATACCGTAAATATAATATCTGAATAAATCTGAATTTTCGGCAAAAACTTGATCACAATAAGAGGAGTCAAGTAGCAAACTGAGTAAATGTTTACTTTAAAGTTGAAAAGAATATTTTTTTTATAAAGACTAACAAAAAATGCAAACTCGGTGAATTTGATTCTACTAAAAATGTTTGGGTGGTCCCAAACTTATGGTCGGTAGTATATATATATTACGAAAAACACTACAAATATTATGACACCCCTCTCCACTAATAAACAAGGGTTTCCAACTGGAAGAAGAAATACATTAGAATCACCCCTGAAAAAAAAACATGAAAAAAATAAGAAAACATTCTAGCATATATTTACACACACAACAAAAGCAACCCAGAATTTTATTTTCAAAGATAAAAAGACACACTGAATTACTGAACAAAAATGATAAAATAAGGAAATCTTAAAGACAAGTAAAATAATTAAAAGCAAACGCCAACCCCAAACTTTAAAAAACATACTAAGCTCATCAAAATTCGAGACACACACAACACAGAGGTCACAAAATGCAACAAAAAAGTTGCAGAGCAGGTAACATA
Organism: Ascarosepion bandense; assembly: GCA_037127315.1. Taxonomy (NCBI): domain Eukaryota; kingdom Metazoa; phylum Mollusca; class Cephalopoda; order Sepiida; family Sepiidae; genus Ascarosepion; species Ascarosepion bandense. Next base: position 5,365,421 of record JBBBDQ010000640.1, read on the forward strand.
ATAATAGAAAGAAACTACAAGTTCAAAAACACATCTACATTCGAAAAAAATCTGAGTTGCAATTCTAAAAACATAATTTATTCTCAAAATTGCGATCATTGCGTAAAAATATAAGTAGGCGCGACACAAATCTTGAATAAAAGAGTAGCCCTGCACAGAAGTAGCATTAAACTAGCCAATAACAGGAAATTGTACGTCTCTCAACATTTACACTAATGCAGTGGAGGCAAATTCAGAGTAATGCCTACCTACCAAAATGCAGATTATGACACGCTCATGTTGCAGGAAGAAATATTTATAAAATATACTAGCCTTCTTTCAACAAAACAACATGAAAAACCTAAGACACCCACAGACACACTAAATTCAAACGTACTAAAAAAACAAAATCGCTGAAAACAGTTTTGAAGTATAAAGTTGAAATCAAATTTCGCAAGTCAGTGCAAAAAAATTGACCAAGGAAAGGTGACGAAAGGGACTTAACGTGCGAGTGTGAAAAAACCCAACAAACACGTACGTATATGAACTTTCTGACCTGCTCACCACTTATCTATATATACTCCAATAGTTTGCCTATCATAAATTAAACGGAGCTCGATATGCAAAGTCACAAGTTTATTCGCCTGAAGAGAGTCAACTTTAGACTCGAAACACGTGCAGCGGCACAAATACCATTATGGGCACTTAATATATCATATAAAAAGCAAGTAATATTATTAATAATAACAACAATATATTTATAAAAGTTTCACGGCTTCTCGCACTTTTTCTTCTCACTCAGTCACCCTCTATCCCTCTCTCTCTCTCTCTCTCTCTCTCTCTCTCTATATATATATATATATATATATATATATATACCAAGCTGTGAGTTGATTTGACTGTTGCAATGATAAAACTTGGTGGGATTGATAGATTGAATGATTCATTTTCGACAACTTATTAACTTATTGCATGTCATTTAAAATTAGAGGGCAAAAAATTGTGGTTTAGTGATAAAAGTCTTACTATTTAACCCATAGCTGGGGAAAATATGTGGATTCATAATTTTTTTCCGCATAACTGAAGATAACACAAATGGAATTGGAACTCTCTTATTAACAATTCCGGGCAATTACCCTAAAATCCAGGCTTACAGCAACTGATATACCCAGGTCAATAGTTGTTTCCAGTTTTGATTTCCTGGTATCAATATCGAATTTGTTGCACTATTGTAAGAACTGCAACCTTGAAACTTCTGAATATCGTTTCTTATGTCTTTTTCTATGGGTGTATGAAACTTGTTTAAAATCAGACCACTCCTTCTATAACCCGATTATTTAATTATCGATTTTTGATATTTATCGGAGGTACCTCGACACAAAATCTAACTAAGAACACTCGCAGACGCTTATAGTACAACTATGCACATTTTCAAGAAAATCGGTTCAGCTGTTTCGGAGTCTATAGGTAACGGACACACACACACACACACAAAGTTCCATTTATAAATAAATTTAGATAAGACTATATGCTTGCAGTGAGTTTGAAAGTTTGGTGAGAATTGGTGAGGCAGTGAGTTTGAAAGGTTGGAGGATTGGTGTGGCATATACTATAAGACTATAAGCTTGCAGTGAGTTTGAAAGTTTGGTGAGAATTCAGAATGTGTATGATGACGAGATTTGTTTGGTAGAATGTTGCTATCCTGTAATCTTATCAGACTTTGTCATATTTAAATACGCCACAAAGAATTGATGGAGATGTTCGGCAGCCTCGACATATTTGGGAAAGACATTAGAGAATCTTTACTGGCATTAAACCGCCCGCATACTGACAGGTAACGAATTCAGCAGATATACAAAGATTGTAAGTGGCGTAAGAAAAGTATGTGTCTTTTCACCGGATCTATTCAACCTGTACAGTGAGACTATTCTGAGGACCCTAGAAGTTATGCCAGGATTCGTCATTGCAGGCCACAATTTAAACAACATAAGGTACGCAGATGATACAGTGCTGATAGTAGACATGGAAAAGAAAACTACAAGACCTCCTAAAGAAGGTAGCTGAAGAGAGTGACAAGAAAGGACTACAATTAAACTGCAAGGAAACCGAATGCATAGTCATCAGCAAAAAGGGCAGTCCAAAATGCCAAATACAAGCGAGAGATACTAAAATCAAGCAGGTACAAAAATTCAAATATCTGGGAAGTGTTCTAACAGAAGACGGAAAGTGCGACACAAAAAGCGAATTGGCATGGCGAAGGAAGCATTCCAGAAGTTGAGTAAAGTATTAAGAAACAGAACAATTTCGCTAGAAACAGAGAAGAGAGTACTGGATTGCTATGTGATGTCAGTTTTTCAATATAGCAATGAATGCTGGACAGTGTCATCGAGGATGAAGAAAAAACTTGAAGCAACTGAAATGTGGTTCTACAAAAGGATGCTGGGAATATCATGGGAATAGCATGTGAGTAATGATGATGTTTTAGAAAGAATGGAAACGAAAAGGAAATACTGATCATCAGAAAGAGAAAGTTGAAGTTCCTGGGGCATGCAATGAGAAAGGAGGGCTTGGAGAACCTGATACTAACAGGCCAGATAGAGGGGAAAAAGAGACAGGGGAAAGCAGCGGATAACATATTTGAAGGACTTGATCAGGTGGATGACGGAACGAGAGTTGAGTGGTATAACAGGATAAAGCGTGCTAAGAGCCACCAGTGATAGAGAGATGTGGAAAGGCCATGATCGCCTTCGTCCTGAAAAGTCAGGGCACATAGAAGAAGAAGAATATTTATGAAAATTTACGAGAAATATATTATGTATTCTAAACATTATTCACCGGACGGTAAGTGATTGAGTGGAAGCGATCATGAAAAGTGCAGTACGTTTTAGAAGACATTCACCTCTTTAGTCAGCTTCATTGAAAACTAGCAGTATAGACCGGCGTTGCTCGGGTGTAATGAAAGCTTTAAAATTAATCCATGATTCTGGAGCTCAGACTCTTTGGACGTTGGCACGAAAGACTAAAAAGTTTCCAGTTAAAGCGAAATTGTAGACTGAAAGAAAAATGAATGGATGTAAGTCAAATTTTGATGTCCTAGTATCGATTTATATATATATATATATATATATTATCGATTTTCTGCACTATTGTAAGAACTGCAACCTTGAAACTTCTGAATATCGTTTCTTATGTCTTTGTGTTTGAGTGTATCAAATTTGATTAAAATCGGACCACTCCTATAACCCGATTTTTTCGATTATCGATTTTCGATATTTTTCGGGGGTACCTCGACACAAAACCTAGCTAAGAACACTGGCAGACGCTTATAGTACATCTGTGTAAATTTTCAAGAAAATCGGTTCAGCCGTTTCGGAGTCTATAGGTAACGGACACACACACACACACACACACACACACACACACACACACACAGACAAAGTTCCATTTATAAATAAGTTTAGATTGTAAGTATTCATTAAGTCATGAATCAGGCTAGTTTTATCTTCCCGATCGACTCGTCAGTCATTCACGCAGATATCTAGATCAATATGAGGAATACCGTCGTATCGATAACTGCGTTATTTAATCGTAACCGCGCCCAGTGTCTTGTAATATTATTATGAAACGCATTGTTTTTTTTCCCGTTCGGTAGAAGCCTGCTACAGAGGCTGTTGTCATCATCATCATCGTTAAGAGAAGCAGTAGTTTAGACGGTTAACTGCAGGCGAATTTTATTTCGCTTCTACGCGTTACTGCTACTATTTCCATTGTCCTTGTATGCACAGCGGCGCCCGGGAAATGTCCAATCGAACTGGCACCCGTGAGAGGCGCTAAGTTGAAACTCTGGGAAGCGAGAGACGAGTGATCGCTCGCTCGGAGACTAACTTGATGATGGTCTGATAATGACAAACATTAACTTAGTGAATTACCAGTCCAAATAGCAGTAGATAAATGGAGTAAGTTATTGTTGCACCAGCTTCTAAGTAGGGTTAAACTGGTTGCTATGAAACTCATCATTTGAAACCTGAGATTTTACTTCAGCTTGAACGTCAATCTCTGGCGTTGGTGAAGTTTATACAACTACCACAAATCTGCGTTCACTATTTACGTTTTTCGTAGTCAACTCCTGAAATAAACAATTCTTAAATTTTACGTTGATCCATTTTGGAGAATTAATGTTTTAGAATTAGAAAACTTATACTGGATATTTCCTAAGAAATACTGTTTTTCTTTATAAACTTATTGAATTCCCTACATTTACTTAGGCGCAAATACCCTTGGGAAAGGTATTAATTCGTTTCTTCCCTCCAGTTATGGGTTAAATAACAGGACAGATAGGGTTCTATAGACTTAGCTGGCAACTAGTCTACCACAGAAAGTAATGGCGATCTATTGCGTGATAATCTTTTGCCCAGTAAGTTATGTCTCTTTGTATCACGTATGGCACTAAACTGACTAATAGCGTATTTTAAAAAAATCGATGATGAATATCAAATTTATCTTCCTTTAATATTGATGATATTTTTAAAAAAATATTTCTAATCAAAACTAGATTAAACATTAATATATTGCAATGCCTTCAAAACACAATAATAGAGGTGAAGTTAGGTAAAAAAAATATTTTTCTTAACAGGCACAGTGACACAAAATAAAACTTAAGCGGTAGAAAAAAAGGAAAATCAGATATTAAAAGTGTGTGTGTGGGGGCGGCTAAATGAAATGTTAAAAAAGGGTGTAAAACCGATGCTAACAGAAATGGGTCTAAATCAGATGTTAAATGAGGAGATAAATCCATTGGGGACTAAGACGTATATTAAATTTTAAAATCTACTGATTCTTTAATTTTTATTTGACTCTCATAAAAAGAATATCTATCATCTCTTATTCTATCTGGGATCTGTTTTGATTTTAAATACACAGTTGCTTTGCCGTTCCATTTTGTACATATTCTCTGGAATAGAACCTATTGATTGTTTTCTGGAATGAAATCGATAGACATTTTCCTGAAATGAGACTGGTATACCTTTTTCTAGAATGAGAACGATAGACCTTTTTTCTGGAATGAGACTTATAGACTGTTTTCTGGAATGAGACCGATAGACATTTTTCTGGAAAGATCAAAGTGACTTTTTCGAGCTGTTGTATCTTCGAAATCACCATTAGACTCATGTAAATCATCCCTAATTTTCTTTACTGTCCTCAGATTGACTAAACACATGTTCATACTGCAGCTTCAGGCACGAATTGCCAATCATCAATTTAGACGCCATTTCTAGATTTCTGGCTGAGAGAATTTCACCATGATGCCCTGTTTCTCACAGACGGTGCCCACCTGACTCTACCATAGAGCTGTCCACAAAATAAAAAAGAAATAACACGCATACACGAAATTAAAAATATAAAATGGCACAATTTACTAATAGCACTTATATATATATATATATATATATATATATATATATATATATATATGCGTGACTCTTCAGAAATGAATTGCGTTCTCTCGGTGACTGGCGTCTGTATACACTGCTTATATACAAGACGTTAAAATTTCCCTTCTCTGATGCCATGCGGCGATGGCTTAGGGAGTAGAGACTCCGACTGAGACCAAATCGGTGGAGTTTCGATTCCGGCCAGAAGCAAGTGGGTATATCTAGCCACACTGATGTGCTGTGATACAGCGAAACGGGCTTGTATGTGGATGACTAATATATATATATATATATATATATATATATATATATATATATATACTTCTAATTAATACTAGATTCGCATCAATTCAGCAATGAACACTCTCAGCTATTGGGCGTGTATAATGATAATATACAAGCTAAAAATTCTGCCTCCTTCTACCGAGCGTCCATACCTCAGAGGTAGAATCGTCGACTGACGCCAATTCGGTCGGATTTCAATCATGGGAAAAAACAATCGGATGTCACACCGTACTGATGAGCTGTGATACAGCGAAACAGATCTGTCTGTGGATGACTATATATATATATATATATATATATATATATATACTAATGATGAACATAAATCTGTTCCTTATGGTTCGATGCAACGGAATTTGATGTACGCAGAAATTATCAGGCACAAAGTGAAAACAACTGCTGTAAAATTTCAGTTGAAACTTTGCAATGATTTGTTTGCGTCTGACGATTGCCACATGCATGAAAGTCAGTTTTGCACCTAAACGGTGACAAAAAATTTATGTTTATTTAATGAATGCGACAGCACATAGCTGACCGCAAGTTCGGCTCCAAGGACTATTGGAGGATTTGTAAACGGGTGCTCAACAATAGGAAATCCTCAATACCTCCCTTAATCCATGGATTTGACGTTCTCACGTCATCTGCTGAGAAAGCTGAGTGCTTTGCCCGCAGATTCTCATCCAACTCCACACTCGACTCGTCCGGAGTGCACCCACCCGACTTCCCTATTAGAACTGAGGCCAAACTGCATGACGTATATATTACCCCGACAATAGTATCCAGAGTAATTTCAAAACTCGACCCCCATAAGGCGTGTGGAGACGATGGAATCCCGGTGATAGTCCTTAAGAGGTGTGTCCCTGAACTTTCCCCTGTCCTCTCTAAACTGTTTAACTACTGCCTTTCTGCTTCCTGCTTTCCTGCATGCTGGAAATTCTCCTCAGTCGTTCCTGTCTTTAAGAACTGTGGTGAACCCTCGGACCCATCCAACTATCGCCCGATCAGTCTTCTACCAATATTCGGGAAAGTGTTCGAGGCTATAATAAATGCTGAAATAGTTCATCATCTCACCGCCCACAAACTGTTCTCCGACAGGCAATATGGATTCCGATTTGACAGGTCCACAGCCGACCTGCTAACTACTGTAACGGAGTACATGCTACAGGCCCTTGATGAGTCTGACGAGGCTCGCGCGGTTGCTCTGGATATCTCCAAGGCTTTCGACAGGGTTTGGCACCCTGGCCTCCTATGCAAACTACGCGGTTATGGTATTACCGGTCGCCTGCTTGACCTAATCCAATCTTTCTTAAATAACCGCAAAATGAAGGTCGTTCTGAATGGGCGTGCCTCTTCGTCCTACAGCACGAATGCTGGTGTCCCACAAGGCTCTATCCTGGGCCCAACGCTCTTCCTTATTTTCATCAACGACCTCCCAGATGAGATCAGGTCCCAAGTAGGCATCTACGCAGATGACACTACAATATACTCCCGCTCCAGTAAGAAACCTGTCGTGGCGGACAGACAAAATCTCGCTGCTGACCTTGAGCGGGATCTACACTCTGTGGTGAACTGGGGCAAGAAGTGGCTTGTCAACTTCAATTCCTCGAAGACCAAGCTGTTGTCTGTCAACCATTACAGGCAACCTCTTCTGCCTCCCATAAGCATGGACCAGATGATTCTCCCGGAGAGTAATACACTACGCCTCCTCGGACTTACCCTGTCCTCAGACCTCAAATGGAAGCACTATATTGAATCCATAGCAAAATCTACTGCTAAGAAGATTGGGTCACTATGTCGATCCAGGATGTTTTTTCCACCTGAATCCATCCTGCATATATACAAGTCAACCATCCGTCCGTGCATGGAGTACTGCTGCCATTTATGGTCAGGTGCCCCTGCCGTTCTCCTCAGTGTTCTCGACAAGCTCCAAAGGAGAGTCTGTAATGTGATAGGTTCTGATCTGGCGACTCGTCTGCAGCCACTTTCCCATCGTCGAAATGTGGCCTCCCTCTGTCTCTTCTATAAATACCTTCATGGCTTCTGCTCGGATGAGCTTAAGTCACTGATGCCTCCTCAACAGGTGTTTACCCGTTCAACCAGACTGGCAACTGGGTCCCACCCATTCACAGTCAGGTTAGCCAAACGCAGACGACAATTCTACTCCAGCAGCTTCCTCTCTCGCACTTCCCGCCTGTGGAACTCACTCCCGTATTCTTGCTTTCCTGACGGCTACGACCTCCAGAAATTTAAAAGCAAAGTTAATACTCACCTACTAACCACTGGCCTCTAGCTCTCTCCCCTCCCCTGTATAACCTTCCCTTTCTCTCCGCCCATGTACCTGTCATTGCACCTGCTTTCTCAGTTTTCTATTGTTCCTTTCTAACTAGCTTGTACTCCTCACTCTTTTCTAATTAATCTTTCTACATTTATGTAACCCCCTGCACATCAGTGGCGTTTCTGCCTTGCTCGGGGTGAAATGATTAAAAAAAAAAAAAAAAAAAAAAAAAAATATATATATATATATATATATATATATATATATATATAAATGCATGTGTGTTTCTATATATTTGAAGACATGGTAAAATCCATACATATATAAAAGATAAAACACATATACATACAATAAATAATATATATATATATATATATATATATATATATGTACACTTATGCAATCTGTTTTTAGATTTATATGCATATAGAGAGTGGGTGGAAAGAGGGATATACTGTATTCCATACGTACCCACACATCCACAGACACACACACACACACACACACATACACACACACACACACACATATATATATATATATATATATATATATATATATATACATGTGTTTGTGTATCTGTGTATTAACAGGGAGAGAGGCGGTGTAATAATGTAACGTGATTCTATTTAGTATCTTATATTCATACACACACACACACACACACACACACATATATATATATATATATACACGTATGTATGTATTGAAATGAAATCAAATGAAAAGAACAGAAACCGGCTGGTCGTGATAAGACGTCTGGAAACAGTTAGAAGCCTGTTAGGAAGATAAGGAAGCAAAGATTTAAGTTTATAGCAGACTCATATCTGCTTCAATTCTTTTGAAGTCCATTTTCGTCTAATGCCTGCATTCGTGTTTGTCTTGGAGAGGCCTGTCAGGAACTCACTTTTATTGACTCCATTTATTTTTTTACTTGCTTCTGTTTGGGTGTGGGACCTTGTCATCACTCTTTTGCCCGTAATAACCCACCCATCTACCCATTCAAGATACTACCTTTAACATGTGTACCCAAGCAACCAGTATAATATCATTAACGACGAGGATCAGGGTGTTTTTCATACAAGTACAATTACGGGTTGTTACTGTGTGACGGCGTTCTGAATTACGACATCCTATTGATATTATTAAGTGTTATTCATTTAGAAAAAGGGCATTTCACGTCGTATGTAAATATTTTACAATTTTTAATTCTATTTTTTTTATTCTAGTGGAAAATTCAAAGACTTATTAACTGCCCTACTTCTAGATTTCAACTGGAAACAACATATGGCCAGTGAAGAATGATATGGAACTTTCCAAATATTACGGACATTATGCATAAAAAAGGAAATACAGTTTAGTGTATATTGATGAAAATGTAAACAAGAAAATGTATACATCTTCTTATAAAGGAAGTGGCGGAAATACCTCCCACAATTTTAACTCACTTGTGTTGCGCTTGGGTTCTATAGCCTTGGTTGGCAACCAGTCTACCAGAGAAAGCAATGGCAACCTACTGCGGGATAATCTTCTGCCCAGTCAGTCATGTCTCTTTCGAGACATGATCGCCCAAGCGTGTATCGCGTATGGAACTTAACTGACTGACTGTGTTGCGCTAGGGAACTTCGACAAGTAGCAATTGTGTATATATCTGGTTAATGACATACCACTTGCTTTTATAAACCATCAGTTACCATCATCGATTGAACAGGTACACTCCGTATGTTTGCCGATAAAAGTTTTTTAAGCATGGTGAGTCTGCCATTGCAACACAGAGAAAAAGAAAGTTACCTGGAAGGCCAAGAATCTTTTGAACTACCGGGTGTTGAAAAACTTCAGAAATTGTCTACAACAGTGTATGAGTCCGCCATTTGGAGGATATCATTTTTAAAACAAACGGATAAAAACTCTAGTTCTTTGTTTAAACAACAGTGAAATAATTTAAAATAGCTGTTTCCTTGCTCTTTTTGTCGACTTTTCAAATGTGGAAATATTTTTGCCGCACCCTGGACTATGGTATCCAATCTATGGATAGACCAGTGAAAACCTCCATCAATCAACTTATAGACGACACTAATCACTAGGCAATAAATGTATAGACGCATTGATGATGGAGATGGTTGGAAAGAAATAGCCATGTATGTTCGCTTCGATTAGCTATAGATCAGATTATAGGTCATATAACTGCGTCATTCGCGACTAGAGCATTTGATATGCTTTTCTGAAATTTCAAATATTGATTAATCAGGAAACTCTACCTTTAAAAGGGATGGAAGAACATTAATTATTTAATTAATTTCCTTTTTTCTGTTTCATAGCAAATCTGCGTCAATATCAATGCCTCGTACAAATCGTATTAATACGCCTGCTAAATGTGCGTTGTATTGCAGTGGATATCGGCTCGGAACGAGAAATCAAAGAGCCGGGTTCGAATTCCGGTTGAATTCGTTGCTTTCACACTCGCGCAAATACCCTTGAGAAAAGTATTAATCCGTCGCTTCGCTCCAGCTATGGGTTAAATAGCAGTACGTATTGGGTTTTATAACCTTGTTTGGCAACCAGTCTACTGCAAAAAGTAATAGCAACCTATTGCGGGAAAATCTCTTACCCAGTCAGTCATGTCTCTTTTGAGACATGATCGCCCAACCGTGGGATTTAATAATATAATAAAAGCATTATTCTGATGATCGTACAAATTAATAAGAGAAAGCCTTGTTAAATTTTACCTCTGCAATATCCTTTTAGAATTTACTCAAAATGGCTTGGATAGGAATATACTACATGGAGCATGTGGTAGATGAAGTAGTTGCAAACAAAATAAAGAGTAAAGAGGAAGTTTTCGAAAGACGTAATGAGACAAAGAAGGCTTTAAAGGCCCACAGGATGTAGCGAAGGTAAGACAAATGATAGCAATTAATCTACATAACATGTGTTTAAACTCAAATTCTGCTCCATCAGCTTCTTCTCTTGCACTTCCTGCTTGTGGAATTCACTTCCGTTTACTTGCTTTTCTCTACAGCAAAGAATTCAAGAATTCAAATGTATAGTCATCTCCTATCTCGACCCGGACTGGTATCATCTGTTCGAGTCCGAGCTATGGGTAAATAGTTAACTCCCAAACTGGGGTCAAAACACTATTAAATAAATAGACTTTTATAGAAATATATACATAAATACATAAAAATAACCTTTTATAGAAAAATATTACCAACAATATATTTTGAAGGAAAAAATTATTATCAGCAAAACATTTTTGAATACAAAACTGGAAGATATTTTCAGTTTTCTAAAAAATAAAAGAATAAAAACAAAAAATTTTCATTAAAATCTGACTAAATCAACCATCTCATTTTAACCGTTCATTAGAAAAAACATAGCTGAAAAACCCACCAATTATTGTTGGTAATATATTTCCTTCAAAAATAAATATTTTTCTATAAAAGGTTATTTTTATGTATTTATGTATATATTTCTATAAAAGTCTATTTATTTAATAGTGTTTTGACCCCAGTTTGGGAGTTAACTATTTACCCATAGCTTGGATTCTAACAGATGATACCAGTCCGGGTCGGGGTGAACCTGGGGACAACAACATGTTCCTCAAACCTCATAATCAGAGGCCTTGCTGCCGGATGAAGTTTACCGTCATACCCAGGACAGGTTACCTTTTGAATTGCTCTGTGGTCATGCCAATGCGTCCTCGGATCTCAGGGTTGAACATTTGATCCTCAGTAAGAACGCTTCCAAGGAATTTAAATGTTTTTTACTTGTTTTATTTTAGTTTCTCTGACTTATAGCTGGCATATTAGGCTCTTCTTCTTAATGGTGATCATACAATCAGTTTTCTTGAAGTTTATGCTCAGTGCTTTCTTATTGTTTTCTCTTGCTACCTTTTGTAGGAGGTCCTGCATTTTTATTTTCCTGTTTGCTATCAACACTGTGTTATCTTCGTATTTTATACTGTTGAAATTGTGGCCACCAATGACAGATCCTGGCAAGGATTTTATTTCCCTCAGAATTGTTTCACCGTATAATTTGAATAGATAATTTGAATAGATCCTTGTCTTACGCCCCTTTCTATTTTTGTAGACCTGCTGAATTCATTTCCTACCCGTCAGTCAGTTAAGTGTAATATGTGATACACGCTTAGGGCGATCATGTCTCGAAAGAGACATGACTGACTGGGCAGAAGATTATCCCGCAGTAGGTTGCCATTGCTTTCTGTGGTAGACTGGTTGCCAGCCAAGGCTATAGAACCAAATCAGCCCTATTATTTAACTCATAGCTATAGGAGGAAAAGATGTATTATATTATTAAGTTGTAATTATAGGGAGTTCAGTTTATTACTTCATAATAATATAAAACTGTTCCCCCACTTTATGACCAGTAGAATCCTTAATGATGTTTTCAACTATTATATTCAGTCATTCAGTTAAGTGCCATACGTGATACACGCATTGGGCGATCATGTCTCGAAAGAGACATGACTGACTGGGCAGAAGATTATCCTGCAGTATGTTGCCGTTGCTTTCTGCGGTAGATTGGTTTCCAGCCAATGCTATAGAACCCAATCTGGGCATGCCTCTTCATTCTACAGCACAAATGGTGGTGTCCCACAGGGCTCTATCCTGGGCCCGACGCTCTTCATTATTTTCATAAATGACCTCCCAGATGAGATCAAGAGCCAAGTTAGATTAACCAAATGCAGGTGACAATTCTACTCCCTCAGCTTCTTTTCTCGCACTTCCCGCCTGTGGATCTCGCTTCCATATTCTTGATTTCCTGACGGCTACATCCTACAGAAATTTAAATGCAATTTCAATACTCATCTCTTAACCAGTTGACTCTAGTTCTTTCACCACCCTGTATATCCTTTTCTTTCTCTCCACCTTTGCAACTGTCATCACACCTATATTCCCATCCCTCTCTTGCTCCTTTCTAACTGGTTCGTCTTCCTCTTCACTCTCTTCTACTTAATCTTTTTACTCTTATGTAGCCCCCTGTACATCAGTGGCATTACCGCCTTGCTCAGGGTGGTACGATTTAAAAAATATCTTTTTTCGGTCTGATTTGATTCTTGCGAACATAGAGTATGGTAGGAGGAATCTGAAACAAGGAACAGAGTATTTTTCTAGGGTTTTTATCAATAAATTAGGTGAATTCCACTTGAAATCATGAGTAAAAATGAGACTTAATAGGCCGCAAAGAGAATTGTTAAAAGTACGAAGTAAATTCAGCATCTAGCCGGTAATGGCGAGACATTATTAGTTAACTTTGGAGATATTTAATGTTTACAAGCCAAATACAGATTATCACTTTAATTGACAGCAAATAACCCTGAGGAGTGAGAACATCATAGCGGTGTTCTCACGTCACTTCAAAATCGGCATGAATCTGCTCAGTTAAACTGATAAACATTTTTGTATTTATCAAAACTCTATCTCCAATATCTATCACTTTAAAAACCTGCTTGCCAAAATACATTTTATCAGTAAAACCTCTAAAAAGACTTGGCTTTAAAAATTATCACAATTAAGCTCTCTCTCTCTCTCTCTCTCTCTCTCTCTCTCTCTCTCTATATATATATATATATATATATATATATATATATATATATATATATATATATGCGTTACTATGGTGTAATGAATTGAGTTCTCCCGGTGACTGGCGTGTGTATACACCGTATATATATAATACATTAAAATTTCCCCTCTCTAATAGGATGCGTCTTGGCTTAGAGAGTAGGGACTCCGACTAATACCAAATCGGTCGAGTTTCGATCCCGGTTGGTAGCAAGTAGATGTCTAGGCACACTGACGAGCTGTGATGCAGCGAAAGAAGCTTGTATGTGGGTGACTACATATTATCAGGAACATGTTTCAAATATGCACCTAATAATTGCATAACGCATAAAACTCGGAATATTGCCATAGATGTCAGATAATATGTATATTTTTAATTAATTAATATATATATATATATATAATACAGCTCTGTTCATACATTGAGCATTGTTTTATTAACACCTGAATGATAATGCTATACATATGTACACCCTCCTCATATGTATATTTATTAATTAACGTCTCTCTCTCTCTCTCTTTATATATATATATACTAGCAGTATAACCCGGCGTTGCTCGGGTGTAATGAAAGCTTTGAAACTAATCCATGGTCCTGGAGCTCAGACTCTTTGGACGTTGGCACGAAATACTAAAATGCAATAGTTGTTTCCAATTAAAGCAAAACCGTAGACTGAAAGAAAATGTAAATCAAAGTTTGATTTCCTGGTATCGATATAAAATAAGTTCTTTTCGTCGCAAACTGAATTTTGAAGGCTAAATAAGTCCTCTGAGTAAATGGTATCACGGCTGAGACTAAAAACTACAATTATACCTACTTAGAGCCAAAGCCGAAGCTAAACTAAAATAGAAGGGCTGAAAAAATACAGACATACAGGCAGATAGTCAGACTCACAAACAAACATCTTGCCTTATTGTCATCCGCAGACAGATCTGTTTCGCCGTATCACAGCTCATCAGTACGGTTAGACTCCGATTGCTCTTTTACCCAGGATTGAAACCCGACCGAATTGGCGTCAGTCGGCAACTCTACCACTGGGCTACGGGCGTTTGGTGGAAGTAAGCAAACATTTTAGCACATATCATTATACGCGCCCAATAGCTAGAGAGTTCTAATTAATTTCACTGAATGAGCGATATATATATTATCGATTTTCTGCACTGTTGTAAGAACAGCAACCTTGAAACTTCTGAATATCGTTTCTTATGTCTTTGTCTACGCGTGTATCAAATTTGATTAAAATCCGACCACTCCTTCTATAACTCGATTTGTTCGATTATGGATTTTCGATATATATCGGGGGTACCTCGACACAAAACCTAGCTAAGAACACTGGCAGACGCTTATAGTACAACTGTGTAAATTTTCAAGAAAATCGGTTCAGCCGTTTTGGAATCTATAGGTAACCGATACACACACACACACATACAAACACACACACACATACACACGCAGGCAAAGTTCCATTTATAAATATGTTTATATATATATATATATTTATATGATGTGATGAGTTTTCTCATATATATATATATATATATATATATATATATATATATATATATATATGAGAAAACTCAACACATCATATAAATTGGTAATAAATTATAGTTCATTTCTACGAACTAATTAGATCATTTTTTTCAGACCACAATTTATTTGTTCCGTTCGGTACAAATATTTTCCAGGAATATTTATTTCAAAACCAAATAGAACTCAAGTAACAAGACCTAGAATAGAAACTTTAGCTTTACCTCGGGTAAGTAACACTAAGGTCAGAAGAAGCCGGAAAAAGTGACCATAAAGCCATTATGCACCTACTCATAAGCACATGAATATACTAAATCATGTTAATTGATTTCCATTTCGTTAAAAAAAAAATGTTTATTCCGGGAAAATATTTGAAATGAGTAAAGGCTGGTCTGAGGAAATGGAGTAATTAGTTCATAGAAGTGAATTATAATTTATAATCACTTTATATAATATGATGAGATTTTCTTTATATATATCATATTGCTCTTGATAACATGTATATATATATATATATATATATATATATATATATATATATAATATAATATAATTATATGGTTATGTCAATTTTACATTGCGACATAGAAATTTCTATGTTTCGAGATTAATTCTCATCATCAGGCAATGTGTGTGTGGTTGTGCAGATGATTTGCATTTAAATGACAAATAGTTTCGGTTTACTGTGAATGTATGTGGGTGTTTTTTTTTGTGTGTGTGGCTAATCAGAATGGAAATTCATTTTGGGGTTTGAGATTTCACACAAAAAAAAACCCACATCAAATATATATATATATAATAATAGAAATAAATAAATACTGTAAAGAAAAATGCATTTTTAAAAGTACAACTTTTTAGTAGTTTTTCCTATATATATATATATATATATATATGACGCAGATATACATGAAGGAGTTGGCCCGTGCCATAAAAAATGACGGCAAAATATTTATATCAATTCGTCCTCTTAAATGACGCCAACATATATAATGGCGTACCTACTTTTTAAAATAATGGATTGTATTTTTTATTAGTATTATATATATTTTTATATATTATATTTTCATGTTATTATTATTACATTTATAATAATGTAATAATACTACTATTATTTTCGTTCTCTTTTTCTTTCTCTTTTTTTCCTTTTGAAATCTTTCTATATTTCTCTTTTTTTGTTTTTTGAATGAGCGAGGAAATTTTTCTAGATTGCAGTTACAGATATGTATTCTCGATCTGGTCACCTCTTTCTATCTTTGTGAATCTACTGAGATCGTTACCTGTCCGTATGCAAGCCGTTTGCTGCCAGTAGAGATTCTTAATTACTCGACTGGAGAATTTCCTCTTTCTCCGATATGATTGTTCCATCCTTTGATTTTATGCATCCTGTTGAGGAGAAGGTTTTTTGTCCTGTCAGTTCTCTTATCTCTTTATGTATCTCTGCTTTATTGGTCCTGCTCATTCTCTCTACTTCTGCGCATTTGTTGTTAAGCGATAAAGGGCGCGTTCCAGAAGCTGAGCAAAGTACTAACACACAGGAAAATTTCACTAGAAACAAAAAAAAGAGTGCTGGATTGCTATGTGATGTCAGATCTTCAATACGGCAGCGAGTGCTGGACAATATCATCGAAAATGTGGACAAAACTGGAAGCAGCGGAAATGTGGTTCTACAGAAGGATGCTGCGGATATCGTGGACTGAATATGCAAGCAACGATGAGGTGTTGGAAAGAATGGCAACCAAAAGGAAATTAATACTGAGCATCAGGAAGAGACAACTGAAGTTCCTGGGACACGCAATGAGGAAGGAGAGCTTGGAGAACCTGATACTGACTGGCCAGGTAGAGGAAAAGAGAGACAGAGGAAGGCCGCGGATAACATATTTGCAGGGCCTGGTCGGGTGGATGACAGAACGGGGGTTACCAGGAGTAAGAGGAACAAACATGCTAAGGGCCACATGGGATATGGAGACGTGGAGGGCTATGATCGTCTACGTCCTGAAGGGACAGGGCACATAGAAGAAGAATGCTTAGCTGCGAAATATTTATTACCCGTGGATTTGTAGAATATCCAATTTCTTTTCAAGAATCTCTCTCTCTCTCTGTATATATATATATATATATATATATATATATATATATATATATATTGGTCTTTATTATAATAAGAAGGATTCTTGATAGTATTCTTAATAAGTTATGACAAGCCGACGAAAGATCAAACAATCACAAAGAGTAAAATTTATTGTACTATTCGCAATCACCTCAAAAGCTCTAAAAGTGTTAGTTCTAAAATAATAAAGTATAATAATACTGGTTCATTAATGTCGCCTAAACAGCAGAGCGGCCGAATGAAACAAATTCACGGATGATTTAAAAACTCTATAGTCAATTGTTTTGACCGAACTGTAGATATTGCCTCAGTTGGGAAGATGGTTTTGAATCATGGTATTGCATTCAATTTGAAAGTTGAGGTTTGTACGCTTTAAATGTTGAAACAAAATATATTTTTCCAGCTCGAAACGGTTTTTGGAGGAAACCTAGTTTAAATATTAAGTTTAAGTCAAAATCCTCGCTTGGTAATGTTACTCTGATCAGTAAAATTCTTATAGCATAGTCGTATAAGATTTATAATTTACTAAAGCTTTGTATATGGACAAGATGCATAGCACAGTACATTATTACTAAATCATTTTGCCACTAAATATGACCGTCATTTGTTTCAAAGAATAATTACACTGGACTATTTTGATATATTATGGTGTAATATGTTATACAGTGCAGTAGTTTTTTTTTTATATCTATTTTCTTTAAAACGTTCTTGCTACTCACATGCTCAGTTCATGGTATTCTCAGTATCCTTCTGTAGGACAATTTTTCTGCTGCCTCACTTAATAGTGGTAAAGAAAATAAAAAACATGTTGGCATATCAGGCAGCAAGGGAAAATAGAGAATGACTCTGTTAAGTACCACACGGGATACACGCTATGGGCGATCATGTCTCGAAAGAGACATGACTGATTGGGCAGAAGATTATCCCGCAGTAGGTTGCTATTGCTTTCTGCAGTAGACTGGGTGCCAACGAAGGCTATAGAACCCAATCTGTCCTGCTATTTGACTCATTGCTAGAGGGGCAAGAAAGGTAGTATATTATTAAGTAGTAATTAGTGGGGGATCAGTTTATTACTTCATATCAATATAGAACTGATCCCCCACTTTATGAACAGTAGAATCCTTAATGATGTTTTCAACTATTATCTTCAGTCGTTCAGTTAAGTGCCATACGTGATACACGCTTTAGGCGATCATGTCTCGAAAGAGACATGACTGATTGGGCAGAAGATTATCCCGCGGTAGGTTGCCATTGCTTTCTGCGGTAGACTGGTTTCCAGCCAAGGCTATAGAACCCAATCTGTTCTATTATTTAACCCATAACTGAAGGTAGGAGACGGATTAATACCTTTCGTAATGGTATTTGTGCATAAGTGTATGTAAGGAATTCAACAGGAATTCGAACTCGGCTCCACCGATTTGTCGTTCCGAGTCGATATCCATTGCAACGCTCATCTTTGTAAAAATAAATCAAGACAAATCAACATGGTAATAATACATTTTTTTTTTACATCTGAATTTTATTTGGGTTATTTTTGTAAATATTTTTGCAGTTATAACTAAATTTGGTAATAATACATTCTTTTTATTATTTATAATTTTATTCGGGCCATTTTCAAAAATATTTTTGGAAGATAAAATTATAGCTAAATTTTGTAATAAGGTAACACTATTTTAGCCTGGCTGAACAAAAGTAATTAAATTAGTGGTATTATTAATTGTTGCAAATAAGATGGAAGAAATTGTGTTGGTCCGTATTATTAATTTTTATAAATCGAAAAGAACCTACTAAAAAAAGTTGTTTGTTATAATATGAACACCAGTAATAAAATTTATTACAGGCAGAGGAAGGTAAGGGGTCGTAAAACCCAAAGTGTGGAGATATGAATGGAATTATATTTTGTGGGCGTGTTATTTGATAAACAGCCGAGTCAAGTGAGGTTATTGTTGACAATTGGAAATAGTTTGACTATGAGAAATACAATTGAAGCCTGAGTTACACCACAGATAAAAGAATTTTTTTTAAAACAAAACATAGTTTTGAATTATCAGAAAGAATTGTCCCAAATAAAAGGAAATATTTGATTGAACACTCCACCCACGTCTATTGAACAGGTGAAGAGGCTCATCCCTTGTTTCCTGTGTAGGATGCGGTTTCCGGTTTTCTCTTTTCCAATCTTTTTACTCTTTTCTTTTTTTTTTCAATTGGAGTAGATAGACTAAACTATTGCCCGGTTCACACTCCACCCCCGTCTATTGAACAGGTGAAGAGGCTCATCCCTTGTTTCCTGTTTAGGATGCGGTTTCCGGTTTTCTCTTTTCTAATCATCTCACTCTTATGTAGCCCCCTGCACATCAGTTGCTTGGGGTGATATGATTAAAAAAAAAAAAAGCACGACAACGCACTCCGACATACTTATATCTGAATGACTGTAGCTGCGAGTCTTTGACACTTGGTTAGTAAAACAGAATAGGTCAATAGAGCAAACCGATTTCAGAAACATGGTGTTATTTTTATAATTATATCGCCCCAAGCAAGGCATTTTACTCCCAATGTTGTGTAGGGGCTTACATATGATAGAACGAGTGACAGGTTATAGAGCAGGCTGGGAATACTGATGAGAGTGGAGTGGACGGAGAAATGAACATGAGAGAAAGGATTCAGGTTACTGAGATAAGAGATGACTGTTGACTTTACATTTAAATTGTTGGAGAATGTAGCTGTCGGGGAAGCAAGTAAACGGAAGGGAATTCCACAGGCGAGAAGTGCAAGAAAAGATGTTTATGGGGTAGAATTTGCGTGTAAATTTTATTGGTTTCAGAGTAAAAGGGTGGGACCTAGTTGCTTATCTTGTCGTTCGAGTAAATTCATATATAGTGGGCACCAGTAAGCTAAGTTCATCTGAACAGAAGCCGTGAAAGGATTTGTAGAAGACACAAAATAAGAAGAAAAATATGTTTTTGTAATTCATTACTGTTTTTTGAGGAAATTAGTTTAAAAATTAAGTTTAGTTCCTAGTGTTGGAATTCCTTTCTGGTGTTCAGTAAAAGCCTTATATTACAAGCCTTATAAAATTTATAATTTACTGAAGGTTTGCGAATTCTATATAGACAAGATGCTTGTGAATTACACTGAGCAATTTAATATATTATGAAAGGATATATTATACAGATGTGTTTTTATTGATGTTTTGAATAGATAATGCAAATTTAAAATATTTTGTCCTATAATTTGTACCCCGCAGTATTATAGTGTTATATAGATTTTATCTATTTTTTGATTTTATTAATTACTAGCAGTATAGCACGGCGTTGTTCGGTTGTAATGAAACCTTTAAAACTAATCCATGGTCCTGGAATCTCAGACTCTTTCGACGTTGGAATGAAAGACTAAAAAGCAATAGTTGTTTTGAGTTAAAGCGAAACCATGGACTGAAAGAAAAATGAATGGATGTAAGTCAAATTTTGATTTCCTGGTATCGGTATCAAATAAGTCTTTTAGTCGTAACTGAATTTTGAAGGCTAAATAAGTCCTTTGAATAAATGGTATCATGGCTGAGACTAAGAACTACAATTATACGTACTTAGAGCCTAACCCAAAGCAAAAACTAATATAAAAGGGCTGAAAAAATACAGACATACAGGCAGATAAACACACACACACACACACACACACACACACACACACACACACACACACACACACAAACATCTTGCCTTATATATATATATTTTCGATATTCTACACTATTGTAATAACTGCAACCTTGAAACTTCTGAATATCGTTTCTTATCTGTTTGTCTATGAGTGTATCAAAATTGATTAAAATTGGACCACTCCTTCTATAACCCGGTTTATTCGATTATCGATTTTCGATATTTATATGGGGTACCTCGACACAAAACCTAGCTAAGAACAGTCGCAGACGCTTATAGTACAACTGTGTAAATTTTCAAGAAAATCGGTTCAGCCGTTTCGGAGTCTATAGGTAACGGACACACGCACACACACACACACAGAGTCAAAGTTCCATTTATAAATAAGTTTAGATGATCTAGCAAATGATCTAACAAATCTTATTCGTTGACTTTTTTTGCAATATTTTACAATTTTTTTAACTCAGATTTTACTTCTTGAATACAGTTTAAAACTGCATATTTTGCCTGTGGTGATCTATAATTTAAATTCTGGTTTGAATATATTCTCAATTCAATGTATCTAATGAAAAAAATAACAACTTCAGTTGAATTTATTCTTGAAATAGTAAAATTTGCAGTTTGTTTCTAAACAATTATCTGCTGAAATTAGGTGAATAATGTTGCCATATCTGGTCAGGTGCTCCTGCTATCCACCTAGGGTCCTTGACAAAATCCAACGGAGAATCTGTAATGTGATCGATCCCGACTTGTCAACTCAGATACAGTCACTTTCTCACCGGCGCAATGTGGCTTCCCTGTGTCTCTTCTACAAATACTTTTACGGCTCCTGCTCCGACGAACTTAGCTCACTGGTGCCACCTATATATGAATTTACTCCAGCCATAAGATTAGCAACTAGGGCCCCCTCATTTTACTGTGAAACTATTAAAATGTAAACGCAACTTCTACTCCATCAGCTTCTTTTCTCTCACTTCCCGCCTGTGTAATTCCCTTTCGTTTACTTGCTTCCCCGACAGCTACAATCTCCAACAATTTAAATGTAAAGTCAATAGTCATCTCCTGTCTCACTAAATTGCATCCTCTCTCTCATGCTCCTTTCTTCGTCCACTCCACTCTCATTAGTATTCTCATCCTTCTCTTACCCACTTCCTGACATCCCCCTCTAACTTGTGACTCTTTCTCAGTACTTTCATCCTATGTAACCTCTGTACACCAGTGGCAGTAAACTGCCTTGCTTGGGGCGATATGATTATAAAAAAAGGTATTTTTGCAAATTTGTCATACGTTCAAATGCTTAAACTTTGGTGAAATGAATCTAACTTTTATTAGCGGTATATATCAAATCAGAGAATCGACGGATTAATGCCTATCACAGGAAGATGCGAGGAATTAATATCTTTCCCATGCGCAAATATCTTTGAGATAGTTTTAATCCGTCGCTTTTTGCTTAATCTATGGGTTAAATAGCAAGACCGATTGGGTTCTATAATTTTCGTTGGCAATCAGTTTACCACAGAAAATAATGGCAACATACACTAGAAAAATATTCTGCCCAGTCACTCATGTTTCTTTCGAGACATGATCGCCCAAGTGTGTATCACGTTTGGCTCCTAACTGAATGACTTATCACATCATACCTCAGCTTTTACACAAAATGAAATGTTGATTTTCTTAAAATGTGAACTATCAGCCTGCCCAGGAGAGTTTTTCGGTGATGAAGGTCAACTTTAATTGGGTTGATTCGCTAGGAAACACCATGACAAACGGTATAAATGTGACATTTCTTCCTAAATGTGTAAAAAAATGTCAGTTAAATTCATATTTATATGAGAGATGTTTACAAACTATACAGTTACCAATTCATTTGCTAAATAAATCCTACAATATATATATATATATATATTTAACAACAGGTTTGTGGTTTGAGAGCCTCTCCTGTCTTTGCAAAAATAATGGCTTTGTTATGCTGTAAAAACTTCAAGAACAATTACGAGAAGTTGAAATATAAATTGACGTTACGATACGAAATCTCTGAGGTTAATCAAGTTGAGAGAGTTTGGTTTGATTTTATGGCATATCAACACCTCGGCGGGTCATTTATTGCCAACTAAACTTTATTTCTTTCTTTCTGGTAATACCTTTTTCTTTCAACAATTTGTGGTTGTTTTTATATAGGTTTTGTGTCTAGTAATACTTTTTTCTTTTCGAGTATCAAGATTCATTGGGATTTGTTTTTAAGGGTAGGGTCCCCAAGTTCTACCCTTGTTATTTAACCCATAACTGGAGGGAAGGGACGGATTAATACCTTTCTCAAGAGTACCAGGGCTTGAGTGAATGAAGGGTATTCAACTGGAATTCGAACTCGGCTCACCGATTTCTCTTTCCGAGCTGATATCCACTGCACCATAACGCACATCCGTAACTATACGCTTACAGTACCTGGTATTCCCAAGCGGTCATCCATCTTAGTACTGACCAGACTCAACGTTGCTTAACTTCGGTGATCGAGCGAGAACTGGTGTATTCAACGTGATATGGCCGTAAGCACGCACATCCATCACTAAACACTTACAGCACCTGGTATTCCCAAGCGTTCACCCATCTAAGTACTGACCAGGCTCAACGTTGCTTAACTTCGGTGATCGAGCGAGAACCGGTGTATTCAACGTGATATGGCCGTAAGCACGCACATCCATCACTAAACGCTTTCAGCACCTGGTATTCCCAAGTGGTCACCCATCTATGTCACTGACCAGGCTCATCGTTGCTTAACTTCGGTGATCGAGCGAGAACCGGTGTATTCAACGTGATATGGCCGTAAGCCCGAGAGAGTTTGGGAGATCATCGGAGATAATGTTCGAGCAAAGCGACTGACGACAGTGATTGATTTGTGGTAAAACAGGCGAAAGAACAGAGCAAAATCAAGTTTGAACAATGCGACAAATTAGTGAACGAAAACACTAACGGATATGGACAACCAACTTACTATTATGTCCTTGGCATGTTTTATAAAGAATCCGTGTCAATATTAAATGATGCTGTTAGTTTAATATGTATGGGCAAGTCAGTTTCTTAATTTTTGACAGTATATTTTTTTTATGGAAAATAGTTTTTGTGCTTCAATTATCAATATACTTGAATCTTTTGGATACAAAATTACTATAGAACAAGTTTTATGAATAATTACTGTAAATTTTATAACAATTAAGTCCTTGAAATTTATACCTGAGTCTCCACAAAAGAAAAAAACTATTATACTACTTCTGTTAGAGCACACAAACGGACTTCATTACATACACAAAAATACACATATAAAAACACGCATAGTCACAGACAGACACGCACGCACACACACACACACACACACACACACACACACACACACACACACACATATATATATATTTATATATATATATAGAGAGAGAGAGAGAGAGAGAGTGAGATGAATATGCATAGATAAGTATTGTAAAATTTAAATGGATTGATACGAAGAAAAAATATAATTTGATTAATATGAACAGATTGAGATAGATATCAATAAACTGAGAATCATAGATTAAAATCAACAAAATGGAATAGATATTAAAAAATGAGATAGATATGGGCATATATATATATATATATATATATATATATATATGCAAATGGAAAGTGTCATTTAGACAAAATCCCAAATGAGATCCTATTAATATTAATCTTAATACTAAAAATGATCCAGGTAGAAGCTTCGTTATAAATAACATTATCTATTTACAGAGCCAAATATGTATATTTTCCAATAAAACTTCGAAATCACATGTGCCGTGAGATCATTTCCTTGAAGAATACTCGCTTCGACAGTGACCAAATTTTTATTATGAAAGATATTATTACTGTGATTTCGGCCGAGAACAACTAAGATGGAACAATACAATATAGCCAATTTCAGCCACGGGGTTTAGTCAATCAATAGTGGTGCCGAGCGAGATAGCATGAAGAATTCAAAATCGACCATAGTTAGATTCGAACTTGGGTCACGTGGTTGTAAAACAAACAAATATTATATAGATATATATACATATATATATATCAACACAATGTTTATATATATATATGCATATATGAACATATATATATATATATATATATATATGTACATATCTATCTATCTATCTATCTATCTATCTATCTATCTATATATATATATATATATATATCAACACAATGATTATATATATCTATATATATATATATATATATGTGTGTGTGTGTGTGTGTGTGTGTATATATCTATATAATATTTGTTTGTTTTACAACCACGTGACCCGAGTTCGAATCTAAGTATGGTCAATTTTGAATTCTTCATGCTATCTTGCTAGGCACCATGATTATATATATATATATATATATATATATATATATATATATATATATATATGATTTTATATATATATATATATATAAGTGAGATAGATGGATACATCTAGCGTCTGAAGATAAGGAGATTTTTTATAAAGCCAAAAGAATTTCTTAAGCACTTATTCCATTTGGAATTTTATTTTTTTCCTTTGCTCTAAAGTCAGTTTGTCATGTTTCAGCGCTCGAAATATAGACACATTAATATAGAACACCTGGACCACATACTGTTAGAAAAGATAAATAAAAGACAAAATGAGATCAGCAATAGAAAAGCAGTCAAAAAATGAAATAATATATATATATATATATATATTATTTCATAATAATTCATTATTTCATATATACATATATATATTGAAAAGGAGGTTGTTTTAGTGCGAGTGTCAGAAAACCGGTCATGTATATATATATATATATATGTAGTATATTGAGGCAACACATAATTTTTTAATCTTATACTGTTAAATATAAGAGACAATGATTATGTATTTATGCTTAATCATGAGCCGTTCTAAACACCATATTTTGGATTTAATTTCAGATTTTAGAACCAACTCAATAAAAAATTATTGAAATGTTGGAGGAGTTTTTGTTATTATTTTCACCTGAAATTAAAGCCAAAATACGATGTTTAGAACATAATAAACATTCATTGCCTCTTATATTTAACAGTCTATGTCTAGAATATATATATATTCTTCACTTGTAAGGAAGTTATTACCCGACCCAGGTTTCTACCATGTGTGTCTTCAGCGATTTGCAATAATTGATTTTACCGTTTTTTTAAAGAAAGCTCACGTAACGAGGAATTTTTGAACGTGGGATTTTTAAAATTAGAAGAAATTATAACGTTTTCATCCATGGTTGTATGAACCTAACAAATATTTTATGGTATGGTTACACTAATAATTTCTGTTTTTTTAAATCACTCTTTTGTTTGGGAAGCTAACTTTTCTAACTTTTGTTAGCTAACTTATCTTCCTGGAACAATCTAGATATTTTACCACCGTTGTAAGGCTTGGCTGTTTTCACTATAGTCCACGTTATATCTGGGTCTTTTCCATATTTTAATTTAAATTTCCACACGTGGCAACCTAATTTTGTACAATTTTTGAAGTTTTCTATTTTAAATGTAGACTTGTGATTGAACCATTTGGTAATAAATGTATCTTATGTTGTTCCCAAATATTGTTTGGACCCTTTAAGTCATGTACTTTTGCTTTACCCGCAAGTTCACGCACATATTAATATTTTTCTGGTGTTAATAAAACAGGGCCCAAAATTAAATTGTACAATAAAAAAATAAAATATAGCATCGCAACAGTATAAGAACGCGAGAAACGAAAATTTGAATCACGGAAAGGTCAGTTTGTAATATAACAATCTGGCCCCACCCGAGAAAGGCTGATGCAAGCGGGGGTGTTTCCGGTCGTTGAAAGGAACGGATGTTTGTTTGACCTTATTTCCGGCAGTAGCGGAAATGGCTACAGAGGCAAACAGAACAGGTGTCTCTGAGAATTACGTGGGCGTGCGTGGGCGAGGCAAAAACCGGAAGAAAAAGTCCCGGTTTGGAGATTATAAAAAGACCTCGGCGCACCAGACAGACAGACCAGAGTAGTAGCAGTAGAGGAGCGACAGAGATCGGCCGGTGAAGAGAGACACTCCCGTCAACCCTTAGAAGCGCGCTCTCTCACTCTCTGTTCCCTAGGCTACACGGTTCATCGTCATTAATAAAAATATAACTTATATTTTTATATATATGCGTGTTTGTTGTTTGTCAATACAACAAGTTCATTATAAACATCTGATAATTGCGTAATGCATGAAACTCCAAGACATGCTACAGACATTGGATAATATCTATATTTATTAATATTTATAAATATGTGATGATAGGAGCATTTTGTAATTTGCTTGAAGCATTGTGTATATAAAGTGTATGGGTAGGTATTTGAAGGCTATCACAATGTGTTTAGTATAATAAAGGAATATAAAGAAGGTGTTGAGTATTACCTTTTTATTATTCGTTAATATTTCGTTAATATTTCGAGATCGGAATCTCATCTTCAGAATGATAGGAGAGCTTGACTTCACTATACGTTTGTGGTATGTGTGTGTGCGAACATACCCCAAACCTTTGACACGGGAACAACTTCCGGAGAGAAAAAGATGTAGCAATAAACTCGCCTCCAATTAAAGCAGATAGACATAACATCAGGTCGTTAAACGGCGCCTGCTACCATTTTGACAGAGATGCGAATATGCCAAGCCCTGCCACGGGCCAACGCGCACAAATTAAACCATAAATTCAAGCAGATAAATACATCATCAAATCGTAAATCAGCACCCGCTCTCAGTTTAACAAAGATGCTAAAAAGCCAAATTCTACTACCGCGTACACTTATATAAAAACCATAAAGACACACACACACACACACACACACACACACACACACACACATATATATATATATATATATGAACCATAAACACACACATTTATATAAACCATAAACACACATACATTCACTAACAAACTTAAAGGCACACACACACACACATACCCACTACAATTAACGACAACAGTAGAAGCGAAAGAAGACCATTTGTTTAAAGTCACGGTCCACCATCGGACGTGAAATCAAGCTCCTATCATTCTGAAGATGAGATTCTAATCTCGAAATAGCAATGAATAATGAATACGTAATACCCAACACCTTCTTTACTTTTTTCGTTATTGTACTATACGCATTGTGATAGACTTCAAATACCTACCCATACACTATATATATATATATATATATATATATTATTTTATAATTGGAGTAAATAGGCTAAACTATCGCCCGGTTCACACTCCCCCACGTTTATTGAACAGGTGAAGAGGCTCATCCCTTGTTTCCTGTTTAGGATGCGGTTTCCGGTTTTCTCTTTTCCAATCTTTTCACTCCTATGTAGCCCCCTGCACATCAGTGGCTTTACCGCCTTGCTCGGGGTGATATGATTAATATATATTTATATATATATATATATATATATATATATATATATGTGTGTGTGTGTGTGTGTGTGTGTGTGTGTGTGTGTGCATATATAAAAATAGAATTAATAAAAAGGTAGGTAAAAGTGTTTTTAATCTAACGTTTCACTTTAACAAGCTTCTTCATAGAATTTTCAAAGACGAATGACTTAAATCGCTTTTAAATTTAAAAAAATCCAAACAAACAATATGTTGATAGAGGTTTGATTTAATTGGTCAGATACTCGTCACGTGTAATAAATGTAAAAAAACAAAAAAAAACTTCGCCTGTTTAATATGTGTGTGCCATGTGTAATGACAGCAATAGATGTTTATTTTATATGTAAGTGTATGTATAACACGACCTGACTGAGTCCAGTCAAACTTTCTGTGCTTCGGTCAATTCCGCCCACGCTGTGTTGATTTCGGATTAGCTAGGATTGCTTGTTCTCACTTGCCGAGGCTGGCCCAGACACCCGAGGTATTGGTATATAATGATAACCAGATTTAAGAACGTAACAATACGGGGCAGATTTATATATATTTATATATATCGAATAAATACACGATTACAATCAAGTCAATGTTACACGAAGAAAAATATCAGTTGGCTGGTATTTCACTAGCACGGTAATATTCGTGTGCACGGGACGATGGTCTATTCAACTTCCAGCTGGATAAACTTGGATTGACCGCCTGCTTTAAATCATCGCTGCTTCTGACTCACTGAATTTCGTTTTGCACCCCAGTTTTATTAGGACAAAAAACCGAGGTGTTATAGTTAGGGGCTGGATTACCATTTCCCTCTCCTTGTATACGTCTGAGCATCTCGAAATGTAAGTAATATCATTTATTTAAGCATTTCAACTTCTAATAGATAGGGTAGAAAACTTACTCCATGTTATTGCTTGCCTGTTTTAATCAGTGGCCCGTATTTTGAACTTGGGTCACATATCGTCAAAACCCATTAGACAATATTTTGACTACACTTAGGTAATTAGATTTTATGATTTCACTTACTTCTCCCAACAAATAAAATTCTACATTCATTGAATTCCGAATCTCTATTTTCCTTTTTTTTATCACTTCGGCTACTTTTCCCGACGAAAATAATTTTATTGTCTAACTTCGAAAATTCTTCCCTGAAAATTTGAATATATATATATATATATATATCGCTCATTCACTAATGAATTAGAGCACTCTAGAGCACTCTGGCTATTGGGAGTGTATAATGACAATATACATGCTAAAAAGGCTGCCTTCTTCTAACGAACGCCCATAGCCCATAGGTACAATCGCCGACTGACGCCAATTCGGTCGGGTTTCAATTCTGGGTTAGAAGCAATCGGAGTCTAACCGTACTGATAATCTGTGATACAGCGAAACAGATCTATCTGCGGATGATTATATATATATATATATATATATATATATATATATATATGTGTGTGTGTGTGTGTGTGTGTGCTTGATTGCCCTTTTTACTGATGACCATGCATTCGGTTTTCTTGCAGTTTATTTGTAGTCCTTTTTTGTCACTCTCTACAGCTAGATTCTGTAAGAGATCTTCTTTTATTTCTGTGTCTGCTATCATCGCTGTATCATCTGCGTACCTTAGGTTGTTAGAATTGTAGTCTCTGATGACGAATTCCAGGCATAACTTCTAGGGTCCTCAAAAATATTCTCGCTGTACAAGTTGAACAGATCCGGCGAAAAGACACATTTTTGTCTTATGCCTCTTTCTATCTTTGTATATCTGCTGAATTACCTGTCCGTATACAAGCGGTTTGCTGCCAGTAAAGATTCTTGATTACTCTTAATATTTTCCCAAATATGTTAAGGCTGCCGAGCATCTCCATCAATTTTTTGTGGCGTATTTTGTAAAAACGCCTTCGCATAATCAATAAAGCACCGGTATAAGTCCTTTCTTCATTTGTATTCCCCTTTCAGAGATCATCCTAATCATAGATATGGCGTTCCTTGTTCCCGTGTCTTTAACGAAACCGCACTGTTCTTGTCTTGTTCTGGCCTCTGCTTCTCGCTCTATGCATCAGGATTCGGGCGATCAGTTTTGTTATATGGCCCATTCAACTGATGGTTTTGTGGAGTTCACACTCGTTTGCCCCTGGCTTCTTAGGTAGTGCTATGAAGATAGACTTGCTGAGGTCATCTGGTATTACACCACTATTATAAATTTCATTTGTTATCTCTATAATTTTCTCTATACCAAATTCTTCCAGAATTGGAGAGAGTGGGTGTGAGTTAGTGTGTTAGGGGGGGTCTATTGACCCTACATTTAAACTCCTGGAGGTTGTAGCCGTCGGGGAAGCAAGCATGCGGTAGGGAATTCCACAGGCGGGAAGTGCGAGGAAAGAAGCTGTTGGAGGAGAAATTGCGGTTACATTTCATCGGTTTCACTGTAAAAGGGTGGGACCTAGTTGCCAATCTAGTATCTCGTGCAAATTCACATCTAGGGGGCACCAGTGGTTTAAGTTGGTCAGAGCAGAAGCCATGAAAGTATTTATAGAAGAGGCACAGGGAAGCCACGTCACGCCGGTGAGAGAGAGACTGTAGGCGGTCAGTCAAGTCGGTATCAATCACATTACAGTTATTCGCTGTATTTGGTCAAGAACCCCGAGGAGAATAGAAGGGGCATCCGACCAGATGTGACAGCAGTATTCAATACACGAGCGGATGGTAGATTTATGCAGGATAGATTCAGACGGAAAGAATTTCCGGGCCCTGCACAGAGAGCCGACTTTCATAGCAGCGGATCTAGCAATGGATTTGACGTGGTCATTCCACTTGAGGTCCGCTGAGAGTGTCAGGCCAAGCAGGCGTAGTGTTTTACTCTCTGGGAGGCAAGCCTGTTCCATACTAATTCCTGCTCAATCTCTCTACTTCTGCACATTTGTCATTGAGCCATTCCTCTTTAGCCTGTCTGCATTTTCTTCTTATTTCCTTGTGTAGTTCTCTGTACTCCATTCCATGCCTTGATATCATTTTCTGCCTCCTTTGCATCATGTCCAGAATCTCTTCAGTCATCCACTCGTTTTTTTTTCTGCGCCTAATTTCTTTTGGGGCAATGTTATTTACTGATGGTAGATTTGAAAAAAAAGTAGTTGGCTTACATGTTTTAAATAAATTTATGAATAAAAGAATGTTTTCACGTTTATTTTTTATACATTAGTAAATAGTAAATATTATAGTTTTAACATACTTGTATTGTTATTATTATTAGTTGTTTGTTTTACCAGCATGTCTACCCTTTTGGGTCATTTAATGCTGAAAAATTTGTTTGGTTTTTTTTGTTTACTGCTTGTTGATCTTTTGTGAGTATTGCTGTCGAGATATAAGTAGAGGTGTTGTGATTTGATGTGTGTTGGTTAAATGCTATCTTCTTCTTTTGCAGCTATATTGTGTTATATAATTTAGAAATTCTAAAATGTCATTTGGGCCAGCTTTGTTGAAGATGTCTTTCAGATTGTTTTCTTGATAGTATCTTAATCGCATTTGTTCAAGATTTATGCAGCTTGTTAGTATATGTTTCACTGTGCAGAACTCCTGACATGGAATGCAAATTGGTGCACCCTCACCTTTTAGTAGGTGTGAATGGGTGACAGCGGTGTGGCCTATTTGAAGTCTAGTCATTACTACTTCTTTTTCCTATTCGAAATTTTAACTTCTATCCATTCTTTGAGGATGGGTTTAATTTTGCATAGTTTGTTAGTTTTGCAGGTGTTCGACAACTCTTGCCATTTGGTCGGAATAAACTTGTTGATTAGAGGTTTGTATTCTGTGTGGGATACTTTATATCACTAATGTTGATGATTAATGATCTTTTAGCTGCTATGTCTACTTTTTCATTTCCTCTGAGACCAATGTGGCTGGGAGTCTAGCATAAAATAATGTTTTTGTTTTGGGTGATGAGGTTGATTCTTTGTAAGAGATTGAAGATCAGAGAGTTATTTAGATTTTTGATTTTAGTGGCATTAGGACTGATAATGAGTCAGAAAATCTAAACCTATTTTATAAATGGAACTTTGTCTGTGTGTGTGTGTATGTGTGTGTGTCCGTTACCTATAGACTCCGAAACGGCTGAACCGATTTTCTTGAAAATTTACACAGTTGTACTATAAGCGTCTTCGGGCGTTCTTAGCTAGGTTTTGTGTCGGGGTACCTCAGATAAATATCGAAAACATCGGGTTATAGAAGGAGTGGTCCGATTTTAATCAAATATGATATACTCATAGACACAGACATAAGAAACGATATTCAGAAGTTTCAAGGTTGTAGTTCTTACAATAGTGAATAAAATCGGTAATATATATATATATATATATATATATATATATATATATATATATATATATATAATAAGATGTTTGTGTGTGCGTCTGTTTATCTGCCTGTATTTCTGTATTTATTCAGCCCTTTTATTTTAGTTTTTACTTCGAATTTGGCTCTAAGTAGGTACAATTTTAGTTCTTAGTCTCAGCCATGATACCATTTACTCAGAGGAATTATTTAGCTTTCAAAATTCAGTTTACGACAAAAAATTATTTGATATCGATACCAGGAAATCAAAATTTGACTTACATCCATTCATTTTTCTTTCAGTCCACGGTTTCGCTTTAACTGGAAACAACTATTGCTTTTGAGTCTTTCGTGCCAACGTCCAAAGAGTCTAAGCTCCAGGACCATGGATTATTTTTAAAGCTTTCATTAAACCCGTGCAATGCTGGGCTATACTGCTAGTATAATATATTTGCTGAGGTTAATTCCGAGGATGAAGTCTAAAGCTAACTTCATGGCTGTAGCTTCAGCATAATATTACACTTGAACATATTGCTGTATACATATTAATCGATAAATAATGATTGATAGTTTTTTTGTTAATTCGTAAGAATAAAAAATATATAAATTCCCTTTCACGATATGTTCAGATTTTATTAAATTTCTAATTATCTAATCATCGCTATTTAAAACAATTAACATTCTTGAGGAACGGAAAAAGAAAGATGAAATGAAAGCATTGACAAGAGAAAAATTTTCCTTTCGCACTTTGTGGACACGAAGATCTAAATTTGCAATAATAATAATAATCTAATCTCAGGCTATTCTGTACTTGCCCCAAATGAATATAAAATCGTCACGATAGAGTGGGGCAATATTTACATTGGACAATGTGCAAACACTATGGAAAATATGTAAACAAACACTGGTATGAACATCACCCAGCACAGGTTACAGAAATAGAAGACGTCACCATTCTATGGTGACGTCTACACAGAGAGGAAAATTGAAGCAAATAGGCTGGACATTATTGTTAAAAACCAAAAAGAAAAAAAACTTGCTTATTAATTGATATGGCTTGTCCAGCGGATTGTAACATAGCAACCAAGGAATTCGAAAAATTGTCAAAATATAAAGACCCTGAAATTGAAATAGAAAAATGTGAAAATTGAAAACAAGAACCGTGCCAGTGATAGTAAGTGCACTTGGAAGGAAAAAAATGAATCAAAACAGCACACTGAAAGAATCCCTGAAAACCCCAGCTTAAGAGATATACAAAAAATTGTTCTGTTAAGTTCAGCCCACACACTAAGGAGAACTTTGTCTATGTAACGTTAGGGGTTTTATGGGAGATAGAAAAAATATGAAATAAGGACATAGCAACACACCACGACCTACCTTAGGTCTTTTCGCACAATTAATAAGTAGTGCGACCATAGCAAAAATTGAATTATGATGACAAATGACATAATAATAATGTCTTTTAACCCTCTAGGGCCATTCGTATCATATTTGATACAGTATTTCCCTATAAGGAAACATTTGGTATTTCCCTATGAGGAAACATTTGGTATTCATTGACTGAGCAGTCAGTACTCCTTTCATTTGAAATTTATAAAATATTTCTCTTAAAAAATTTTTCAGGAAAATATTTCTTTCCAGGCTTGTGTTCATACTGTATCAAATATGATACGAAAGGCCCTAGAGGGTTAAGCATATAATATTATTATAGAGCAGGACTACGTAGAACTGAGTAACCGAGGCAAAATATAGCTTTTAAATTTAGCGTCAGACCTTAATTTTGAATTTAAGACGCCGTGTGTGTAGGTTGTGCAGGAATTAAAATACCTGAGGTCCGAAGACGCATTGGTATAGCTAAAGACACATTCCAAAAGCTAACAGAGTATTGAGAGACAGGAAGATTTGGTTGGAAACAAGGAAAAGAGTGAAAGATTGTTATATCATATCTGTCCGTCTGTATGACAGCGAATGCTGGACAATCTCATAAAATATGAAGCAGAGATTCGAAGGAACAGAAATATTGTTCTACAGATTGATGCTGAGTAGACCATGGACCGAACATCTGAGCAACGAAAAGTTTTTGGAGAGGATGCAAACAAAAATGAAACTTATACTTAACATCAGAACGAGAGTGATGTTTTTGGGATACGTAATGAGGAAAGACGGCTTGGAGAATTAGTAATAG
This sequence comes from Ascarosepion bandense, assembly GCA_037127315.1. Taxonomy (NCBI): domain Eukaryota; kingdom Metazoa; phylum Mollusca; class Cephalopoda; order Sepiida; family Sepiidae; genus Ascarosepion; species Ascarosepion bandense. Next base: position 5,400,199 of record JBBBDQ010000640.1, read on the forward strand.
GTAAGGATAGTGGGAATGAAACATGGAAAGCAGCTTTAAACATAATTGATGGACATGATCAAGTATATGAAGCGGAGAATGGGAGAGATGCCAAAAGGAAAAGTGTCAAGAACAACAAGAGATAGAATTCAGTGGACGTCCTGAAAGGACACGGCACATAAAGAAGAAGAAGAAGAAGAAGAAGAAGAAGAAGAAGAAGAAGAAGAAGAAGTGGGACGTTGGTGCGTCTCAGGAAAAGGAATCTGCGAGCCGGGTTTGAATTTCAACCTATTTTCTTACATACTTCTTTGCGTTTAAATCCATCCACCAGCTACTGTTCAAATACCAGAGCAGATGCAGTTCTCGGTGTGATTAGCAACCAGTCTAGGATAAGAGAAACACTTTTATAATTGCCTGTAGCCGTAACTTAGCCTATTATATACAGGTAACCACAGGATTATGGAGTTTAAAATGACTATAACACATCATCCAATAAGTCCAAGACCTGACATATAGATGGCGGCACTAATACAAATCTATATGCTTTTTATGAAGTACGAACCTTCAAATGGCACATGACAAAATTTGGGCCTAACTGGATTATTAGTTTACAAATTACAGTTAATTCTACTCCTTCAGCTTCTTCTCTCGCACTTCCCGCCTGTGGAACTCGCTCCCGTATTCTTGCTTTCCTGACGGCTACAACCTCCAGAAATTTAAATGCAAAGTCAATACTCATCTACTAACCACTGGCCTCTAGCTCTCTCCCCTCCCCTGTATAACCTTCCCTTTCTCTCCACCTATGTATCTGTCATCGCACCTGCTTTCTATTGTTCCTTTCTAACTAGTTTGTACTCCTCACTCTTTTCTAATTAATCTTTTTACATTTATGTAACCCCCTGCACATCAGTGGCATTTCCGCCTTGCTCGGGGTGAAATGATTAAAAAGAAAAGTGTTTAAACAAAGTAATGTCTTGATAAGTGTGAACGAGGAAGTACTATCGGAAACTAAGGCGTATTATGAGGCCAAAAACACATTGTTCAACAAAAATGGCATCGAATTGTTAGAGAATTTCTACGTGAGTCATATAGATATGACGTGAGTTATATGTGTGTGTGTATGAGTGGTTTTTTACATTCAAATATTTTACTTTTTAAACTGCTATATATGTCATCACACCTCTCCACAAGACATGGCGTATATTTATCAATGCTATGTCCTTTCAGGACGTAGGAAAATCATGGCTCTCCACAAATTTCTATATTTGCGCTTAATTACCACTAGCAGTATAGCCCGGCGTTGCTCGGGTGTAATGAAAGCTTTAAAACTAATCCATGGTCCTGGAACTTAAAATCTTTGGATGTTGGCACGAAAGACTCAAAAGCAGTAGTTGTTTCCAGTTAAAGTGAAACCGTAGAGTGAAAGAAAAATGAATGGATGTAAGTCAAATTTTGATTTCCTGGTATCGATATAAATTACGTTTTTCGTCGTAAACTGAATTTTGAAGGCTAAATAAGTCCTCTGAGTAAATGGTATCATGGTTGAGATTAAGAACTACAATTATACCTACTTAAAGCCAAACTTGAAGCAAAAACTAAAATAAAAGGGCTGAATAAATACAGACATACAGGTAGATAAACAGACACACATACAAACATCTTGACTTTTATATATATATATATATATATATATATATATATTATCGATTTTCTTCACTACTGTAAGAACTGCAATCTTGAAACTTCTGAATATCGTTTCTTATGTCTTTGTCTATGAGTGTATCATATTTGATTAAAATCAGACCATTCCTTCTGTAACCCGATTGTTTCGATTATCGATTTTCGATATTTATCGGGGGTACCTCGACACAAAACCCAGCTAAGAACACTCGCATACGCTTATAGTACAACTGTGTAAATTTTCAAGAAAATCGGTTCAGCCGTTTTAGAGTCTATGGGTAACGGACACACACACACACACACACACACACACACACACACACACACACACACACACACACACACACACCGTTCCATTCATTAATAAGTTTAGGTTTAGATGCGTTCTTGGGAAAGATAATTGACTGGTTTCCTGTTGTTTTCATCACAGTTTTTGATTTTCGTCTTTCCTTCTCTTAGACTGGCCGCTAGAGAGATGCTACTTAAGCAATAAAATCGGTGGGTTCATGTCTTACTAAAAAAAAAACTTCATGCAAACTACAGGCTAGAATTAGAACATTGCGCTCCGTTTCCACGCCAGTAACCGTTGCACCACCTCGGTTAGCATTAAATACTTATGTATAAACGCGTGATGAAATTCTTTTTGTTGAGGACTGTCTACACAGTTTCTCGATGAGGTGTCGCTGCATGTGCGTTAAAGTAATAGGCGTCTGTAGAGGAGCCAAGAAAATAATGCTGGAATCTAAACGAAGCCATCATATCCGGCCGATTGGATTAGGCTTTTCCCGTTTCTCTCCTTGATTTCCTATTTCGTGATGATTTGTTTCCTGGAGTCAGGCCGGAGGCATAAGTGTCAAAATCTTTTCCCTCGCAACACACTTCGGCTACATGCCGCTAGAAAAAGGCAGCAAGATAAGACGGGCTTTTGTTGAGAAAACATCAGAGAAGGGACACGTGGTAGCAAGAACTGTCATGGCGATTCTGCGATCATTGCGATGCTGTCATTGCGATTCACTTGTCTATTTAATAGCCATATTTCAATTTCACTCGTTTCCTATCTTTCTGAACACACACACACACACACACACACACACACACACACACACACACGTATATATATATATATATATATATATAAATACTCAGATTTTGGAAAAGTGGGTCAGAATAATAGTTTTCAGCTTTCACGCTCTCTCTCTCTCTCTCTCTCTCTATATATATATATATATATATATATATATATATGTGTGTGCGTGCGTGTGTGCGTGCGTATATGTGTTTGTGTGTTTAGGCAGCAAACTTTCTTTTAGATTAAATAAATTGCAAACATTGTGTTTCCTTAGTTTTAATAAAATCCGTTCATACAACCGGATAATCTTTTGCGTATTATAATTGAAAGATGTAAGAAATGAGCTGTAACTTTGACAGATAATTTTATTATTCATTTCTCGATGTTCCCAAGTACATTCAATCTCATTCCGAGATCATCTTCAGAGGTGTGAGTTGTGATAAGTAAGAAAAACAAAAACCGTAAAACTGTGTTGCTAAAAATTACTATAAATTTTCTTCTTGCTTGAAATGTAACGGTTAACAAATTGCTAAGCGTTCATTAGAATGTGAAAATTATCCAAAATGGATTCTTTATGGTGTAATGTTATAGACATTGACGTGCTAAAGCATAAAAACTATTCCTGTTCATAAACATTTTAGAACATTACTACAGTATTTGTCTGTTTTCTGAGTTGAGGTAGTATTTACACTGTTTACATTATTCGGACTATTGTCCTCATCTTTGTTGCAATTTGTACAAACTTTGGTAAAAATACTACAAAAATAAACATTAACATAAAAAATACTAGTGAAAACAACATCAAAAATACTAGTGAAACATAAACATCAAAAATACTAGAAAAAACACATTAACACCATACTAGTGAAAACCATTAACAGCAAAAATACTAGTGAAAAGCATTAACATCAAAAATACTAGAAAAAAACATTAACACCAAAAATACTAGATAAAACCATTAACACCAAAAAATACAAGTGAAAACCATTAACACCAAAGATACTAGTGAAAACTATTAACACCAAAAATACTAGTGAAAACTATTAACACCAAAAATACTAGTGAAAACCATTAACACCAAATATACTAGAGAAAACCAATAACATCAAAAATACTAGTGAAAAGCATTAACATAAAAAATACTAGTGAAAACCAATAATACCAAAAGTACTGGTGAAAGCCATTAACACCAAAAATACTAGTGAAAACCATTAACACCAAAAATACTAGTGAAAACCATTAACACAAAAAATACTAGTGAAAACCATTAACATGAAAAATACTAGTGAAAACCATTAACATCAAAAATACTAGAGAAAACATTAACACCAAAAATACTAGTGAAAACCATTAACATCAAAAATACTAGAGAAAACCATTAACATCAAAAATACTAGTGAAAACCATTAACATCAAAAATACTAGTGAAAACCATTATCACCAAAAATACTAGTGAAAACTATTAACATCAAAAATACTAGTGAAAACCATTAACATCAAAAATACTAGAGAAAACCATTAACATCAAAAATACTAGTGAAAACCATTAACATCAAAAATACTAGAGAAAACCATTAACATCAAAAATACTAGTGAAAACCATTATCACCAAAAATACTAGTGAAAACCATTAACATGAAAAATACTATAAGGAAACCATTAACATCAAAAATACTAGAGAAAACCATTAACATCAAAACTACTAGTGAAAACCATTGACATCAAAACTACTAGAGAAACACCATTAACACCAAAAATACTAGAGAAACACATTAACATAAAAAATCTTAGAGAAAACCATTAACATAAAAATACTTGTGAAAATCATTAACATAAAAAATACTAGATTACAACGGCCGAAACGTCGTACAAATGGAAACAAATATGAGGACAATAGTCCGGATAATGTAAATAGTAGATTACTACAGTATTCATAGCTGATCCTATTAATTGACGGCTTACGTTTTTTAATGAATCTTTCTTCGAGAATCTGTAGTATATTTTTATTGTTTTCTTGGTGTAGGATAATTGTGTTATCCATCATTGTGAATGTAGACAAGAATGTTGTTGATGTCTAGAAATGAACAAATGATCAGACAAGTGTAATATAAGACGTCTTTTTAATTTAGTTGTCGTAAACAGGTTCAAAATTCAAATAAAACTCAATACATTATGTAAAGGAACTATATATCTCCTGAATTACCTTGAAAGATTTATAAACATTTCTGATTATTAATTAACTGACAACCAACAAGAACTACTCAACCTCAGACCTAACTGCATTTATACAAAAAATATATCTATTCGTGCAAAATCCTTTGTAAAATATTTTGGATTCGAGTAAACTCTCTTGTAAAATAATAACGGAAGCTGATGATGGTTCACCTGAACTAGGCTTTTACTTCCGATTTACCATGAAATAACGTGTCTGCCTTAATTTTTCTTATATATATATATATATATATATATATATATATATATATATATATATATATATGTTGTTCCTCATCTTTACTGCGATCTTAACGACTACGACTTTTCGGCCATTTTGTGCACCAAACTGTTGTGTGATCAAGTTCCAATGATTCTGCAAGTTTTGCTTGCGCCTGACATGAGTCTTCATTATGTAATGCCTCCAATTCTTCGTCCTCAACGTTTACGGTGTTACAGCGCGTTCTTAATCTTCAACATTAAAATGATTAATTTTGAAGCATCTAGACCAATCTATGCGTGTTGTTTTCAACAGAGCATAATCGAACTAAGTTCCAAGAAGAGTTCTGTGTGCTTGAGCTTCAGATTTCTTTTCAATAAAGTTGCACAACAAAATCTCCCAGTAAATACACTTTCTTTGGCACGAAATTTAAGGTGTACTTGGGCAGTAACCATTCTTTCAAGTATTTTTCGGTAAATATGCCCGACAAAGAAGATTTAATTAATTTTGTACCAAGTTTTTCCAGCATCCTAACATGTTTCAATGTTGTAGAAGGTAAAGGATATTAAAATTGTTCAAAACCTTTGTTGTCCCAAGCGCTTTTGCTAACTTCTATAGCCCTTTCAAGTGTGTTTTTGTTTCTGATGTCGTTAATTTTTCTCATGCTTTGACTAATGCAAGAATTTATTTTTGTTCTGTATGTATATTTTAAATAGGGTGTATTGGGAATCTCACCAAAGATAACCGAAAGATCTGAAGCAACCGTAATGTGGTTCTACAGAAGGATGTTGAGGATAGCATCGGCAGAACATGTGAGCGACGACGAGGTTTTAGAGAGGATGAACACGATTAGGATACTGATACTTAACATCAGGAAAATACAGCTGAAGTTTCTGGGAGATGTAATGAGGAAAGAGGGTTTGGAAAATCTGATGCTCTCGGAAGGAATAGAGGGGAGGAGATAAAAGGGAAAGCAACGCGTGACATACTTAAGGGACTCGAGTAGATGGACGGCAGAGCAGGGGTTGAGCGGAATAATAAGAGAAGCGATAGGGAGATGTGGAGGGCGATGATCGTCTAAGGCACATGTTAAAAGAAGTATTGGGGCAGTAAATTTGAGTTTATATGAATTTGAAATAAAAACAAAGAAAGTTAATTGTTTTTTCGGAAATTATTGTGGTTTCTGTTGAATCGTTCAATATAAATTCTAAAGTGTCTACAGTAAATTCTATGTTTCCCTTTCATAATTCATTACTAATTTTTTTTTGTTATTTTTTGCACTACTTCTACTCGAATAGATTCTTTTCTCGCACTTCCCGTCTATTGAACTCCCTACCGTTTATTTGCTTCCCAGATAGCTACAATCTTCAAATATTTAAATGCAACGCCAATTGCCATCTTCTATCTGCTTGAAGCCCATCCATCTCTTATGGTTTTTAAGAAGACACCCATTGTACCTTGTTCTTTCTCACACTGTAACCCCTTGCACACTAGTAGAAGTCCCGCCTTGCTTGGAGTGAAATGATTAAAAAATGTCAGGAAACAATGAAAGTAACCAATCATTGGAAAGGAAAAACACTTCTTAATGCATTCGGTATGCCGAGATGAATGTTGGCAAATGAGATATGGACCGATTGGGATGGAAATGGTCAATGCTTTGTTTGCTTTTTACTTTAATCGAACGAAGACATTTTCTTTGTAATATTCGCAGCTCACTTGTATGATATCGGGAGCGGAATATGATAAAGCATTCTTCTGAATGACGTCTGTCTCAGTTAAAGGTCAGGCTCATCTCCTGATATGAGAGCTATTTAACATGACGGGACATTTTTCCAAGATGGCATGAATAGAAAGTCAAATAGATATTCTATAGAATAATAACTGAACGCTGTCTGTTATGATAAGTCAGTCAGTTAAGTTCTATACATGATACATGATTGGGCAATCATGTCTCGAAAGAGACATTACTGACTGGGCAGAAGATTTTATCGCAGTAGTTTGTCATTACTTTCTGCGGTAGACTGGTTGTCAGCTAAGGCTATAGAAACCAATTTGTTCAACAATTTAACTCATAGCTCTAGAGAAAAGAGACGGATTAATACCTTTTTCAGGAGTATTTGCACGTAAGTGAATGCAACGAATTCAACTAGAATTCGAACTCGGTTCTCCAATTTCTCGTTCTGAGGCGATATCCACTACACCACACACGCATATTTCAAGTTGAATTCCTAGATGAATGTGTTGCATTCACGTACACGCAAATAACTTTGGGAAATCTATTAATCTGTTTCTTCTCTCTCCAGCTATGAATTAAATAGTAGGACAGATTGGGTTCTATAACCTTCGTTGTCAACCAATCTATCGCATTAAGTAATGGCAACTTACTACGGTAAAATCTTTTGCCCAGTCAGTCATGTCTCTTTCGAGACATGATTGCCCAATACATGACCAACATTACATTTTATCTGTAGTTGAAAACATGCAATTGCGTGTAGAATATATTTAGTTAAAGCCATAAAGATATGTTCAAATTATTTAGATTCCAGCATTGAATAACCCATAGAGATTGATATAACGCTAAAGGAATCACCCAATCAAAATCAAAATATTTAGATTTCAGCATTAAATAACCCATAGATGTGTTGATATGCCGCTAAATAAAATCAAACAAATAAAAAACAAAAATGAACTTTCATCAGATTAATCTATATAATATCAAACAATTTCTTAAATCAAACTGTATTCCAAAATATAACTTTTTTTAATTATTTTTTTTAATCGTGTCACCCCAAGCACTATAACGCAGGGGGTTACATAGAGCGATTGGGTATGGGAAATGTCAGAAGGAGGGTGGTAGACGACTTAGGATGTACATAGGGAGAGAGTTGGAGAGAGTGGGTGTGAGTTAGTGTGTTAGGAGGTGTCTATTGACCTTACATTTAAACTCCTGGAGGTTGTAGCCGTCGGGGAAGCAAGCATGCGGTAGGGAATTAAAAAACAAAATTAAATACACATAACACTAACTCTTGAAATTGTGCCTGCACACACATAAATATGCACAAAAGCTGAGTATTGTCTACCTTGCATTCAATTGTGAAAACAAAATAACCTATCATATTTTTATAACTTCAAAGCTTCCAAGAAAATTAAATGACATTAAATGACCCATAAAGAGTCGATATACCGTTAAGCAAATCAACTAACAAAAGTTGACGTTTTAATGTCGAAAAGTAACATCCAATTACGAAAGTGTTAAAAAAATAGCAAACGGCCTGGAAATTCTTAATAAAAAAATCCTTTTCTATTACGTCAGTGTCCCTGAATATCTTTTTTATCGAATTCGAAAATATTGATAGAATTTCGATGGAAAATTACACTGGGGAATAAATTTCAATCTTTTTGTCTATTGAATTAGATTTGACAGTAATTGAGCCCGATGTTTTACACTATAAGGTCCTGATTTGGTTCAACATACCTCCTCCTATGTTGAATTCATAACAGTGTTTTTTTCTCAATACTCACATTTTTTTTACCATTAGACATTATGCAATTCAGTAATTATCTAGATATTTTAAACTACCGTCATGATATTGTTCTATTCTGTATACTTTTGTTATAGTGGAACATCCTGTTATCTCGCGAGAATGGAATGCTCTCCGTTATAAAAGATGGTAACGAGCGGTACGACGGAAAGCTCTTAGGCATTGGCCTGACTGCTCTATGACACTGTCAGCTCTTTGCCTTCGGGCAGAGGGCGCTCTCTGTTTCCGAGCAGAGAGCACAAACCCAGTCGTGGTTCCGCCGAAGGGTAGATCCACGACTGGGGAATAATAGACAGATTTTTTGACCCGGGTATATGGCCGGGAATACCCACTATAAAATGACCATGAGTCACATCTGGCCTTCCGTGGGAAGGCTAGTAAATACGAAAAGGTCTTAGGCGAAGGCATTCACTATTCGATAGTCGATTCCGCTCCAACCTGTGGCTTGACTATATGTATATTATTTTTAATTGTATCTTAGTACAATAAATCTGTATTTCCTATTCCTGGTGTGGAGTTCCATTCTTTAACTGATCATTTATACTGTGTTTCTTTTCTGGATATTTTAACTTTTATATGCAACACACTAAAAATATTTTTTAATTTTGTCATTTTAACCAATTTTAATATTAGTAAATTAAGTTAAAAATATAATAAAAGTCTAGAATTTTCTCGAGTGTTCCTGTTTTCTAGAGAATATTCTGGAGGGACAGCTAAAATATATAAAAGTGACTCGTTTCCGGAGTTAATCAGTCAACTCAATCAGTCAATTAATTAAGCTTGGCTATTAAAATACTTTTGAATAAGATTATTATTTAGTGAGTAATTTTGTCATCATGCTTTAATACATGATTTAATTAAATGTAATTTTTATCCTTTCTACTCATCAGAGTTTCTAGTTTAATTTCATAAATTGTGAGTACTTATTTTATAATAAGTTGCTATTGAAAACAAATCGAGAATTTCCGATGGTTCACAAATGAGTATATTAATTAGAGACAGCAATTTTCATAATGTCTTGAATGAACGTGGTTTTTATTTGTGGACTTGGAAAAAAAATTAAGCAATTATCGAGCAGATCACAACGAAGAAATCGTAAAGAAATATTGCAAGGGGCTAGAAAGTGTTAAGTGTAAATATGAGCGTAAAACGCATTATTTGAGTAGCCGAATTTCCAAGTCATTTAAGTGATGCATATTGTGTAATTGGGGAGAGATTGCACCAAGATATCAAAATTATGGAGGAACGATACCAAGGCTTCCGGGATTTCCATATAATGGTTGATTAGTACTGGTGCTTGAAAAGAAACTAGTCATCAGTAAAAAAAATATGCTAAAATGTCTTGTAAAATAAAACTTTAGCCAAAGTAAAGCTTAGTTTTTTAAGTAATTTCTATCGTTATAATGTTATTTTACTGTAGTTTGAACTGCTTGAATTCATTAAACTTGAAAAAATTAACACATGACTTAATCTTTTAGTCCTAATTTGAAAAATGGCCGTTGACAAGAATCTGGACCTGATAGAATCAAACCGTATGCAAATTCATATTCAGCGCACCCAAATTACATAGAAGCAAGCTTTAGACATCATTCAATAAAATACCTGTTCTCCAGCGAGATCTATCTTTTCGTCCTGAAGAGAATTTTTGAAAAATATTCATTTTGAAACATTGACGTAAGAAATAGGATGAACATTGTGATGCAGCGGATATCGGCTCGGAACGACAAATCGGGGAGCCGAGTTGAATTGCTTGCATTCACTTACGCACAAATACTTGAGAAAGTATCGATCTGTCTCTTCCTTCCAGTTATGGGTTAAATAACAGTACAGATTGGGTTCTATAGCCTTGGCTGGCAACCAGCCTACCAGGAAAAGAAATGGCAACCTACTGCGGGATAATCTTTTGCCCAGTCAGTCATGTCTTCTTCGAAAGATGGTCACCTGAAGTGTGTAATGCGTATGGCACTCAACTTATTGACTGATGTAAGAAAAGCTGTTTTGAAAGGGTTTAATTCTCAAGACCATCAGTTATTTTTGGATTGTATCAATAGCTGCTATGATCGCTCACGATAGATAGATAGATAGATAGATAGATAGATAGATAGATAGATACGAACAGACTGAGATAGATAGATAGATACGAACAGTCTGAAATAGATAGATAGATAGATAGATAGATAGATAGATACGAACAGACTAGATAGATACATAGATATATATGAAGTCTTAGATATAGATAGATAGATAGATAGATAGATAGATAGATAGATAGATAGATAAGTTCATATCCTATCGATGGAAAAATATATTGAACAAAAAATAGTTTTAATTTTCCACGTATTCGCCTTCCTTGCCAATGCACTTAAGCTAACGCTTTTCTCATTTCGAAAACATCGAGCAATACACAGTTCAGATTGACATTCAAACTTATAGACGCCTCATCATAGATATATCGATACTAGGTTATACTTACTCAAGAATAGGGTTTTATAAAAAAGAAGGTTTTATGTTACAAAGTTTCAAGTGAACTTTGCTTTGAATTCCAGTTTTCCACGAATCATTTGAATGTCCCTCGTACGAGAGATTTGTTGGTTGCTGACAGGCAGTATTTTTGTTAGTCATATTACAAGTCATCGCAAGAGGTTGCCACGCATTTCACAAGCAAACAAATTCTGCAGTGAAAACAAATATATCAGCGCCAGCAGTTAGAATTGAAAATATATGCGAGAAAATGCTTAATTCAAGACCCAAATTTGATTCTGTACAACTACGAACAGGTGGCGCTGTTTTTAGTAACGCTGTTTCCCGCGATACGATCAGCAAATCCTGAATGCAATGAATGTTGCCCTTCTCCTTAGATTAGTAGTATAAAAACGAAATTAGGTTGTGGATTAAACTACAATGATGATCGAGGTCCGCGGCAGAGATGGATTAAGGCAGGAAAATTCTTATTCCGGATTTAGAAGCCAGATCGGAAGATAAGCAGTGTGTTTACATGAATATGTATACACTCGATGTAAAGTTGAAGGGCAAATTGAATGCCCGTCTATCGCTCACTTTCTCTCACAGGCACAAATATTTATTTTATTTATTAGAGAAAACCCGTGCACATGAAAATATGCAAATATACACAAGGCAGATAGATAGATAGATAGATAGATAGATAGATAGATAGATAGGTATTAACAAACTTAAAAATATATAAGACAGGATGAGATAGATAGAAAGATAGATAGATAGATAGATAGATAGATAGATAGATAGATAGATAGATTATGAAGACATTATGATAGATAGATAGATAGATAGATAGATAGATAGATAGATAGATAGATAGATAGATAGATAGATAGATATTAAACTTAAAAATATATAAGACGGGATGAGAAATTGAATGACCGTCTATCCGTCACTTTCTCTCACAGGCACAAATATTTATTTTATTTATTAGAGAAAACCTGTGCACATGAAAATATGCAAATATACACAAGGCAGATCGATAGATAGATAGATAGATAGATAGATAGATAGATAGATAGATAGATAGATAGATAGATTAAGGACTTCATAGCCTGTCGATAGAAAAATAGATTGAAAAATAAATATTTATTATATTTATGAATTTTCCACGTATTAATCTTCCTTGTCAATGCACTTAAGCTAACGCTTTTCCCATAAAAAATAGATCGAGCAATACAAAGTTCACATTGACATTCAAAATTATTGACGCCTCATCGTGGATATATCGATACTAGGTTATGCTTATTCAAGAACAGGATTTATAAAAGAGGTTTTTTGTCACAAAGTTTCAAGTGAAGACGGTCTAATTACTTTTAAGTAGTGTCGAATCCCTACTACATACCAACAATATTACTGTTTGGACCGGGTAGGCATTCACATACTCGCATATATAAGGTACATTAATAATTGAAATATTGGAAAATCATTTAAACGGTTAATAAATGCGAAAAAATAAACAAGGTGGTATTTTTATTGCTAGGAAGGTTGGGTCACTGTATCGGACGAGAAAATCTTTATCGCCTGAATCTTGGCAGACCGGCTGCAGTCACTCTCTCACTGGCGTGACGTAGCTTCCCTGTGCCTCTTCTATAAATACTTTCACGGCTTCTGCTCCGATGAACTTAGATCACTGGTGCCCTCTGGGTATGAATTTGCCCAAGATGCTAGATTAGCATCTAGGTCCCACCCTTTTACAGTGAACCAGATAAGATGTAACCGCAATTTCTACTCCAACAGCTTCTTTTCTCGCACTTCCCGTTTGTGGAATTCCCTTCCGCATACTTGATTCCCCGACATCTATAATCTCCAGGAGTTTAAATGTAAGGTCAATAGACACCTCCTAAAACAGTAACTCGCATCCATTCTCTCACATACTTCCCATCTACCCAACCCTCATACTCAGTATCATTACCCGTCTATCACCCTCCTTCTGACATTTCCTATCACTTTCCCCTATGTAACCCCCTAACCACTCTTTCTCATCACTATTCCCTATGTAACCCCCTGCGCAACAGTGGCAGTGAAATGCCTTGCTTGGGGTGAAATGATTAAAATAAAAAAAAACAAAAGAATCCATCTTACACATGCACAAATCAACAATCCGTCTATGCACTGAATAGTGATGTCATATCTAGTCGGGCATCCCTGCTATTCATCTCGGGCTTCTCGACAAGATCCAGAGGATTTCTGCAATGTAACTGATCCCGACCTAGCGGTTCGACTTCATTCACTTTCTCACCAACGAGAAATGGCTTTCCTTTGTTTCTTCTACAAATATTTTCACGGCTTCTGCTTAGCTCCCTCTATACGAATTTACACGAGCAACTAGACTAGCAAAAAGGTCTTACCATTTTTCAGTCAAAACAACCAAATGCAGCCTTACCAGATTCTTTTTAATACTATGAATCATAATTAAGACAACTGAAGAAAATAATCAAGTCAAAACGCATAGGGAAGCTGAGGGCAGATGTGCTCTTTCTTCAGGATAACCCGGATTTTTGCACTGCCAAGTTTGTATTAGCTGAAGCAGCCAAACGTGGATTTGAATTGCTACCACATCGCTTTACTCACCAGACTTAGCCCCAGTTAGACTTCTTCCTGTTTCCTAAACTTAAATTCCACCTGCGTGGTCGCCATTTGAGGTCATATGTGCCTCGGAAGAGTTTTTGAAAGACTAGGAAGTCGACGTTTTCCGTCATTGGACCAAGTGCATTGAAGGCAGGATTGGGGCTATATTGAAAAGTAGTGAAAAACTGTCTTGATTCTCCAACTGATGAGTGAGGCTTCAAACTTTTTAAACGATCCTGGTGTGTGCAGTTTACTTGACATTTAAACACCACTTTAGTATAATGTAGGCCGTTACTATTTGTTTTATGTTACTCATATGGACATTGCCAAATAACTTCGATTTAACGTCTTCTTCTTCTATGTGCCCTTTCCCTTCAGGACGTAGGCGATCATGGCTCTCCACGTCTCCCTATTCCTTGTGGCTCTTAGTATGTTTGTTCCTGTTGCTCCTGGCAACCCCCTTTCCGTCATCCACCTGATCAGCTTATCAGCTACCTTACTCTGTCTCTGATCATGTTATCAGCTGCCTTACTCTGTCTCTCCTTCCTTCTATCTGACCAGTCAGTATCAGGTTCTCCAGGCTCTCTTTCCTCATTGCATGTCCCAGGAACTTCAGTTGTCTCTTCCTTATGCTCAGCATCAATATCCTTTTTGTTGCCATTCTTTCTAACACCTCGTACTTGCTTGTCTGCTCAGTCCACGATATCTGGAGCATCCTTCTGTAGAACCACATTTCGGCCGCTTCCAGTTTTGTCCTCATTTTCAATGATATTGTCCAGTATTCACTGCCGTTTTACGAGAGGTGACAGTAAGATCACAGTACTTGCCTCGTCGATCTGCTAGATCACGAGATCTATAACGAATTATACACTACCTGCTGATGTTATATTTCTGTGCCTATCTCAGGTATTGCTATTTCAGCTTCACGTCCTTTACTAGCGATACAAATACAATTATGTCTTAAGACTAATTTATTTTACTACTTTCACGAATGTTCTATACTCTGCAGTCCGCCACTATCGCTTTTTGCTAATATTGATAAAAAAATCTCTTTCTCTCTTTCGGTTACGTGCTCAATGCTAAAACAGTTGTCTTGCTCTTTGCAGGCTTAACTACAGTTTCTGCTTCACTTATCTCGACAATGTCTTTTATCGCCTGTTGGATAATTTCATGGGTGACATTCAGTATGCAACGACTCAATTGTCAGTCGAAGCTAAAAACATTACAGACATGAAAACATTCTCCTTCCTTAACCGGTTTTATTTTTATCTCTTTTTCTATCTAGAGCTATATAAATAGTGATGTAGAAACATTACATATTAACACATTTTCTATCTCTTATATTTACCCTCACCGCATATATATATATATATATATATATATATATATATGTGTGTGTGAACATATCCTTATACCAGTTTTCTATCTCTACTTTACCCTCACCCCATATATATATATATATATATATATATATATATATATATATATATATATAAATTTATCGTTATACTTGTTTCGAAAAACCCTCCGAGCACATACGCAGAAGGAAAAAATGGTAATAAAAGAAGAAAGAGCTAAGCACTTGAACATCAGTCAAAGTACGCAGCCCAAAGAAAATAAAACCGAGACGAGAACCTAAAACAAAAAGCGCTCAATACGCAAGTAGAGCAAACAAAGTAAATAACTAACCTAGAGCCAACGAACCTACCAAGGTTTCACCAAATTGGATCTTTAGGGAAAGTTGGCCAACTTTGCAATTTAGTGAAGCCGTGTTCGGTTCGTTGGCTCTAGGTTATTTATTTACTATATATATATATATATATATATATATATATATATATATATATATATAAACACAAACTTATAACTATACTCGTTTCGAAAAACCCTCCGCGTATCGACGTGGAAGGAAAAAAATGGTTGTAAGAAAAGAAAGCGCTAAGCGCATGAACATCAGCCAAAGGGATTCGGACCAAGCCAGTACGTAGCCCAAAGAACCCGAGACGAGTAATCAACTAACAAAAAAGCACTCAATACTTAAGCAGAGCAGAATAAATAAAGTATACCTAGTGACCCAACAAACCTACCAAGGTGTTGGCTCACTAGGTATACTTTAACAATATATATATATATATATATATATATATATATATATATATATATATATATATATATGTGTGTGTGTGTGTGTGTGTGTGTGTGTGTGTGTGTACCGAGCGCACATAGCTCAGAAGTTGAATCGCCGACAGATGTCAATTCTATCGGGTTTCAATCCTGGCTACAAGCACTCGGATGTCTAACCGTACTGGTGAGCTCTGATACAACGAAACAGATCTGTCTGTGGATAACTATATATATATATATATATATATATATATATATATATATATATAAAGGCATATTTGTGCAGCAATCTTTCATTTAAGCGTGTTTTGTTAAAAACAATCGATGAGTAAAATTTTATTTAATTTTTCCAGTATTATTATATATTTCCTTTTTTTACTGGAGATAAGGAATTTGAAAATGTTCCATAATTTTTAACTTTCCTAGCGCTTTCAACTTCTTCATAGGTCATTTTCAAGGATGTAATTTTTCAGGTGTTGTTAAGTTCTCATGTAAATTTTGTGTTATACTGTTTTTTGAAAAGGAGAGTTCTTTCAAGCGATCAATTGATGCGCGTATCTCGACTTCACGTAAGTGTCTATATTTTATTTTTATCTTTTTAATAAAAAAAGAGAATTTCAAAACTGCATTTCCACTATTAAATAATGTAAGATTGATGGTAGGAGACAATTGTTTTATATATATAGCCTCTCTTATAGCAATGTGCCTTTGATATTGTGATTTAAATAGTATTTTTCTATTTTCAACCAAAAGTTTTCTGAATGGGTTCTTGTAAGTTATGGGTTAATAAATGTTTCTTTTTTTATTGCAATATTATTACTAGATAGGTGGCATATAAGGCGTCTACTCAGATAAGTGATAGAAATGGCTAATATAGTTAATTGATTTATGACAAGGGCATATTTTGTACAGGGCATGAAAATCCATACATTATGTTAGTCATCGCTAGTTTAGATTTGATGGGGTTATTATTATTAGAAATAACGAGGTTTGCTGTTTTTCATTTTCAATAATATATTATAAATTTGATATGTTTTTGAGCAATTACAGCAGAAATATGGTATTTAATAATTTTTCGTATAGAAAATTCGTTCTGTTTATAATTAATGTGCATTTGGCTGCAAGAAAATATGTTAATGCTTTCTTGCGTTTTATTTTTAATAATAATAATAATAGTCTCATGTATTTTATGAAATAATAATTTTATTTCTTTATCAATGAAGTAGTTGGGAATATTATTGATGACTAATGTTTGTTTTATGTGATTTGGTTCGCTCAAAAATAGTCTTTGGGAGGAAGAATTTTGATGTGATTTATTTTAGAAGTTCGTTTTTACTGCTATTTTATATCTTTCTGGGCATTGACTATTATAGTTAAGAAGACAAGAGTTCGTACTGGTGGTAATTTTATACAGATCTAAACTTATTTAAATGGAACTTTGTCTGTGTGTGTGTGTTTGTGTGTATGTGTGTGTGTGCCCGTTACCTATAGACTCCGAAACGGCTGAACCGATTTTCTTGAAAATTTACACAGTTGTACTATAAGCGTCTGCGAGTGTTCTTAGCTAGGTTTTGTGTCGAGGTACCCCCGATGAATATCGAAAATTGATAATCGAAAAAATCGGGTTATAGAAGGAGTGATCCGATTTTAATCAAATTTGATACATTCATAGACAAAGACATAAGAAAGAAGTTTCAAGGTTGCAGTTCTTACAATAATGCAGAAAATCGATAATATATATATATATATATATATATATATATATATATATATATATATATATATAATACAAATAAACTAGATTCCGTAAGTTTACATTAATCAAAATAAACATACATATTCGAAAAAATGCCAACAAACAGAACCCAAATCCGTCAAAATCCGACGAGAAATATGTCGTTGGATATTGAGGATCAAAAAAAAAGGGAACCAACAGAACAAGAAGAAACAGTCAAGCATCCGCAGGAAAGAAAAAAAACCCAAGACAGAACCTAAACACCAGAAAAAGTGCTCGATACGAAAGTACGAGAGTACGGAAGTAGAGCAAGAACACGAAAAATCTATAAGTGAGACACAACCTTCCGCGGTTTCACCCTACGGATCGTGAGGGAAAGAGCCTCTTTCCCTGACGATCCGTAGGGTGAAACCGCGGAAGGTTGTGGCTCACTTATAGATTTTTTTCGTATATATATATATATATATATATATATATATATATATATATATAAGGCAAGATGTTTGTGTGTGCGTCTGTTTATCTACCTGTATGTCTGTATTTTTTCAGCTCTTTTATTTTAGTTTTTGCTTCGGGTTTGGCTCTAAGTAGGTATAATTGTAGTTCTTAGTCTCAGCCATGATACCATTTACTCAGAGGACTTATTTAGCCTTCAAAATTCAGTTTACGACGAAAAAAACTTATTTGATATTGATACCAGGAAATCAAAATTTGACTTACATCCATTCATTTTTCTTTCACTCTACGGTTTCGCTTTAACTGGAAACAACTATTGCTTTTTAGTCTTTCGTGCCAACGTCCAAAGAGTCTGAGCTCCAGGACCATGGATTAGTTTTAAAGCTTTCACTACAACCGAGCAACGCGGGGCTATACTGCTAGTAAGTGATAATTTCGTTGGTTTTTAGCTCTATATTGATATCAAAAACCGGGATTTTGTTATTGTTCATGAGTTAATAAGTAAAGTTCATCGTGGAGTTATTTTCAAAATTTAATTCTAGAGTTACGATTTCTTCCATATTTTTTATGAAAACAAAAATGTCGTCGACGTACCTTGTGTAAATCTCCGTTTGATTTTTTATATAAGTCAGTCAGTTAAGTGCCATACGTGATACACGCTTGGGCGATCATGTCTCGAAAGAGACATGACTGACTGGGCATATGATTATCCCGCATTAGGTTGCCATTGCTTTCTGCGGTAGACTGGTTGCCAACCGAGGCTATAGAACCCAATCTGTCCTGTTATTTAACCCATAACTGGAAGGAAGAGACGGATTAATACCTTTCCCAAGGGCATTTGCGCGTAAGTGAATACAATGGATTCAACTGGAATTCGAACTCGGTTCCCCGTTTCGAGCCGATATCCACTGTACCACAACGCACATCCTTTTTATATACGACATAAGACATGTAAAAATTAGAGAAAGCATGACCAAATGCGTTTTCCATACTGTTGTGGATTCCGGGAATGGGAACCGCACAAAATAAATGAGCAACAATCAGAATTTGAGATAGACAAATAAGTATATTAACATAAAGAATACAAACTTGAACGCAGGTTAGTAATCCAGGAATACGAGTTAGTATGAAGTATATATACAAGTCTCTGAAGTGAAGCCGTAATTTGTTTAGTAAGTTTACGTCGGAAATTGACGGGTGCTGCGTAATAATATTCAGGCTGAGGGGAGCTTATCGAGTTAACTTCCTGTTCACTCTTATTAATATAGGAGGAAAAGTCCATTATCTGTGGAATAGGTGCGTTTCACAATCACAGTAATAGAGATTTTCCTTTATATAGACTGCAAAATGTTTTAGTAATATTGTGATATTGGTTTGTTTGTAATGTGCTTTGAGGTGGTTATAAATTCTGTCGTACTCATTATATTTTGTTCGAATGTCCTTGTGTCTTTGAATGTCGGTTTTTAACATTACGGAACGTTACTGTGGCTACTGTCAGTTGTCGTTCCACGATATTTCTCTGGAATGTGTTGGTGTTGTATTCCTTGCTGGGTGCCGGGTCGTGTAGTTTAATTAATGTGTATTTGGGCAGTAATCTTTCGTTTAAACAGGTTTCGGTAAAAATGACCGACAAGGAAGATTTTATTAATTTCTGATTTAATTTTTCCATATTCATTATATATATATATTCATTATATATATACAATATATATATATCAATATATATATATATATATATGTATATATATATATATATATATATATATATATATACATTGTTTAATTGTGATAATAGTTAGTGATAATAGTTGTTTTTTCATAACGGTATCCACACAAAACTTCGAAGTAGGCAGAAATCTGATCAGTTAAGGAGACAAACTCGTTGTGCTTATATATATATATATATATATATATATATATATATATAAACCATCATCATCATGAGGATGATAATCTCACATGTTACAACCAATGATGGAAACTGTTTTTTATGGGGCAGGGTTGTTAGCCCTGCGCCCAACCCCCAAACCTAGAGGACCATTCTTGGTTCTTACGTTTACAGCACTTGGTATTCCCAAACGGTGACCTATCTAAGTACTAACCAGGCTCGATGCTGCTTAACTTCCGTGATCGGGCGACGACCAGTGTATTCAACATGATATACCCGAGGACATATATATATATATATATATATATATATATATATATATATATATATATATATATATATAATTATCGCCCTATCAGCCTTCTACTTTTTTAATAATTAATGCTGAAATATTTCAAGATCTTACTGCCCACAAACTCTACTCTGACAGGGAGTATGGCATCCGCTTTGCCAGGTCCACGACCGACATGCTAATAACCGTTACGGAGTACATGCTCCAGACCCTTGATGAGTCAATCGAGGCTCGTGCTGTTGCTCTGGACATCCCCAAGGCTTTTGACAGGGTTTGGCACACTGGCCTTCTATGCAAGCTACGGGGTTACGGTATTACCGGACGCTTGCTTGATCTAATCCAATCTTTTTTAAATAACCGCAAAATGAATGTCGTTTTGAATGGACATGCCTCTACATCCTACAGCACAAACGCTGGTGTCCCTCAGGGCACTATCCTGGGCCCGACACTCTTCATTATTTTCATAAATGACCTCCCAGATGAGATCAAGAGCCAAGTAGGCATCTACGCAGATGACACCACAATTTACTCCCGCATCAGTAAGAAACCCGTCGTGACGTACAAATATAATCTCACTGCGGACCTTGAACGGGATCTACACTCTGTGGTGAATTGAGGCAAGAAATGACTTGTAAATTTCAATGCCTCTAAGACTTTTGTCTGTCATTCATCACAGGCAACCTCTCCTGCCTCCCATAAGCATGGACCAAGCGAGTCTCCCTGTGAGCAATACACTGCGCCTCCTCGGCCTTACCCTCTCTTCTGATCTCAAATGGATCCACTACATTGATTCCATAGCTAAATCCTCAGCTAAGAAGGTTGGGTCACTGTGTCGGGCCAGGATGTTTTTTCCGCCTGAATCCATCCTGCATACATACAAATCAACCATTCGTCCGTGCATGGAATACTGCTGCCATATATGGTCAGGCGCCCCTGCTGTTCATCTCAGTGTTCTCGACAGGCTCCAAAGGAGAATCAGTAATGTGATAGGTGCCGACTTGGCGGCTCGACTACAGCCACTTCCCCACCGACGAGATGTGGCCTCGCTTTGTCTGTTCTGTACATACTTTCATGGCTTCTGCTCCAACGAACTTAAGTCACTAGTGCCTCTGCAACAGGTGTTTACTCGTACAACCAGATTGGCAGCTGGGTCCAACCCATTCACAGTTAGATTAACCAAATGCAGACGACAATTCTACTCCTGCAGCTTCTTCTCTCGCACTTCCCGCCTGTGGAACTTGCTTTTATATTTTTGCTTTCCTGACGGTTACAACCTCCAGGAATTTAAATGCAATGTCAATACTGATCTATTAACCACTTGACTCTAGTTTTTTTACCACCTCTATATCCTTTTCTTTCACTCCACCTTTGCAACTGTCATCTCATCTGTATTCCCATCCATCTTTTGCTCCTTTCTAACTGGTTCGTCTTTCTCTTCACTCTCTCTATTCTTTTCTATCTGTGGATTTAGCTATTGACTCAATGTAATGGTTCCACTTGAGATCGGAAAAGAGGGTAAGGCCGAGGAGGCGCAGTGTATTGCTCTCAGGGAGACTCGCTTGGTCCATGCTTATGGGAGGCAGGAGAGGTTGCTTGTATATTTAAATGCGACCGAATAGAGCTATGGTTAAAGTTATGTAACGTGAATATACTTGTTAAACATGCTGTACTATTTAGTTAAGTGCCATACGTGTTGCACGCTTGGGCGATCATGTCTTGAAAAAGACATGACTGACTGGGCAGAAGATTATCCCACAGTAGGTTGCCTGTTCTTTCTACGGTAGTCTGGTTGCCGACTAAGGCTAATAAACCCAATCTGTCCTGTTATTTAACCCATAACTGGATGAAAGAGATGGATTAAAACCTTTCCCACGGGTATTTGCGCGTAAGTGAATGCAAGGAATTCAAGTGGAATTCGAACTCGGCTTTCCAATTTCTCGTTCCAAGCCGATATCCACTGCACCACAACGCACAACCCCTGTTGAACAATATCCAGTGTAATTTTTTACGAATTTTGGATTGATCAAGTTCCTTAATTACGTAAAAATATTGGATCTTGGTAATTTAGATCTTGCAGATGAATTATTATTTTTAACAATAGGGTTAGCGGTTTTAAATTTTTCGTGATAGATAATTTAATTCTTTTGTTTTTGTCAATCGGAGTTGTGTATTTGTTTATAACATTTCTAAGTGAAAATTCTTTAGTGATATTATTACACCCTATCTATCTACTAATTATATATCTACTAATTATTTATCTATTAATTATAGCATCAACTCAACTCATGAATTTATACTAACCCTAAAACTTCAAAACCAAAGCAAGGCATTCTAACGTTATGACGTAAAAAATTATTTAATAATGTCCCCGTTGCTGAAACAATTGCTATATATATAAATATATAATGCTTAATGTTGTATATAAAAATAACTCAATTCCACTTCCATCTATCAAACCCAATATTCTTCAATAATTATTTCAGGTATGCAGCAGTATAATCCCTTCTATGACCATTATGACAATATTTACACTCAAACTAATGAAGTATTGGAAACTAGCAGTTTTCACTTCTCTATTACATGTCCGACGTAGAAAACAAGATTTTGTGAAAAGGTAGATAAACCGAAAATATATGTCTGCTATGTAGATGATATTTTTATTTTAACTGAGAATCAAAAACGAAACTAATAATCTTAATATTACATTCGAAAGATATTCCGTCTTTAACTTTACTTATGAACTTTTCCCAAAAATAAACTCCCATTCTTCGATGTTCTTGTGGAGTCTAGTGATAATACATTTAATATTTCATTATATAAAAATCCCACAAGAAAAATCTCTTGTCACCTTATTTTACTTGTTTTTGTCAGCTTTAATTTAAAATAAGTGGTGTTAAAAATTTCCTTATGAGAGCGCACGGGAATTCATCCTTTCTTTAAAGGACTGAATAACGCGAAACAAACGCTTGTTAATAACGGCTTTTCAAACAATCTCATAGATTACTATATTGTATTTTTCTAAGTTAATTAAGAGCAACATTGAACATGAAAACAAGATTAACATTTTTAAAACAATCAAATACATGCTCGTTGAAAATACAAGTGTAATGGTATCATGCTAAAAGTATAGCCAAAACCTCTTGGAAAAATAAATCATTCGGACAATTTTTATATAATTTATATACTGAAAAGAAAAAAATAACTTGAAAAATTACATAAAATACAGCTTCTTGCCTGTCATTTGTAACGAAACTTTCATAAATATATATATATATATATATATATATATATATATATATATAGGAAAAACTACTAAAAAGTTGTAAGTTTAAAAATGTATTTTATTGACAGTATTTATTTATTTCTATTATATATTTGATATTTCAGGCCGGCCTCGTCCTTTGATCAGAAACAAATGATTTTAAAATTTAAACTAGAAGCGTTCATCATGAAATATGTATATTCGTATCAAATATATAATAATAAAAATATCAAATAGATCAAATATATCAAATATCAAATATATATATATAATAATAGAAATATCAAATATATATATATATATATATATATATATAATAATAGAAATGCCGTCCGTATCAAATATATATATATATATAATAATATAAATAAATAAATACTGTCAAAAACTACATTTAATGCAATGCCAATTCCCAGCTCTTATCCACTTGACTCCAGTCCTTTCTCCATCACCCCGTGTATCTTGTTATCTCCATCACCCAATTTGTATCTCCATCACCCCGTGTATCTTGTTATCTCCATCACCCAATTTGTATCTCCATCACCCCGTGTATCTTGCACTTTTTCTTTTTTTCAACCGTCGCAACTGTTTTCACTCCTATGTTCACATACTTCTCTTGACTTATCTCTAAAAGCCCCTGTAACTTGTTCGTCTTTCTTCTTACTCTCTTTATGCCTAAAACTTAAACTCTCTTATGTAGCCCCATGCGCATCAGTGGCAGTATCGCCTTGCTTAGAGTGAAACGATTAATATATATATATATATATATATATATATATATAGGTCTCTGAATTAATAATATACATAAAAGAATGTATACCTGTCTAAAGATATTATTCAGGTATTAATAAAACAGTGATCAATGTCGCTTAAACAAAACTAATAATTACGTAGTAATAAATATACATATTACCCTGCGTTTGTGACATTACGCAAACATCAGGTGCATATTCAAAACGGTTGGCTTGAAAAATATAACGCATGATTGCGTAATGAATGAAACTTCGAGTTGTGCCACTGATGTAGGCTAAAATACCGTAAGCCAATAAATATATATATATATATATATATATATATATATATATATATATATATATATATATCTAAGATAAATGTAAACTTATCGCTATATCGTTTCGAAAAAAAATCCGAGTACATACGCGGAATGAAAAAATGGTAATAAAAGAAGAAAGAGATAAGCACTTGAACATCAGTCAAAGTACGTACTCCAAAGAAAAAAAACCGAGACGAATAACCTAAAACAAAAAGCGCTCAATACGCAAGAAGAGCAAAACACTTTATATATATATATATATATATATATATATATATATATACATGGCCTATATATATATATATATATATATTGGCCTATGGCATATATATATATATATATATATATATATATATACTCTTCAGCAATAAATTGAGTTCTTTCAGTGACTGTGTGTATATACCGCTTATATATAACTCATGCGCTTATGGCTTAGTGTTTAGCGACTCCGACTGATACCAAATCAGTCGTGTTTCTATCCCGGCAAGAAGCAAGTGGATGTCTAGGCACACTGATGAGCTGTGATACAGCGAAACAGGTTTCTATATTTATGACGAATATATATATATATCGTACCACCCTTTCTGTTATTCACGTACTCTATTACAATCTCTATTGCTTTCTATATACTTGTATCATTTTACAATTCTGTAGCTATCAGTCGCTTTTTCTCTTTCTGTATTCTCTTGTTATGTCCGTCGATATACCATTTCTTTCTCTTTTGCCTCCTTACAACTGTTTATATCTTTCAGAATCTACCTCATCCCTATCTTCCATTTTTCCTGTTACGGCCTCTTTTGTTTTCTCCCCCTTTCTAGTTACATTTCACCATACTTCACTATCTTCTTCCTAATCTCTATTTTCCTTCTCTCATTCTTTTTGTTTTTACCTTCTGTATCGCTCTTTATCATTGTTAGTCGAGCATACACCAACTCTTCCGTCATCTCAGCGTGAACCTGATTGTGTGTGTGTGTGTGTGTGTGTGTGTGTGTGTGTGTGTGTTCGGGAAATTGATTGTCTCATTACTTGTTTGTTATCTGTTTTCCAATTGTTTGTCTCGGAACAATAAAAATGCCATTTTTTGAATTCCTCCTGAGCTTATCACAGAATAAGCCGAAAGATATCTCATTTTTCGGAGCGATACGTACGCACATACCTACTTCGACATATAAAATGCCAAATCATATTGATATCTAGAAGCATTAACTTTGTCTGGCACAAGATCAAGAGGCAGAAAATTAAATTTAGGAAGAAATTTACGAATGTATTGCCAGAAAATAGCTGAATAAACTATTTTTTTTTTTACTGGCACAGAAAGTCAAAAGCAAAAAAGTATTGGTACAAAACAAGCAGAATACACAAAGTGATTCTTTTTTTGTTCTAAGTACTATTTATGATGTGCGTTGTGGTGCAGCTGATATCGGCTCGGCACGAGAGATCAGGGAGTCAAGTTCGAATTCCAGTTGAATTAGTTGCATTCACTTACGCGCAAATACCTTTTGGATATGTATTATTCCGCCTTTTATCCCTACACTATGTGTTAAATAGCACGATAGATTGGGTTATTACGGTCATATCACGTTGACTACACCGGAGTTAAGCAACGTTGAGCCTGGTCAGTACTTGAATGGGTGAACGCTTGGGAATAGCAGGTGCTGTAAGACATTTTTGCTGGTGGTGACGTTGTGGTGCAGTGGATGTTGGCTCGGAAAGAGAAATCGGTGATCCGATTTCGAATTCCAGTTGAATGCCCTGCATTCACTTACGTGCTAGTAGCCTTGGAAAAGGTATTAATCCGTCCATTCCCTCCAGTTATGGGTTAAATAACAGGGTAGGACTTGGGACCCTGCCCTTAAACAAATTCCAATGAAACTTACTCCAGCGTGGAGGAAGCTGGCTCAACCCACCTAGGGTGCATGCGTCACAAACACACACATAGATTGGGTTCTGTAGACTTGGCTGGCAACTAGGTTTCTTTAGAAAGCAATGGCAACCTATTGCGGGAAAACTTCTGCTCAGTCAGTCATGTCTTAAATGAGACATTAACGCTTAAGCGTGTATCACGTATTGCACTTAATTAACTAAATATTTGTTATAGGAGTATTGCTAGTGTGCAGGTAGTGTAATGGTTAACGTGTTGACTAGTTTGTTACCTTCCCCTTTTTAAAAATAGCCTGAGCAAAATATATTTTTATTAATCGGTCTTGTCTTGCCTCGTCTGAATCAAACTAAATTCTCTAGCCGTGGTTGCCAACCAGCTTAGAAGAAAAACAATTGACTTCAAAGCCGTATGTAATACTGGCTAGGCAAATTATGTCTGTCAGTTAAGTGACATATGTGATACATTTTGGTTTCTTCCGATCCATGACTGACTAGTCAGAAAAATTTCACGTACAGGTTGTTATTTCTTTCTGCGGTAGACTGGTTTCCAACCAAGGCTACAGAATCCAGTCTATCCTGCTATTTGACTCATAGATGGAGGGAAAGAAAGATATTTGCGAGTAAGTGAATGCTATGAGTTCAACTGGAATTTGAACCCGGCTCGGTTTACTTTTCAGCCCTGATGGATATTCAGAGTGAGACGGAAGCAACTGCCTACCTGGAAACTGATGACCTCAGGAAAATCATTGATGAAAATCAGAAACAGCGTAGGATTCAGGATGGAGCATTGATGGACATTCGCGTTTGTATGAAAGGATCTGGAATTTTGCCTCTTTAAATCGACCTTCATTTCATGATTTGATAAGAAAGGTTGTATTAAATCAAACAATCGTTCAGAAATACAATAGCACTGAATGCTTGCACAGAAACCAGTATGGGAAACCCTGTCAAACGCCTTCTAAAGCCAAATCTTGGGCTCCTCAGCTGCTATTAAGAGCCTCCAATATTCGTATATTCAATGATGGCCGATAGCACATCAGATGTACATTGAGATTTCATCACCTCCAATTGTCTTATGAGAGTATAATTTATAAAGGATGTCTGAGACCAGTGACGAAATTATGTACATGTCACTCAGTAGGGCCTCTGTTCTAGGCGGGTAATCCGGTGTGGCTACTCTAAACGAGTCATGCGTTAAGTTGGAAGAGAATTTACGAGCAAAGCATTTAGCCGTATCTACTGTATATATGAGGACTTTGAATTGATTGAATAGAGAGCCTGGGGGCTTGCTGCTGTTCAGAGCTGCCAATAGGATCTAGAAGCGAAATGCTATAGGTTGTTTCATTTTATCATCAAACAATTTTGCTTCATTTAGGACACGTTTGCATTCATTACGAACAGTGATAGCAAGGCGTCTGTTGCAACCAGACGTGTCGTTTCAGTACAGCCGAAAGAAGGGATTCCAACATCGGCCGAACATGCGTGTAAAAGCCAAGGAAATGAAGATTTGACTTGGAATTTACTTGATAGAATGAAAGCATCGATGACGGCTTTCAACCAGGAGGAAAACAAAGAGGCGAGTTTTTAATAAACATTCGTTCCAAGGGACGCCACCAATCTCGGAACGAGTCCCAATCCTCACGTTGATAGCAGAAAAATATTCTGTTGGTACGAGGTTCATGGCTGGTGAGGGAACAAAAAAAGATGTATACAGACACCACCGCGTGATCAGAGATGCCCAGAGAGCAGAACTTCATAGCGTGACATGAGTCAAGGCTAGAGATGAAGAAGAAAAAAGCTTATCCTTCAGGGTTACCGGGTAAAATATGGGGATGTCGACCACTTGCGTGACTGATTGTGTGATCGAAAAATTCAGGGTTTGGATGCCAGGAAGAACAATGACAGTGTATTTAAGGCACTTGTCATGAAGGGCATTAAACTCATCGAACACAAATATATTTGCAAACGGATGGAGAGAAATTGTGCTTGCAGGAACACTCATCTATGCGTGACATGGGACTACAAGAACGCCCATATTATTCGACTGTTGAATAGAGTAGCCTCTCTAGACGCTACGCAAGAGTTCGGGTTCCTAATTACTACTCGAGAAGCAGCCACCAAAAAACTGCCAACCCGGTATTCTCAGTATAAAGAGGCGTAGCCATCATTCACATATATCACAAAAAATCGTGATAGCCCCACTACTAAAGCCTGAGAAGATGAAAAACATCGGAAACTCTATCCTAAACAAGAAACAACCCATGAAGTTCTACTTCTAAAGAGAAATGGAAGGATTATGGACAGAGTGATAGGAGTTGCCTATCAAATCCTATTTACAAAAAAGCTACTAAGTTTCAACTTAGTAAAAGTCGAGATATTTATTACAGATTCAACAAAGAATTACAAATGGCAATGTCATACCTCTGAAAAAAAACCTTTTTGTTTTACCATCAATTAATTAAATACCTTCAAATTTTCAATCAGAATATCTTATTTGGACAGTTGAATCGGTTTCCCACGGAGCTATTTGACAATGCGATGTTTATCTAACATTTTAATACATTAAGCTGAGAGGTAGGGCAGCATAAATCAATCTCAAGAAGCAAGAATGAATTGCCAGTAAGTGTAGCAGAAGAATAAAAAAAAGTAAAGAAAAACAATGAAAAAATGATATAAAAACATTGGATTTCAAACGAGAAATTTTAAAGAAAATTTAAGAGCTCAAATATCATGAAGAATTTTGATTAGAAAATGAAATAACAAAAAAGAAGGAAAATAGAAAAGGAAGATTACAGGGAGTCGGCATTTCTGGGAGGGGATAAATAAAGAAAGAATGGAAAAAATAATAAAAAGACCAGTTTAGACAAGAACTAAAACTGAAAAAAAGTCATACCTCTGAAAAAATCTCCCAAAAAGACCCAGTCACTTCCATCACCAGTTAAATTATCTTCTTCGAATTTTAGATCACAGTAACCTCTCGTTTTGCGATGATTGGTAATATTTTAAATGTGCTCAGTCTGAATTTGATCTTAGCGAATTTTTCATTCTTCGCATCTTATAGAAAGAGAGTTTCATATGGCATATAGCGATGTTTACCATTTATATTTACAAAATCCGAAAAAAATAAAGTAACTTCACAAATAACCATCTATGCTCTGAAATGTATTGTAATGTCAAAAAATATAAACATACTCTATTACAGAAAATCCCGAAGAATAACGAAATGGTTATAACAACTGACATATTTAATGGGTCGCAGGTTCGAATCCTTTCGAATGACACATTTTCGTAAGAAAATTTGTTGCAAATTATCAGGCCGATAGAAATATATATATATATATATATATCACTTGGTGTCAGTCGGATTCGCTACCCTCTAAGCCATAGGCGCATGATATTGGAGTAGATAGACTAAACTATTGCCTGGTTCACACTCCACCCACGTTTATTGAACAGGTGAAGAGGCTGATCTCTTGGATGTGGTTTCCGGCTTTCTCTTTTCTAGTCTTTTCACTCTTGCGTAGCCCCCTGCTCATCAGTGGCGTTACCGCCTTGCTCGGGGTGATATGATTAAAATATATATATATATATATATATATATATATATATATTAACGATTCGCTTTTATTATAGCTTTGTCAGAGATTGAGAGAAAATAGAAAACAGATAGAATTTAAGAACTCGTTTCCAATTTTCAAAGTATTTATCAAAAAATTCGGTTTTCAATTGTCTATTTATTGTTTCTTTTTCAAAAACGGACGCTGAATATTTTTACACACAACTGATAAATTTCCGCAATTATTTAAAATAGGTTCTAATTTCAGTAAAAACTCTGAAAATTTTTCTTTAAGCTTTTTGAGCGAGCAAGCATGCTTTGTTTGTTTTTAAGTAATTAAGTGTAAATTAAAGAATAAATTGGATGATACGAACGAAAAAGATAAGTTTTTCTGTAAATTAATTAAGATAATTCTTCAAAATGGTGTATGTATGCATTTATAGTCAAATACATCTATGCTATCGCACTCACACACACAAAGGTATAAATGGCCCTGCATATACACGCTCACGTATCACTATATATATATATATATATATATATATATATATATATATATATATATATATCGACTAGGTGTAACAAAATACTATTACAAACGTTGCGGGTGGGTTTCTTACACCAGAACAAGGACAGAAGTCGTTATAATAACATGTTCACAAATCCTTCATTTTTGCGGAATTAAGTTTAAAGTTTACGGTAGAAACCAAAAGTACTTTCAGAAACTTTGTGGGCAGGTTTCTAACATCAAAACAAATTGAAATGTTAATATAAACATATTTGCAAAAGGCAATCATTGTACCTCTACGCCGCAACTGAAATCAATTGTTCAAAATCTCCTCTGCTTACTTCTGCACAAGCATCCGTCGCATCATTGACCATTTCAAATATTTCCACACGGTGACAATCGTTTCGCAGGCCCCTATGACACGTTAATGAAGCGTTATTAATGTCAGATGCTTAAACCAATTGTTTTAGGTCGCCCCTCAGATGAAAATTCAAAGGATTAAGGTCGGGTGAAAGTGCTGGTCATAGAACCGATCCGTTACTACTTATTTATACTAGAGGAACCACTATATTGAATCCATAGCAAAATCTACTGTTAAGAAGATTGGGTCACTATTTCGATCCAGGATGTTTTTTCCACCTCAATCCATCCTGCATATATACAAGTCAACCATCCGTCCGTGCATGGAGTACTGCTGCCATTTATTGTCAGGTGCCCCTGCCGTTCTCCTCAGTGTTCTTGACAAGCTCCAAAGGAGAGTCTGTAATGTGATAGGTACTGATCTGGCGACTCGACTGCAGCCACTTCCCCATCTTCGAAATGTGGCCTCCCTTTGTCTGTTCTATAAATACTTTCATGGCTTCTGCTTGGACGAACTTAAGTCACTGATGCCTCCTCAACAGGTGTTTACTCGTGCAACCAGACTGGCAACTGGGTCCCACCCATTCACAGTCAGGTTAGCCAAATGCAGACGACAATTCTACTCCTGCAGCTTCTTCTCTCGCACTTCCCGCCTGTGGAACTCGCTCCCGGATTCTTGCTTTCCTGACGGCTACAACCTCCAGAAATTTAAATGCAAAGTCAATACTCATCTACTAACCACTGGACTCTAGCTCTCTCCCCACCCCTGTATAACCTTCCCTTTCTCTCCACCTATGTATCTGTCATCGCACCTGCTTTCTATTGTTCCTTTCTAACTAGTTTGTACTCCTCACTCTTTTCTAATTAGTCTTTTACATTTATCTAACCCCCTGCACATCAGTGGCATTTCCGCCTTGCTCGGGGTGAAATGATTAAAAAAAATGCCACACATTGCATTGCGAACAATGGTAATAAAATGTACTGGAGCCCCATCATGCATGAACCATATGCGTCTTAGTATTAGCAGCAATACATCATCTAGCAGCTCTGGAAGTGTGTTCAAAATAAAGTTTCTGTAGACAGCTCCTGTAAGACGTGCAGGGAGAACATAGATCTACCAGACAGTCACCTACTATTCCAGCCCTCACATTAATCGTAAACTAATGCGAGTCTCTAGCTTGTAGTGTGACATGAGGATTCCGATCTGTCCACAAACGTTAGTCGCTTAAATCGGTTGTTCCATCTCTGCCAAATGCTGTCTCATCCGTAAACTAAACGGATCAGCAGTTTGTGCAATAAACTATCGGCAAAAGTTCTTCTGTATTGAGTAATGAAGCAAAAGTCCCTGCACACGCTGCATATGATAGAGGAAATGCCCTTGATGTACTCTCCATGTGTTACGATAAGATGTACGACATTCTGGCGTCACCTGATATATGCTGATACTTGAATGGTCTCCGACAGCCTGTAGAAAGTGTTCTTCATGGTCAGGCTCCGAACGGATCAAGGTCTTCCTGGATCCTTAATTTGTGGTGCCACGAATTCTGTCCCAGAAATGCGACGATGCCAAGTAACAAAGGTTGGATGACTCGACTGCATTCATCTGTAAACGCATTCTGATACAGCCCCTATATATGAATTTACTCGAGCCACAAAATTAACAACTAGGTCCCATCCTTTTACCGTGAAATCAATAAGATGTAAATGCAAATTCTACTCCATCAGCTTCTTTGCTCGCACTTCCCACTTGTGAAATTCCATTGCATTTACTTGCTTCCCCGACAGTTACAATCTCCAAGAATTTAAATGAAAAGTCAATAGTCATCTCCTATCTCACTAACCTGCATCCTCTCTCTCATGTTTCTTTCTCCGTCCACCCAACTCTCATCGGTATTCTCATCCTTCTCTTACCAACTTCCTGACACCCCTGTAACCTCTCACTCTTTCTCATAACTTTCATCCTCCCCAGAACAATAGTGGCAGTAAAATGCCTTGCTTGAGGCGATATGATTAGAAAAAAAATTCCCTTCTGTTTACTTGCTTCCTCGAATGCTACAATCCACAAGAATTTAAATGTAAAGTCAATAGTCATCTCTAATAGTCATCATCACTAACTTGCATCCTCTCTCTCATACTCCTTTCTCCATCCACTCCACTCTCATCAGTATTCTCATCCTTCTCTTACCCACTTCCTGGCACCCCCTGTAACCTGTCACTCTTTCTCATAACTTTTCTCCTATGTAAACCCATGCACAACAGTGGCAGTAAAATGCCTTGCTTGGGGCAGCACGATTATAAAAAGTCGGACACCCTAGCGTACGTACATCAGCATTCGCGCGACCGCATGTAAAAATCTTATCTGCCTGCTCATGATATGAATATACTGCCATTGTTGAACGGAACACTTCTCAGTTAACTCCCCACTACATACGTTAAACCTTGGAGACAGACTAGCCAAAAATGTACACGAATGACAAATGTAACGTAGTCTACATGGCAACTCAACGCCATCTACCGTAAATTTACCTTAAACTTAAGAACTCAAAAATGAAGGACTTGCAGGTATATATTTATTTAGAATTTTGTTCTTGGTTTGGGGTGAGGATCCCACTCCGAAATATTGTAAAAGCATTTTTGATTGATACACACACACACACACACACACACACTCTCTCTCTCTCTCTATATATATATATATATATATATATATTTGTGTGTGTGTGTGTGTGTGAGAGAGAGAGAGAGAGAGAGAGAGAGAGAGAGAGAGAGAGATACAAAATAAAATAAATATTTGAGACCAGCAAAATATAGATTTATTGTGGGATAGCCAAAATTGTAATGTTTCGGTTGTTATAACCATCATCAGGATTTATATTTCCTATTGTGAAGTATATTGTTTTGTTCTTACGGCCTTTGAAAATGTTGGGTATCCCACAATAAATCCATATTTTGTTGTTCTTAAATATTTATTTAACTTTGTATCTCACATTGTCGGAGTTTTCCATTTACCTTATATATATATATATATATATATATATATAGGCTGTATCAAAAATCCTTTTACAATATATATATAGTTAATTTGTTTGAACATTATTTTTAATCGATACTCGCATTTGAGCAGATATTCTGTTTTTAATCAAACAGTATATTTATTTCTACCGGCCTGATTATTTACGATAAATTTTGTTACGAAAATGTGTCATTCGGTAGGATTCAAACCTGCGACCCCTATGTTGATAGGAGAAGCCACCAATTGGTCTGGTGCGTCTTAGGCCACTCGACCACGAAAGATTCCGCAGTCTAATCGAATTTAAATCAAGCCTATATAACACAATTTTCGATTCTACGCAAATAACCATCTCTGCTCTGAAATGTATCGTAATGTGAAAACATGTAAGCATACAATATTACAGAAAATCCCGAAGATTAACGAGATGATTTTAACGACTGACATATTTAATGGGTTGCAGGTTCGAACCCTACCGAATGACACACATTTTCGTCACAAAATTTATCGTAAATAATCAGGCCGGTAGAAATATATATATATAAGATATTAAAATCGTATATAATTCTATATCTATGTATGTGAGGATGTCCACGTAGGTATCGGATGATAATGTTTGTTCGTAATTGTGTATACGAGTTCAATCATTTGTGTTAAATTAAGATTTAGCTTATATAATGCATTTAAATATTGTAAAGTTGAGCTGATATAATGTATTAAAATATTATGGAATAATGTATCAGTAATTATCAAATAAATATATAAGCTGCGTTTATGTAGTCAAAGTCAACAGATAACGTAAATAAACAATGATAAGAATATTAAATAGATAATATATGTAATTCATAATATCCTGTTATATTAAACTGTATACATAAACAATATAGTAATATTAATAAATAATATAAAATAATAATAAAATAGAATAATATATAAGAGTCACTTTTCTTTAAGATTTCCGTTAAATGTTTTTCGTTCAAGGAGAGAATGAGAACACGTCCGTTTACTTTGGCTATACGCGTTCTAATGTCTTCACCTGCGCTCATGCCAGCGTAATGGGATGTCACATTATTCGAATTTATGGTTGATCGTAATATTTGTATAAGCTAGGTTTACACCCCTGATCAAAATCTTAAGACCAGAGACAAAAGGGTTAAAAAATATGAATCCTGCCGAATGACATATTTTCGTAACAAAAATTATCGTAAATAATCAGGCCGGTAGAAATAAATATATAATACTGTTTGATTATAAGCAGAATATCTACTTAAATACGAGTATCGATCAAAAATAATGTTCAAACAAATAATTTCAAATTGTCGCTTGTTTATAACTAAGTTTCGTTAATCTTCGTTAATTTCCGTAACATGATGATTTTTGTAAATAATCAGGCCGGTAGAAATAAATATATAAGACTGTTTGATTCTAAACAGAATATCTACTTAAATACGAGTATCGATCAAAAATAATGTTCAAACAAATAATTTCAAATTGTCGCTTGTTTATAACTAAGTTTCGTTAATCTTCGTTAATTTCCGTAACATGATGATTTTTGTAAATAATCAGGCCGGTAGAAATAAATATATAAGACTGTTTGATTCTAAACAGAATATCTACTTAAATACGAGTATCGATCAAAAATAATGTTCAAACAAATAATTTCAAATTGTCGCTTGTTTATAACTAAGTTTCGTTAATCTTCGTTAATTTCCGTAACATGA
This sequence comes from Ascarosepion bandense, assembly GCA_037127315.1. Taxonomy (NCBI): domain Eukaryota; kingdom Metazoa; phylum Mollusca; class Cephalopoda; order Sepiida; family Sepiidae; genus Ascarosepion; species Ascarosepion bandense. Next base: position 5,435,835 of record JBBBDQ010000640.1, read on the forward strand.
TGATTTTTGTAAATAATCAGGCCGGTAGAAATAAATATATAAGACTGTTTGATTCTAAACAGAATATCTACTTAAATACGAGTATCGATCAAAAACAATGTTCAAACAAATCATTTCACACACACACACACACACACACACACACACACACACACACACACACACACACACACATATATATATATATACACAAGAAAAATTAAGGCAGACACGTTATTTCATGGTAAGTCTTATATTTTTCTTATATTTGCTCTATATGTATTTATATACATATATATTTAGAGCTCTCTTAGAGAGTTATCCTACCACTGTATGTACAGGATACTCCTTTGGATTCTTCTATACCCACACTGCATGCTGATATATATATATATATATATATATATATATATATATATATATTAAAATCGGTATTCAAGAATGAACATTTATCTCTTGACATGTATAATGAACTTTCCATTTTGGTTCCTCGACATTACGAATTTTAGCGCAGTACTATATTGGCAGTTAGGTAAATTTTACAGTTGAAATTCCTAGGTGTAACAGTAACGTCTATGCTAATAGTTTCTTCTTTCGCACTTCTAGCTTGTGGAACTCTCTTTGATATTGCATCATAAAAATTTAAATGCCATGTCAATCACTACCGTTTGTCTTTGCAAATACCTGATCTTTCATTGTCCTCACTCCTTAATAATACTTTTCTTTTTCTTATATTTTCCACACTCATTAACCACCTCCGTCTTAGTGTCTTGCTAGTGGCGAAATGATAAAAAAAATAAAAGCATTAATAATGTTATTTTTTCAATGATGTAAAGTAGGGATTTCTTCAAAATAAACAAAAAGAAATGTTATTACAGCGACAATAAGAATCAATAGTTATGTTCCAAAATAATGGGCACTTGACTATGGTTAAAGTATAATTGGTCGAAACGTTTATTTCGAAAATGTCAAACTATATATTTTTAACGTTTATTTACATTAATACCCTTCCTTCTTTTTCTGTCATTTTACTAGTCTTCTTCTTCTTTATTCACTTTCTCTTCTTTTTTTCATCTTTTTCCGTTTTCTACTTCTTTTCTACCATATTTCTATTTTATATTAATTTTTCTCTTATAATTCATTTCTTTTTACCACTTTTCTTTTTCGTCTTCGTTTGGCTCATTTTTTTGTGACTCTTTTTTATGTTCGTTATTTTTCTTTTATTCTTCTTTCTTATTTGCTTTTTTCTTTTTCACCTCTTTTCTTCTCTTTCTCACTACCATCTTTTTCTTCATTTTCATGTTCAAGTTAATTTTTTTCACGTTAATTTTTAATTCCAAAAGGAACGGAATTATGTGTACACTCCCCATATATATATATATATATATATATATATATATATATAGTCATCCGCAGACAGATCTGTTTCGCTGTATCACAGATCATCAGTACGGTTGGACTCCGATTGCTTTTAACCCAGGATTGAAACCCGACCGAATTGCCGTCAGTCGGCGATTCTACCTCTGGGCTATGGGCGTTTGGTAGAAGAAGGCAGACTTTTAGCATGTAAAATGAAAACTTAACACATCACACACACACACACACACACACACACACACACACACACATATATATATATAAATGAAAACTTAACGCATCACACACACACACACACACACACACACGC